>JAWNGG020000107.1:0-600000 GCA_036937485.2 Tetragonisca angustula | reverse complement strand
GGCCTCGAACGGATGGAACAATGTCGAACTTCGAGACAACAGGTACAATCAGATCATCCACATGGTTTCGGCGGCGAACGGCGCCGAGGAGTTCTACTCAACGGAAGAACACGCGTGTCGGTCGGAAGGCGTTGAGCTGGCCAGAGAACTCGATTACAAAGCGGCCGCAGCCTGGGTTGGGCATCCTTACTTCGACGTAATAGACAACTCACAAGACTTCGAGTCGAAAATCTGTCGCATGATCGAATGCGTGTGTCAGAAACTGGGCATCGATACCGGGGACAGATTGAGGGCGAGTAGCAGAAAGGTCAAGTTCCTCGTCAAATGTCCACTGCCGGCGGACTCCGAGTTCCCGCCGTTCCAGGACTTTGACGTCGTCCATAACTACCTCCAAAGTAACAATCCGAAGATGCAAGCTCGTCTTCGTAAACGTGGCCAAAAAGGTTCGTTTTCGGACAGTTGTTGTCCGAGATTTGCAACATTTGAACATTTGAGTGAAATCATACACAAATTTACATTGGCAGGTCACTGGTCTTACATTCATACGATTCGACGTCCGAAAATGTGCGGCCAGGTGATCGAAGTTAAAACGCAATTGACTCATCGGGATTACCTGAACATGCTCGCTCAACGCGACGACTCGCATTTTACCATCTTCAAGCGTCGACGTTGCTTCTTAATCAACAATCAGTATTTCCAATTAGATATATACAGAGAACCAGCTCACCCAAGGTTAGAGTTGAGAAATCACACGCATTGTACAAACGAAGTAATTTGTTAAGATGCGTAATCAAATGTATCTATTGCGATTACAGGTGCCGGGGATTGATGCTGCTTGAAACGTACACAGCATTATCAGGGGACGAGCTTAAAAATATATTACCACAGTTCCTGACAATCGAGAAAGAGGTCACTGGAAATCCAGATTACAGCATGTTCAATCTCAGTCTAAGAGAAGAGTGGAACAATACTAACAAATACTGCCATAATTTACATGGTACGTATTCATTAAATATCTCTCGCCATTAAATTATAGTATAGATGTGTGTCAACAACGAGTTACATGTATCTTCTTAATGTCAATGTTAATCAAGGAAATCGTTTGACACCTTCTTTTCCACGTAGATGATCTATATTTTGATCAATTTCTTTTGAATTGCACAGATTACGCTCTTGCAGGCTTGACGGAAAGTGGCTCGACAGAAACTAAAAGTACTTACACTTTGGAAGCAAAAGACGCATCAGTTAAAAAACTAGTAAACGGGATTGATTGTTATAGAGTCAATGGTGTAGATAAAATCATAAATGGCGTACAAAATGGTGTCCACGGTGTTACGAATGGTAACGTGAAATTTGTCGAACAAAATAGTATAAAAAGCAATAGTCAAGAACGTGGTAGTCCTGCGAAACACTGAACGATAATTTTTAAAACAAAAAGTACGAAAGAATGTCGAACGAGTTTCGAAATGATGTGAAAACACAACGGTAAATTAGGCAATGATAAAGGACAAATTATCTAAGTAATTCTAAAAAGAAACAAAATATTTTATTGGCACTGACTATTAACGATTAACTTGATCTAAAATTTCTTAGGCAATACGAAAATGATAAACTTACAAACTATGATACCTATTTTTTAATTCTTGCGTGCACACTTTGGAGGTACCTACGCGAAATGTACTTAATAATTCGACTGTAACTTATTTCTTACCGATCTGTTCAACAAGCGATGTCAAATAATATATCAAGCATTTTTACATCTAAATCACTTCATTTCACTTTTCATCTGTTTTCCTCGTTGTGTATTTTACCTAGAGTACCGTAGCAATTCTTTATTTAAGAAAATTACTATAAATGATTGTGATACAAAATATTACATAACACATAGCATACAAAACACGCATTGAGCTATGTAATTATTCAAGAACAAACGATGTCTGTATGAAGTATATTTTCCTTTAGAAATGTTTAATGTTGTCTTGATAGAAAATATGCTGCACTAATGTGGACAATTTTAAATTTATAAATTGTATTGTAGATGAAAAACTTTGGTCCCTACTATAGATATAAATTTTGTAAGTAATCATTAGTGACCTCTTATAAAATGCTGAGATAAATCTAATATTTTATTTGTCTTTAAACGAATGTATCGTCGAGTAATTATAAAAAGTATGGTTCAACGATTGTACTGTTCTACAGTATTGTCAGAATTATGTATTATAGTCGTGACAAGGTAATTGTCGACTAGTACTTAACAGGTATATCCATAAAAATTTAATCTATAGAGAGTTTGAAGTACTTTAATTTATTGGAGATACTGTTGGGTTAAATAAAAATATCGATTTCTGAGTTGTAGTGTCCCGTATGTAAAGAACGTTAATTCTATTATTTAATTTACCAATAAAAATTGCTTCATCATTGAATATAACTTAATGAACGTAAACTGTGATGGTTATATATATATATATGCTTATTTTACATAAAAACTATCATATTTATCATAAATTTTACCATTATTTAGAGACAAAGTGCCTGTGAGATGTTCGGTCGCAGAAGTGAAAAGAATGATATATAAATATATATTTTCAATGAAAGATGCAATAATCAGTTATCAATGCACTTATACCATATATAATTGATCTGAATTCATATTGTATCCATGATTATCTAATAAAATGTCATGTGCCTATCATTTTTTGTTCATTTTTTGCTTGTTGTAGAAGCTTTTGTGCTTCTCCCTTCTTCTATTTTTTTAAATTATTAATATGTACCAAATAATTTATTATCATGTTACTTTCGAACTAAAACTTATATTCATTTTCATATGGTACGGCTAGGAGAAAGATAAAAATCAATAACATCTTGGTCATTGTAATTTATTGCTATTTTTCGAAAAAACTCTTTTTCATAAACTTATTACTGTATAAAATAAGGAAGAAATCTTATAAACCTGTGTTTGTGTTACATTCTTCGACAATATTTTCGGATTTCGCATTCACTTTAACAAATTTGTTTCTTTTATATTTAGTATATTGCTGAAGTTTAATGAAGTAAATATATTATAACATACGAAGCAGATATATTATAATACATACTAAAAAAATTTTAATAATAAAATACTGAAGTAAATAAATTGTACGAAGAGGAAATTAAATAATATTACATTATTGAAATCAAAACTAATAAATATTTCATATTTTGCTTTTTCGTGTAGAATTATTAAAGTCCTCTTTTATACCTTATAATATTATGTAAAAAGTAATGCATAATGGAAGCGTAATTGTAGTTCCTTTTCTTTTTTTGGTATACCATCGTTATAATATTTTTAAGTTAGATTCTAGATTAAATAGCTTATTGAGAAAAGGTATTGACAATATTGTACATAACTCACATAATTCTTTCTTTACATACATCACTTTTACATAGATATTTTTATAGTCTGTACATTAAACAGTATCTAAAAATTTTTAGTAAAGCTGCAGCAATATTTTATATAATATTTAGATTATTAATAATTATTTTTGACTATTTGTAAATATTTCAGAATTCAGATACAGCAAAACTTTCAAATAACTACCTCTTTCTATTGAAAGAGAAACAAATAGTAGTTCGTAGTAGGGGTGTGCGGGTACCCGACATTTCGGGTTCGGGTCGGGTCCTGAAAGTTTGTAATACTCGGGTACCTGAAAAATCTATAATATTCGGGTATCCGAATATTACATCACTGATCAGAGTGATAATTTTTCAATCGGAGTTTACATTTATTCTTACAAATTTATAAATATTTTTGTATTCTATGTAAGTGAAATCAAATTTTAAAAATCCACAAGCAAAGAAAACAGTTGATAATACATGAAAACTATTTTATTTTAAATTACTGTGAAGAAAACATAATTGTTCAACTTTTTGTGGTATTTTGTTCGCGTAGCTGTTACAACGTTGCCAACATCTGACAATAAGCCTTCTTTTATTTGGGTTTCCTTTTTAGTCGGTCAAAAGCCGAGAGTCGCCAAGAGTACTTGACATCGTCGTCGCAGTTATCCATGCATCTTTTTCTTTTAAGTTAATTTAGTATACATTGTATACGCGAGTTTCCTGTGAATTTTATTTTCTATTTATTTCCGAACTCTTCGTCGAAAACCACTCAAGACTGCTCGTGTTTACTGACGATGTATTATTTTCGTGATACCTTGTAGCTGTGTAACTTAACAAAACCAATAGTTTTCCCTATTTCGCATAAATAAAGAAACGCTAACTTATTTTTAGAAAACATACTTTCCCGAAAAAGTAATATATAATTTACACTTTACAATCAATCATTCAAGTATTCATTTAATAGAATCGCATACAAGCTGCATTAATTATGTCGTTGATTAAATACGGACTGAATACTCTTACTATGCCTGCTTTTTTTTATCATTGACAATGGTAGCAATATTGTAAATTCAATTGAAACCAATAAAGATTGAAAAAAGAAAAAGTGTAAAATCCGATTGAAAAACCACCCGACTCGCGACGTAATATTCGGGTATATAATATCTGAGTATTATAGATTTTAGAGTTCCAGAGTCGATCTGAGCACTACCCGACTTCGATGTTGGGTACCCGAGTATCACAAGCTTTCGGGTCCGGACCCGACCCGACTCGACCAGAGTCACGCTCAACCCGACCCGAGCTCGGGTACCCGCACACGCCTAGTTCGTAGTGAGAAGACATGTTTCATCTTGGACAAGTAGAGAATACCAAGTATAAATAGAAATATATTTATAAAACTATTTGCATGCAAGACAATGAATTGTGATCCACTTATACAGGTCCCTGGAAGTATTAATTATACAATTAAACTCTATACTTTTTATATACATAACAAACATTTCTTTTTATAAATATTGAGTAATATTTAAATAATTCTGAAACTTTCAATTCAATTAGAAATAGGCATAATCTGCATGTGTCATTTTATTGGAAGCATATATTTGTTCTATTTTTTTCTTCTTTGTTCATATATAAAGAAATGATTAATCTTTTATACTGTTTTCTGCTTTTTGATTACCATTTTTTATAGAGTATGTAATCAATTCCATTTACAGAAATTCATTTTAGTTCTAAAGCATATAAATAAATCATTCCCATCTCAGAGCAGCTAGTTGTACGTTAATATTTGACACAGTTACATTTACCTACTAATAGCTTTAGCTTGTTGTGCTTTGTACATTTTTAAAACTTTCTTACTAGGTATTAGAGACTGGCTTAATCCTGGCCTTTTTTTACGTCTATTCATTTGATTATTTTCTTGATCTATTTCATCATCATCATTGATGGAAACTTGACCATTATATTGAGTCTGACAAATAACCGTTTCCTGTGGTGTTCTAATTGCCTCTAACTCAGCTGCCGTACGATGTAAGTCAGAATCATGTGCAAAGGTGCAATTATGGCCAAACCGGCATCTACCTTTCCTATAATTCCAACAAATCTTTCTGCCATTTATCATTTTTGTATCATCAAGAGTTGGTGTCATTTTCACATGTTTCTCAAGAATTGCACTCTTTGCTTTTTCTGCCTCAACAAATGGATTTGAGAAGACTGAAGTTTTCATTGTGGGTATGCCATTAAAGTCTGGAGTTGGTAATGGAAGTTTCTCTTTGGAAGCTGTTTTACACATTTCATTATTTTCATCATTTTCTTCTTCGTCATTATCCTCTTCTTCCTCTTCCTTCAAACTAAGGGTTAGGCAATATCAGATTACAAAGAACAAATTCAATTTGATGTGTAACTATTAACTGTGATTTAATGTGCTTACACTAACATTTAATGTACCAAATATATAATAATAAAATATAAATAGCATAAATCCATGAGAAATGAATATAAAAATGCAAGCTGTCATTATGTTTATTTCTTAAAATTGTAGCATGACTTTAAAAATCTATGAAAACAAAAAAAGCAATGTTACAATTGTATAAAATTTATTATATAAAATTTAAGAAGTAAATGAACTTTTTTCAATTTTTATTCCATAAATTTAGGCTAAGATATATAAGATTATTTGTTTCATGAGAAATAAATATATACTTATACAAAATACAGCATGTACAGTAATACGTTTTGAGAGTTAAAATTTGTGATTATGAGGTTATACGGAGCAAGAAAATAAACAATAGGGAAACATACTCGTGACAACGAAAGCTTACGTGTTATCGGCATCGTCTGAAATATCATCGCCGCTACTCTCTGAACTCGAGGAAGTTCCATAATCCGCAACTAAGGAAGCCATCGTTCTTACCAATTAATTAACAATATACTCTAACAAACACTAATCTAATATAACCATTATAAACAGTTATGCTTCTATCTACATTCACAAAATACGGCAACACTGCAAAGCTACGTCACCGGAAGTTATTGATGACATTCTTGTATTTTTGAAATTTGCGGTAAACATAAAGTTTACTACGCAAGTCCCAAAACTCCATCAGATTAATTTTATCATGTCAATCAATATTAAAATTTCAACGGTCAAATACCAAAATTAATTTATTTTATTTATAAATATTTTTATGTATTAATGTATTATAGATAAAATGAATTCATTGTTTTACTGTTAATACTGATTAAATTGTTAATAATTTAACAACTACTTTATGCAGTATACAAAATATATGTACATTTATTTATACTATTTACAGGAGTTTTATAAATCAAAGTAATAATAAATTTGTACTTATTCAAAAATATGTATAATATATGTATTTATGGAAACAAAATACCAGAGTCATTTATAGTTAAAGTACATGCAAGATTTGCTTCCAATTGAAAGCTATTCCAAATTGAAAGTTTTCTGTTTCCAATTCCTATTTTTTCTAATAGCAATCTCGTATTAGGAACATGCAACCAATACTTTCCTAAAGTAGGTGTTACATCACAATTTTTTTTTGAGCTTGTACTAGGTCCTTCTTGAATAACCGAACTCCACTCAATAATTAAGTTAACAGTAACAATTGATAAATAATATTCTTTTGCAATGTAATGACATACATTTGCTAGATGATTCAATGTAATTGTTGTTTCTTTATCCTTAGAAGATTTGAAAATTACTCCTGGTAAAGAATCAATAATTATAATTCTGGTACGACATCCTTCATCTTCTTCCTTCAAACTATCTGTTAACCAATATAAAACTTTAAACAATTGATGTATACTATTTACACAGCATACTTTAATACGGTCCATAACTTCATCAATAACCTAAAATTGAAATAAAAATATTTTGTTTAACTATTTTGTCCTTGTGTAGCTTACAAAATTATAATTATAATTTTAAATTAGTATCTCATACCTGTTTACTGCAATTTTTTTTTAGTAAAATTTGTTCTATTCTTGAACCACAAAAATCTCTTTTTGTATCAATATATCGCACAATATTATTAGGTGACAAAGCAATATTAGTTGCAATTGCAAAGCACAATTGTGTTTTACCACTTGAAGATATACCACATATTTCATATATTTGGCCGTAATATAAACCACCTTTTAACAAATTGTCTAAACTAATCAGTTGAATTCAATATTAGTTTTTCAATTAGTACTATTGATATTTAACATACTTATATACCTTGATAAATTAGTGGGAACTATATTATTTTGTTCTATCTCCAACAATTCAAATGCATTTTTTATTACACCTCCAAATTTTTCAAAAATATTTTGTTTAATTTCAAGTATGTCCTATAAATTTAACCTTAAAATTAATGTTTTGCAAAAATTATCATTTACACGATAAACTTCAGAATTCAGAATTATTTATTCCAATCACTTTTTCGTAAATAAATTTATGCATACCTTTAACAATAATCCTGTAAATTTTATTAAATTTTCAGAATCTTCATCTATAAATTGTATAACAGTACAAATTTGTTGACGTTCTAATTTTTCTATCATAGTACTTGATAATTTTGAATTTATGGCCGTACTTAGTTTTGTCATATTTATGTAGAATAATCAGTACTTCGTTTCTTTATTCGTTAGTTTTGTACATCATATTTTTCATACATATTAATCTTTTAATCTTCTTATACTAATTATTTCTCAAAATAATTATTAGCTGAAATTTACAAACTTCCGGAAAATTGAAACTGTTTACATTACGATCCTACTTTTAAATTTACATGGTGCATGAAATTAATTGCAACAGAAAAACATTAGAGTTCCAAAATTTACAATTATTCTAAAATAATTTAATAAAATTTTTATTCTTACATTTCTTTAGAGTAAAAATTTTAAATCATTATTGCGCATACTACGTAGATCAATGTAAATGTAACAGAGGTATCCAAAAGATGATGCGCCGAGTATCGAAATGATCTCAGTCATTCTTACGATTGTACATATCGCATGCGGGCACTTCGTTAAGTACAGTAGAATCGAGTAAACTCAGAAAAACGTTACACAAACTGAAGCATATTGTATTTCATTTGTTATTCGATCACGATTTACATACAGTCTACTAGGTATAATTATGGTCTTCTCTGAGAAGATTTATCGGAGTTTTGTCGTTGCATTTGAAAATATGTGTAACATACGTAATATCACGAGAAATTGCGCATGTGTTCAATACATAGATGTACACTTTTTTGGGTTTGGTTAGAAAATATACATGTTACCGGGACAAAAAGCTACAGACTGAAGTTCAACGAAAAAGTAAGTCCTTCATCTTCTTTTTTTTCACTTGCTCTCGTACTGTATTACGGTATAATGGTTGTAACACGTGGTATGTTTATGCGTATATAGCACGGCAACCATGTTGCGCCCGATATGAAATTTGATCAAAATTTAGTTTATTATTTTAATAGATACATCATATTAACAATATTTTGAGAAGTTTGTTCATTCAAAATAGAAATTCCTGATAATGAGTATATTATTAACTATAAAATGAACGTAAGATTAAAAAATTTTTTTATAGGTATTTTAATGCGTTGTTACATTTTTTTTTTATAAATAATATAAATATAATAATTGTGGAGATCATGATAAAGAGAAATAAGGAAAAAATATAACGTTTAATTACACGAATACGATGTAAAATGGCTAAGCCACGTGATGCGTAGCTCTAAAGTAAAAGAGACAATGTTTTGGAAGATATATACATAATTTATGGTTATATCAGTTTGTTTGCATTATAAATTAAAACGAAACATTTGAATAACGGCTTTCTATACGATGCTAGGAATGTAAAGTGATGTAATACTGCATGTAATGTATGCCTATATTTGTCGATCACTGTACAATCATGTAAGATTTTTACCGAAAGATATTAACAATTTATTATTACAAGATCTTTTGATCTCGTATTTTAAACGTCACGAAACTGTTTATTTTGCAATTAGTCTCCAAGAAATTAATTATTTTACAAATAATCTGATGGAATTACTTTACCAAATTCGGCAAAGATTTTTGTATATCTCCAATACTTATCGCAAAGTAATAAACTGTATTATTTTTTTTTTTATCAATAATTTTCATAAACATAGCAATCTATATAATGATAAATTTTGCAGAATGTATATTTTACACTTAGAGATAATAGTTGCTGATTTGATTCGTCAGTCGGAAAATGAGCCCTTTTAATATTTTTACCAGTAACCAATTGGGAACGTTTGATACTGCCACGTTGCCAAGTATCCGGTTGCGTCCGACCAATCGGAGATTCGGTGCCCAGTTGGAGCGGCATCTCTCCGTGGCTTGTGTAAACGTGAAGTAGCAAGCAGCTCGCGATCTGGTCGTGGTCGAAATTTGTCGGGAGCCGTCGCCATGTTTAGAAGTGTGTGCGTCCTTGAGCGAGTCGAGCGAAAATGTTCAGCAAAATATTAGATATAGCTCATGCACTGTACATTACGTGAAGTACCTAATTACAATTTAATGCTCGTCGATCACGGGTGTAACAATTATTTTCGTGGATGGCTCACCTACGTTGCAGAATTTTGTGATTACAGTATGGTAAGTCCGCCCTGCTATCAGACTAACGCCAACATGGCGGACGAAAAATTTCCTTTGTATCGCCGCGAGGCTCCACTGACGCAATTGTGAAAAATGTATTCTTTTGGGGAGCGATATACTTGGGAAGATCGGGAAAGCTGTTTTTACTTTCAGAAAACCTAATTAACTGATTGGCGTGACGATTATCATTACTGTCTTAAGATAAATTGACGTTTTTTTTTATTAAAAAGGCTTGAACGCCCTGAATGCTTGATATATTGGACGTTTGTGTATTCGTTGCAATCTTTTGATACTCTAAATGACATCGTTCATTTCGCTGTTCAGTTGATTGTAGATATGTTCCTACTGCTCGTGATGTCGTATTTTTGAGGGTATTTTTTCTCCTGCGCAATACGCATGTTTTACAAATTCCAATGTGGTGTATCAGTTGGATCAACAGAGAAATTTTGATTTCGGCGCTTTTTTCACAAATCAATTAACGTTTTGATTTTGATTCATTGGAATCATCTTATTTGGAACAAGTTTAAAATGTACAAATTTAATCCGGAATTAAATGATAAATTGCTTATACACCTTTTAAATAATTGAGAAATAAACTATTATTAGTAATCTGTGAAGCTTTAGTTTGTTGTTTCTTATACATGTTTTTCTTCAATTATGGATTTTGTATGTTTACTTTTTTACTACGAAATAGATATGTAATTGTTAAAGAAATGTTTGTTTTAAATATGCATTTGCGCAGTTCACAATCTCGAATTATTAAAAAAAAATTGTAATTGTTTTTGTTTATTTTTATTTTCCCTATTTTCTTTTTATTAATTTGATCTGAATACAAACGTATAGATTTTAAGAAAGATTTCCTCAATAAATGTAAAATACAAAAATATTTCGTTCTTGGTATATTATTATCAATTATTTTTATTATAAACTGTGTAAATAGTTATAAATTATTTAAATTTGTATTTTTGGCGTTGTAGATAATAATATATACAGAATTAAAATAATGTAATTTAATTTCAGATTAAAATAGTAATGTAATATTTATTAATAAAAATATATATATTTATATTTATTAAAAAAGTATATTTTTAATTTTAATATGTCCATATATTTATGTCTTTTTTCATAAATATGAATATTCTATTGATATGCATTAATTTTATATTTTTTTATAAATAATGAATAATTTTATTTTTTCATAAAATCATAGATTACTAAGATATCATTCCTTTGTATTGTAGTGTAATGTGTAATGAGTGATAAGCAGACTGCACCTATTTTACCACCCCTTAATGGGGGTGGAGGAAATAATGGGAGTAGCAATGGAGGTGCACCACAACAAACTGTTAATTTACAACAAGTTCTTGCCACTGCCCAAGGACTTAATGTTCTTACTACAGGTGCTGGGCAGCAATTTGTTATTACTTCACAGGTTCCTGGTCTTACACAGGTGCATAATCTAATCTTCGTAAATTTTTTAATATGTATTAAATGTTTAAATAATTTTTGTCTTTTGTATAATTGCAGGTTATAGCAATAATTAAGGTTAAATAATTTTTTTGTCTTTGTGTAATTGTCTCTTTTGTATAATTGTAGGTTATACCAAGTAATGCAACAACAAATGCAAACATTCAACAAGTTGGTGTTACAAGGATTGTTAATATTAGTGGTACACCACCACGTGCAAGCACCATGGGAGTTGCAGGTGCAAGTAATTCAGCTTTTACATCTCCTACTCGTCAGAGTTCACCTAAAGTTGTTTTAGCAACATCTCCAAAACTTGTTCGAACTTCTATTGGAAATATGTTTGTTGCACCAACCTCTCAAGCTTCTATGCAATCATCACCTGCAAGAAAGAAGTTAAAGTTAACAGATTCCACTGAAAAACCTACTATGATTACTGATGATGCAATGGGTTATAGAAGAAGAATTCTAGAACATAAAATGAAAAAGATCCGTGCAATAAGAGAAAAATATGCTGAGAATGCATCAGAATTGTTCTTTCTTCATGTAGGAGGCAACATGATGGACTTTCAGTCATGGAGGAAGAGACCTCCAACATCTCAATATTTGCATTTTTTACGGCAACATAGATTAGATCCAGATGATGATGATGAAGATTTAACAGTCCCACTGCCAGCAATGTCAGAAATTCCATTAATGCCAACTGCAACAACTGTTTCTACAATAGTTCCTGTGAATCAGTGTACAGAAGTAAAAATTTCTGGAATAAATGTTGCTCCAGTTGCAGTGTCTACAACATTGCCTGCTGCAGTAGCTCAACTTAATCAACAAGGTAACCACTTTGTTATTGTAAATATGTTTGTAATTGAGTTGATGGTTTAAACTATATCAATGGTAGTCATATAATTTTCTAATAAAACAATACTTTATATCTAGCATCAATCATTTTTCTTAGAATACTAGAAGGCACACCATTTTTTCCATAAAAAAATAAATTATAAAGTAAAAGATAGTTTTTGTGTAATATATATGTAATGTATTACATTTATACAAAAATTATAAACATATTTTAATATGTACTGATGTAGATGAGATTATAATAGTTTTCCTTTATAATATTTTTTTTGAAAATGTAGAAAAGAAGTTAAGAGGTTTAGTATATATTTTACAACAACCAAATAATTACTTTGCATAATAGGACATGTACCAGGTAGGCCTCAAGGGGGCCGCCATGGCATGGTGTTTGCCTTCAGAGCAGCAATTCAGTCTTCACCAGTCACCGTTCACCCTCCACCTACTTCTACTCTAGCACCCACGCTCATTATAGGTGATTACTGCAGGCTTATCATTTGATGTTTAGATCCATTAATTTTTTTTTTTAAATTTTATTCTATAAAGTTATGTTTGAAAACTTTCATTAATTCTCATCTAGTTAAAAGAAAGAAAATAGCATTAAATATTACTTTGCATTATTATAGTAAAATAGTTTACTAAAATAGGTTTCATATATAGAATAAAAATGATATGGTAGGTGAAAAATGAGCAATGATTTTTATTTGAAGAAAATAGTTAGGATATTTTCTTTCATATTTGACATAATTTATTGTTTTATTTTATTTTTTAATATAATTATTAATGTGCATAATTCATTTTCATAGTGATTTTGACCTTCAAAGAATATCAGTGTCTTTATGTTAATCATTCATGTATTATGGTAGTCTGTTCTGTTGATATTGTAAAGTATTATAGAAACTATATACCAGAATTAACAGCTAATTCAAGGTTATACATTGTGAATCAGTTCACTTTTTCTGGAAAAATTGATTCACAGTATGTAAGGTTGTTTAGCAATGTGCTTTGCAGCCTAAAAACGCTGTTGATACATACATATATACTGCTTTTAATCTTTTTAATCTTTAATAAATTTCTTCATGTATTAAATTGTTTTATTATTACAGGTAATGCACCAATAGTTCCAGGTTCGCCAAAATCTGTAACAACAACTGTTACAAGTCCAGTGATGGAAAAATCTACAGTATCTACATCTATTACAACTATTACTACAATGACTACTCCTACTCTTACTTTTACTGGAACAACAACTACTACTACTGTTACTACTGTTACAAAAACATCTTCTGCGCCTACTACACCTACTCAGCCTGTTGTTAAACTTGTTAAGTTACCTGCCTCTAATGTAGCTACATCTTGTGATATCACAAATAATCAAGAACAAATAGTAGAAAAAGCAAAACAGGTAAAATAAATTTTTTATTTAATTATGCATTGCATATAATCATGTAATATTTGATAAACTATAATTCCCTTAAATTAAACATAAAATATTTACAGGAGGCGTACGTTATGCAAAGGATTGCAGAATTACAACGGGAAGGATTATGGTCAGAAAGAAGGTTGCCTAAGGTGCAAGAACCACCTCGTACAAAGGCTCATTGGGATTATTTATTGGAGGAAATGGTTTGGTTAGCTGCTGACTTTGCTCAAGAACGAAAATGGAAGAAAGCTGCAGCAAAGAAGTGTGCGCGTATGGTACAGAAATATTTCCAAGAAAAAGCAATCCAAGCACAAAAAGCTGAAAAATCACAAGAACTTAGGTTAAAGAAAATTGCTAGCTTTATTGCTAAAGAAATCAAAACTTTTTGGACAAATGTGGAAAAGGTACGAGTTTGTAAATTATAATATGTAACAATGATTTTACCCCACACATTTAAGCCGACAATTTCAATGTGTTTCAATTGGAACTGTGTGCTCGTTGTGGGAACAGCAAAGTCTGCTAATAGTGTATGATTGTATTTGTTATTACGGTATAATCAAAGAATTGATGCAGGACATTTATTTTTATAGCACGTAATGAATATACATCGTGCATATTTCATTTTTATATTCTTTTTTTAAGTTGGTGGAATATAAGCAACAAACGAGGCTTGAAGAAAAGAGAAAGCAGGCATTAGATCAACATTTAAATTTTATTGTGGGTCAAACAGAGAAATATTCAACCTGGTTAACTGAAGGACTTAATAAAACTGATGGTCCTCAAAGTATACCAGCCTCTATGAATAGCTCGCGTATTTCTTCTCCAGTACCACCTGGGAAATCTCATTCTGATGGTTCGTCAAATACATTTTATCAAATTTATCATGTTTCAATTATGTTCAAATATTTTTAATATTTTTAATATAGAGGATTTTCAACCAAACCAAAGTTCAGATGATGATGAAGAAACTATAGCAAAAGCTGAAGAAGAATTAAAGTCTGTGACAAATCATAAAGAAGAAGTTGAATTGTTGAAGAAAGAGTCAGAACTGCCCTTAGAAGATCTTCTTAAAGAACTACCACCTGACTACTTAGAAAATAGAAATAAAAGTCTGTCACCTGCATCAAAAGAAGTAGAAGAAGTATGTAAAATAGCTTTAGATCAAAGATTTTAATGACTATTTTTTAATCATAGTAAATTATTTATTGTGTATACATTTCAATAGGAGAATGAAAAGCCAACAGATGGAGATACGGATTTTGTTGCTGCATCAGATGAATCTTCCGATGAAGAGGAAACTATTATGGAACAAGAAAAATTGGAAGAAAATACGGATTATAAACAAGAATTAGACGATCTTAAAGTATGTGTATACTTTTTTAGCTATTATGGTGAAGTTATGGATTTTTTCTGTAATATAAAAGTTTAATACTTTAGGCTGAAAACGAAATGTCCATTGATGAACTCATGGCCAAATATGGGAACATGTCAGATATGCCAATGGATGTTGAACAAGAACCTGTTCAAGGTAAATATTATTGAAGTTAATTTTTTCCACCTAATATTTATTCATTAATGATGATATTCTACCGACCCTGATGGTTTAAGAAATGGTTTTCATTTTTAATTCCTGCTTGTGATGTGACTTGAGGCATTTGTCTGAAAGCTAAAATTTTGTACAATAATTTAATAAACGTGAAAACTTGTACTAAATATATATTTATTTGTGTAGAGTCGGATAAAGAAAGCATAAAAGAAGAAGAAAATCAAGAGAATGATGAGGAATTTACAAGTAATGAAAGTGAAAGTGAAGAAAGTGACAATGAAATTGGAGAAGAGGAGTCTCAAACACAAACTGATAATGAAACTGATATTGGACTAAAATCTCTATTGGAAGATGTATCTATGGAAAAATCATCAGACGATAAAGTAAGATATACTTGTATGATAAAATATACAAAAATAAATAAAATATATAACAAAATAATTGGCTATTCACCTTGTATAGACTGCAGAAATGGATCATTCAGATGCTCACAATGAAATGGATAACGTAGCGGCATTGGCAGAAAGTATCCAACCTAAAGGAAATACTTTACTTACTACTAGTGTACGTGTTATTTATATTTCTTTAATAGTTGCATTAATTATTCAGCCTTCTATCCAAAGTTGTGTTACAATATTTTACACATGACTATTTTCGAAGGCTAAAGCATAAGTGATTTTTTTTTTATTATAAGTAAATTGATTCATCGATTTATTTTAAAGAATTGTCACGACAATTTTTTATAAATTATTAATAAAATTAAAATAAAATTTCTGATTTCCTAACAAAATTAATTAAATTTTAGGTTGTTACAAAAATTCCATTTCTTCTAAAACATCCTCTTCGAGAATACCAACATATAGGATTGGACTGGCTTGTCACTATGTATGATAGGAAATTAAATGGTATTTTGGCAGATGAAATGGGTTTGGGTAAAACCATACAAACGATTGCGTTACTCGCGCATTTAGCGTGCGAAAAAGGAAACTGGGGTCCTCATCTCATAATAGTACCAACATCTGTGATGCTCAACTGGGAAATGGAATGTAAGAAATGGTGTCCGGGATTTAAGATTTTGACGTATTACGGAACACAAAAAGAAAGGAAACAAAAAAGAACAGGTATTAATTTATCTTTGAACTGAAATGTTAGTGAAAGTAATAAGTAATTTATGAAATGTTTTGTTTATTTTTAGGTTGGACTAAACCTAATGCGTTTCATATTTGCATAACATCATATAAATTGGTTATACAGGACCATCAAAGTTTTAGAAGAAAAAAGTGGAAGTATCTTATATTGGACGAAGCTCAAAATATAAAAAATTTCAAATCTCAAAGGTGGCAATTATTATTGAATTTTCAAACGCAACGGTAAATATTTATACTATTATATTTGAGTAATATATTTCATAAATATCGTTTTAATTTATACGGAAAACTTATGTATAAAAATTCTTATTATACAGACGATTATTGCTTACTGGAACACCTCTCCAGAATAACTTGATGGAATTGTGGTCATTAATGCATTTTTTAATGCCAAATGTATTTCAGTCACATAGGGAATTTAAAGAATGGTTTAGTAATCCTGTTACTGGAATGATAGAAGGGAACAGCGAATACAATGAAAATATTATTCGTCGTCTGCATAAGGTTTGTACGTAATTTGTTTTTGTATATTTTGTTTTACTGTATGCAATCATTCGCTACCGACACAGATATATGATTATGAATCACATGTCTGTTTTATACAAATAGCGAAATATTAAAATTCTCTATTAAAACTCGCGTGTTGTAAAGTATTGATTTGACATACGAATCCTGTCTAGAGAAACAACTGTTACAATTTTTATTGTATTATTTCTCTCCAAATGTATGAATCTTTTTTATATGTTATTTATATAGCAGTTATATTGATTGTAGGTTTTACGCCCTTTTTTATTACGAAGATTAAAAACAGAAGTAGAAAAACAATTGCCCAAAAAATATGAGCACGTAGTAATGTGCCGTTTGTCAAAACGACAGCGATACCTTTATGATGATTTTATGTCAAGAGCAAAGTAAGCATTGCACATTTTTTATTCTTTTATATCATAAAAATTTATGTAATATATAAATATACATGATTGTCTTTTATTCAGAACAAAGGAGACTCTAGCTAGTGGCAATTTGTTAAGTGTCATTAATGTATTAATGCAATTAAGGAAAGTATGCAATCACCCAAATTTATTTGAAGTGAGACCTACTGTATCACCATTTCAAATGGAAGCTATTGAATATATTACTGCTTCGTTAATATGGAGTGCTCTTGATTATGATCCATTTAAGGTAAAATATATATAATTCTTTTTTATTATGCTCTTAGAGATTTAAAGAAAAGTGTAATGTATTTATTTTTTATTTTATAGCATATCGATCTATCTAGTATTAATCTTTTACTGTGTGATCTGGAATTAACTCTTACTGCGTTTGTGGCGCATAGAATCAGACGATTGCAAACAACACGAAAACTTATAGAAGAAATAGATACACAACCAGATGCACCTCCGAGATGTCCATCTGGAAAGATTAAAATTAATGTTAGATTATCTAATCAAGTTAAACCGTTATCCGTTCCACGGCAGACACAAACTAAACTAAAGAATTTAGCTGGGATATTACCTACTCCAAAAGTTGGAACATCTCCTTTAATAAAAACAGCAAATAATCAAAGCACTCCAGGACAAGGTAAAAATTATTTTATGTGTTAATTAATTACACAAGTGTTTAATTCATATTTAAGATTTTTTCATTTCTTGCAATAAATTATTTATATTTTTATAAATAGGTGTCACGTTAAAAGTAGCAAATGGTCAACAGTTACAAGGATATTCTGTACAATTAGTTCAACATCAGGGTAGTGTAAAAGGTAAGGGTGTTTTTTTTTTGTGTGCCGTTTATGTGTTTTCATACATTTATATCTAAATCCTGGGAATCTCTGCATCATCGATCAGTGGTTGCACTCAAACTTATCATTGTGTAATCATTCTTGCAGTGGTGCTAGAGAAATTGATCTTGGGCCAGCTTGTTTATAGTTCTCCCATATTATAAGCATTCTAGAACCGAGAGCACATTAACAAAACTTACATTTAATTATAATCTAACATTTGTGAATCACAGTTTGTGTAAAACATTTGTTGTGTTTGCTTCGAAAATAGCAATCCCTGTTGGAACACTAGCACATAACCCACAAAGTACAACAGTGACACCAACTACAGCAGCAACGAATGCACAGAGGATTACAGTAGGGAATACAAATATTATAGATGGGCTGCAACGACTAGCAACGCAGACAGTTGCAGTTAAACAAGGTGATTCCGTCCAAAGAATAGCAATGCCTAATCTTGCACAAGTGGTTCAAACATCTATTGGTAGACATATCATTCTGACTTCGACTCAACAAAGTACTAACACAGGTTTGTCCTAAGAGTGCTCATATCCCACTGATTTCATTTATGCTCCTTTATATTAAAAAAACATGAATCATATATATCCTTTTTCATATCATTTGTATGCATTTAAATGAATGTTAAAGAATAATGTAAAATGCATGACTATGATATATCGTATTTACGTCGTATTAATAGGCAATATTTCTAATTTAGTAAATTGATAAATTGATTGAATTTATTTACAAAATGATTAATATTCTTCTGTATTTACAGTTTCATTTCCAGTAATGACTCCATGTGTGCCACGTTTGAAAGTTTTACCAAAATCATTAATGGGCCTATCTACCTCGGCAACTACAGTAAATAAAGTTATAGGAGGAGTGGTAACAACTACAAGTGGAACGAGTGGAAGACCTGTAATGAGAGTACCGCCACTTAATGTTACTACTCCTAATGTTACTGCACAGTCTCCCGCTGGGAATGGACAATCTCAGCAATCGATTCGATGTGGTATTGTTACTAGACACGCACAAAAAGAATCAGAAAAGGCACAAACAAAAGAACGTCCAAAATCGGAATTTTATTTGGTAATTATTTAAACTTTTGAGCAAGTTTGTAAAAATTTGAGGGATTTAAACACAAAATTTTTAATGTAATATCTCTTTATAGCCACAATTAGAAGAAGAACGGAAACAAAGAAGGCAAGCTAAACTTCGCCTGCTTGCAAATATTAATGAAAGACGATGTGCTGCGTGTCCTCTGTACGGAGAAGATTTGTTTATGGCGTTAAGAATTGGCAAACCATCTACAGCATGTCGATGGCACAATGGTTGGGTTCATTGTACAACTGCTAAAGACAGTGCACGTACACGAAGGCAATTTTTTTCTCGCACAGAAGCACTTGCAGAGGCAATTAAAAGTACAGAACAAATTGTCGAAGAATTGAAAGAAGTTTTTGAAAGGTATTACATACTGATAACAAAAATTTAACATTCAATTATTTCTTGAAATTATTCAATCTTAACGTAATACAATTTATGTTAGATTTGTTGTACACGTTCCTGCTGTGTGCGCTCCTACACCACGTTTTCACGTTTCTCATCCACCTCCGCATAAGTTATACAACCAACGACGTATGCAAATGGAATTACAACGGCAACTATCGCCAAAATTGGCATTGTTCCATCCAGTAGCTGGTGCAATGATGACGCAATTTCCGGATCCGAGATTGATACAATACGATTGTGGAAAATTACAATCTTTACATCAACTTCTTAGGAAGCTTAAATCTGAGAACCATAGAGTTTTAATTTTTACACAAATGACAAGAATGTTGGATGTATTAGAAGCCTTTCTTAATTTTCATGGACACATATATTTACGTTTGGATGGTACTACTAAAGTAGATCAACGACAGGTAATAATTCATTTATTATGAATATTATTTCTCTTAATTGTTCTCTGATTTAATTTATTTTATGGGAAAACTATAGGTTTTAATGGAAAGATTTAATGGAGACAAACGAATATTTTGTTTTATCTTATCAACGAGATCTGGAGGTGTAGGTGTCAATCTTACAGGAGCAGATACTGTTATATTTTATGATAGTGACTGGAATCCTACAATGGATGCCCAAGCACAAGATAGGTGTCACAGAATAGGTCAAACACGAGATGTACATATCTACAGGTATATACAAAAAATGCAGTACATACATTTTATATTTTTGAATATATGTAATCAATTATTTTTCACACGTTTTAGGTTAGTAAGTGAAAAAACTGTGGAAGAAAATATTCTGAAAAAAGCCAATCAGAAAAGACTACTTGGAGACTTAGCTATCGAGGGTGGTAATTTTACAACCGCTTATTTCAAAAGTGTAAGTATTGTAGGAGTGTGAAATAAAAAAATATATTTTAAAATATTTTCTTTTTATATGTTTTAAAATATATTTATTTTTACAGTCTACGATTCAAGATCTATTTAATATTGATCAATCGGAGAACGATGCGACAACTCGAATGGCTGAAGTATTGGATCAAAATAGAGATCGAGAGAAATTCTTGCAAAAGGATAATCAAAGTCAAACTTTAGACGACAAAGTAGCGATGGGTGCACTGGAAAGCGCTCTTGCTGCTGCTGAAGAAGATCTTGATGTCCAAGCTGCAAAGACTGCTAAAGCAGAAGCTGTTGCTGATCTTGCGGAATTTGACGAAAATATACCTTTAGATGACGCAGATAGGGATGACATGCAAGTCAGTAAGGCTGAGCTTGAAGTGCAAAACTTAGTATCACAGGTAAGATAATATTTATATATAAATATTTTATTCAGTTAGCATTGTATGGCAATGGAATATTTGTTAAAAATTGCTTCTTTCTCTACATAGTTAACACCTATAGAACGTTATGCGATGAAGTTTGTCGAAGAATCAGAGGGTGCGTTTTCTGCGGCACAACTTGCAGCAGCTGAACGTGAACTTGAAGAACAGAAGAAAGAGTGGGAGTTAGATCGGTTACGAGCGCTACGCGAGGAAGAAGAAAGACGAATGCGGTTGGCTGATGATGACGAGAAACCATTAACATTTGGACGCGAGGATGCGCAAAATCAGGTTAATAGTGCTAGTAATTCTAAGAAATTAGTCAATAAGAAACTCCCACCGAATAGGAGGAGGAATTCGCGTAAGAATATTAGTAAAAGTGTTCAAGAATCGGAAAGTGAAACTGAGACTACTACAGAATCAGAATCAGAGTCACAAGAAGATGTGGTAGAAGATAGTCTTGATGAAGAATCGAGTCATACGGAAAGTCAAAGTCAAGGCGATGAAGACGAGGAGGAGGAGACACACGATCAGAATGACTCTGAAAAAGGCGGGTATCCCAAACGTAAAAATCGTACTAATAAATCGTTTAGTCAAAATCACTTCGATTTGAATAGTCCGCGAACGAGATCTAGGGGAAATGTTAAAATTAATTTGTGGACATTGGACGTTAGTCCTATCTTGCCTGGTATAAAGCCGAAATGCCGAGGTAGAGCCAGTAATTTACGTAAACAGCGCGAGCTTGAAATGAGAATGAAAGCAGAAGAAAGTTTCATTTTACCTTTACCAATTTCAAGTCCTAAGAAGTTAAATAACGCAAATATTTCGAATAAAACTGATGAAGAAGATAATATTACAAATCAAAAAGATACGGTGATAACACGTGATTTAAAATGTACTGATTCTGAACAAAGAACAATTCCGTCTGTTGATAAAGACCAATTTGAAGATGTTGAAAATAGTAAAGTAACTGCAAATTATTGTTTCACTGAAACTTCTTCGTCAAATTCTAATTATAATAAAACTGTCACAGAAGAGTCTAATCCTGTCATTTCTTTAGATCCTCTAGAAACAGAAGCGTGTTCTCAATCAGGTAATTCATCTGTCATGTTGGAACAGTATAAAAATTCAAAAGAAATAATTAATGATAAAGTCGATAGTGAAGCAACATCGGAGTTAACTGAGAATATTTCACCTTTAGTATACTTTACAGGATCAAATTGCAACGATGATTCTGAAAATTCTAATACTGATTTGATTTTACAAAATAGTAACTTTTATTCATCTGCAACAGAATCGAATACAGTAAAAAGAGTTTCCGATTCGAAATGTACGAAAAGTTCTATGACTTTGGAAATAGACGAAGAAATTAATATATCAGAAAACTCATTGATTGCTCCCCTGAAGAATAAAATGATCGTTCAAGATGCAGATGAAAGTACTGTTGAATCTACAACAAAGAAATTACACGATTCTCTTTGTAAGAATAAAACAGTTTCATCTAGTATCGATGAATTAGATACGGAATTAAAAGAAGAATCGCTTTCTAACGCGGAATCGAAGATATTACAAGATAGTGATGTGAACGAACTCCAAGATACAAATGTTTCTGACGATGAATGTTGTGCAAAAAATGATGCGAGAGCACAGAGTCCTACTGAGATAAAAGAAAACGTGGATGTAGACGAAACTTCAACAAACAAGAAACAACATAATGAAAATATTTCAAATTCAGATTTAACAAACAAGTCTACTGATGATAATGAACCCACTTCTGTGATAGAATCAACCTCTAGTCAGGAATCTAATAGCAGCAAACAAGAAGAAAATTGTACTAAATTAGATAAATGTGTGCGCAAAGAAGATGATACAAAAATTCAGACGACCTCATCAATACGGTGTAACAATCATAGTTTTCCTTTTAATACCTTCGGTTTAGACGAATCAAATGGATTTGAATCTAATACAGAAAGTAAGGTAAAATTTCGTAAACCAGATACAGTATCTTGCGGAGTAACTACAAGAAGCGCGAAAATGAACATTACCATAGAAACTCCTGAAAATAAAAACTTGGATACGCAATCATCCTCGATATTACTTAGTGAATCAAGTGAATCAAAAGAAAGTCAAGAAAGCGAAGGTTCCAATTCAACTTCGAATGTTTGTCGCAAAGAAGTTAATAAAATAACGCAGATTCGAAGGCCCGACACGCCTCGACCGACGATAGAACATGGTAGGATTACAAGATCAAGTGCAACTCGTTCTTTAACACCTCCACTGAGTACAAAATCAGTGCAAAGAAGACGACCAGACACCCCTTTGCCAGAATGTTTCAGATCTTCTCCACGACCAGCAACAAGATCCATGTCGAATTTCAGTTCACTGTTGAAAAATGAAGAACACATGTCGCACGAAGTACCGTATGAAAAACCCACAACACGTAGCTCCAAGTCTTTGGATAATGGTTTCTTGAATCCAACTGTATTTCGAAGGAGCAGTTCAATACCACCGATGAAATCAACGCTAGAATCGAAAGATTCAGTAGGTTCTGTATCAACCAGGTCTAAAAAAAGTAGTGAATCTACCAATACGAGTACAAATATAGGTAAACGGCAATTAGATACATCTGTTTCTATCTCTGAACAAGGATCGAGAGTCACTCGATCTGGATTAAATTTTACATTAAATTCGGTGAAGAGCTCTAATCATGTGTCGAATAAAGGGAATAAACACGTCCGGAAAATAGATTCTTCCGATTCAAAATCACAGGACGATAAAGCTTCTGGTGTTTCGCCAGTATCTGGAAAAGCGGAAACATTCAATACGGATTCAAATGGAAACGCAGTTGTATCAGAAACACATTCGAAGCAAGATAATTCAACGTTATCCTCTTTCAATGAAATTAACGAGAGACCACAAAGAACTGCTAAAGTCGTTGCTATTCTTACTCTGGATACAAGAAGTAATCATACCAGTAAAGCTTCCAGCTCTGTTCACGCAAAATCCTCCAATTGCAATTCGTCTGATGCGAAAAATAATAAAAAAAACACCGATTCTAATTTCAATTCCACGTCTGACTCGTCAGCGAAAAATTGCGTTCTTCGAATATCAGATGTTACTTCGAATTGTAAAGTAGATGGGTGGTGTGATTCTGAACTAGACGCCGGTTCTCGAGATCGTGTCTCCTCCAATGCATTTTCCAATGTAGCAAGTACTTATACCAATTCCAATAAAACAGGAAAAGCATCGACGATGAATAAAAGCGCATCATTGAATTCTAAGCTTAAAGATAAAGTTTCATTACCCGTACAATCAACGGTGATAGCATTGGTTGACTTGGATAATGATCCTAATTACGACTCATCCGATGGATCAAAAAGGTTGAGAAGGAAGATTAAACGAACTCGTTTGTCATCGTTTGCAAAGCCGTTGATAAGTGGAAAAACGAGTGAATCGCAAATAACCGATGCATTAGACAATGAAGAGCAAATACCGCCAATGAAAAAGTTTGTTCGTTCTCAGCTTACTCCTCCTCCTCCTCCTCCTCCTCCTTCTTCGCAAACAACTCAACTGGAAAAGCTAGGTAGCGGTACTATATCTTGAGTCTCGCTAAAACTTTATCGCTGTAATATTTAGCAGCGTGTTTGTATAAATACTTCTCATAATATAGACATTGTCTTAAACTACTACTACTTGGAATGGCGCGCGCGTAAGAGAATCCAAGTTCTAATTATTTCTTAATTTTCACATGATTCTTGTATATAATCACGAAAAGTAATGATAAATGAAGAATGTTTCTTTCGTTGTACTGAAAGTACACGTGTAACATTTTTAGCATTGTAAATTGTACTTTCTTGTAAAGATTTCAGATATCTTTAAGTGACATTGTAATTTATACTTGGTGATAAAAAGAAAAAAACAGAAAAGATAAAGGAAGTAAAACATCCGACTGTATTATAATAGAATATATAGAGGAGAAAAAGATTCATTACAGCTTAGTTTATTAGTATACTATAAAAGTCTCGCTGCGATTTTGTAGCGATTGGTATAAACAAAAGAAATAGGCAGTCAAGTCAGAGGTAAAAAAAAGAAAACGGAATTAATACTGTGAACGCGTCGTACTTTGCTCCCGTGTAACGCCTTGTGTTATATATTTGCAAGGTGACGACCTGATTACATATTAGACTTAAGGAATTCTTCGTTTAATGGTATGCTCTATTGTAATATTTAAGTTGCGTGCCTGTATTTTGTATGATCGAGTGAGTCCGAAGAAGGAAATAAACAAAATATTCCTTGCTACGAAGATCATGTGTTTTCTTATTTCTTGGTGCGGATCCAAGTCTGTTCGATCAAAGGTTCAGTTCCGTTTTGGTGTCAAAATTTTGCTCAGTGTGCTTGGTTATACATACTGAGATCATTGAGAGTAATGATCTCGCGATGTTTTGGTGTGGCAAGGCTATCATGACCGCACATTAAAGGAAAATTTTTTTTTGCAAGAGTTAGATAATAGCATGCAGTAGAAAGCTCCAAATAATTATTTGAAAAATGGCACCAAAACACTGCCTTTGCCATTCCAAACTTGGAGTCAGCCAAGGTATAAGCAGGCACATTAATGAGCGTCTTGTACAATATTTGATTTTTACGCTAGATTAAAATAATGAAATTCTCTCAGTAGAAAAATGAGCCTTTGAACGAGCAAAATGTATGTATACTTCCTATTTATTTCCTTCATGTTCCATCTTCAACCGTTGTAGCATTTATTCGATTGCGTTTAATAGAAGACGTATGAAGACATGTATAAAAAGAAGAAATCATTTTTTCCTCAAAATATTCGCCATATTTGAATGCATCAAAGTGAATGCCTCATACACGACGCTCGTTCTTCGTAAATTTTATTTTAAATCTTCTTGAAGCAAGCTTTTTATTTGTAACTTTTGTAATCTCATGGACGTACTTTAATATCTTGCAGATATGGTTGTCGGACGACAATGTGGAGCAAATGCCGGTTAGTATAAAAATTTTAATTTCTATTTTCATTTTCTGTTATTTATTTGTATTTTCATTTTTATCCATGGAAAATTTATTTTAATTATTAGATGTGGTGTCCTCCTACTCCTCCTACGACAGATAACGATGTTTATATCGATTATTCTTTGGGTTTTCTTTACGAAAATACTCCTATGTCGGAGGCACAATTACCTCCGATATACATTAAAAAAGAACACAAAAGAAGTAGGATCGAACCTGGAATTAATGATAGAGATGGTAAGTAAATGTAAAATACATATAGACATTTAGGATACTTTATTTATATACATATGCAGTTAACATCTTTTTATATAATTGCATGTTAAATTACTTTCTTTTTTTTTAAATATAGGACGACGAGCGGTTAAAATGCGGCACAAGGAAGAATCTGTTTATGCACCGAGATCTTTATTTGATCGGCCTTCACCAGCACTTATGAAAATACGTCGCGATATGAAATTACATAAATACCGCTTAGTTCGACCGTCAATTCCACTGCCGGGTATAAAGCCGTCGCATATGTCAAAGTCTTCCACAGACCAAGAACACGTTTTAGATTGGATGATACACGAAGATTGGGCTCTTCTCCAAGCGATTCAGATTTATCAAGGATTGCCATTGAATTTGATGATTCTATCTCCTGGTCATACTCCTAATTGGGATCTGGTTGCGGATATAGTTAATAATACTTCTCGAATATATAGATCTCCCAAACAATGTAGAAGCAGATACGAATCGGTAATAGTACCAAGAGAAGAAGGAAAGTTACTTTACGATACCACACCGAAAAAGCAAAAAAAACAAAAAGGGGTTTACAAAATGCCTCAGGTTTCCGAGGTATATCGAGATATTTTTATTCTACATTTGACGAGAGATGTTTACTGGAAAGAAATTATCATTTTTTTAATCGTCTTCTTTTAGCAACAAAGTAAAACAAACAGGCCAATGAAAACGTCTCAATTATATAATCAGGATAAAAATCATTCGTTTACATTAATGTGTTGTCAAAGATTTGATACCATTAAATCTGTTTCGAATAAGAGAACGCCTACTGTTAAACCGTTACTCGTTAATCCGTTAATGAAAAATCCTACCAACGCTGCAGTTTTAGCTGAATGTGGTATTCAGTATGATAATCCATTAGCTCCTATAGAAGTTGCAACGCGACGCGCCGATAGGATCGCAAAAGAAAAGCTTAAACATGCAGTCAGTATAACAAAGTGTAATTTTTTAGTTATCAAATTTTCTAAACGTTTGGAAATATTATTGAATATTTAATATTCAGGTTTTATCAGCGGAGCAACAACAACAAGTAGCAGCTCGTCTATTACAGCAACAACAGCAGCAACAGCAGCAGCAGCAGCAGCAGCAGCAACAACAACAGCAGCAGCAGCAGGTTCAACAACAGCAGCAAATAAAATTACAACAGCAACAGCAAGCTCAACAAAATATTTCAAATACCACAAGTCCTCCAGTGCATCAACTAACGCAAGTTGCGACCACTGTCACAACAGGGCTGACTACAATGAAGACTATTACCACAATTACTAATGTTACTACGGGTGGTACGACAATTGCTACATCAACTGTTAAAGCTCGACCAGGAGGAACGTTAACTATGCAGGATGCACGGACCACACCAACTGTTGTTAGTGTTGGTAATCTTCAAGCAGCTCAAAGAATTGCAACAGCAAGTTTAGTGTCTGCTGCGCAAAGTTCATCTGCGATTACACAGAAAGGTATTGGAGTTACCGTGGCGACAACTCCGGGTAATAAAACGTTAACTGCGGCTCAATTGCAATATTATCGGCAACAGCAAGTTCTATTGCGACAACAACAATTGAAAGTACTGCAGGCACAAGCTGCTGCAAACGGTCAAAAGGTATCGGTAGCTGTTTCAGCTGCTGCTGCACAACAAAGAGCTACATTGATGAAGCAGAATATAACTGCTGGCACCGCTGCTGCACAAGCATCCGTTGGAAAGCAAACGATAGCACGTACGGTATCGGAGACAGAAATGGCTGCTTTAATAAAACGCCAAGCTTTGCAGCAACAGGCAAAAGCAGTGGCTCAAGTACAGGTACCTGCACAGGCTGGACTTACTCCGGCTCAAATATTCGCTCAGGCAGGTTTGCAAGTACAACATGCGGGAACGTCAGCTGGTGGAACTCCAGTTGCTACTTTAGTAAAAACTGCAAACGTTGCCAGTGTACGAACAGCAACGCCTCAACAAATCCGTCAACTCGCTCTTCACCCTCAAATTATCACCCAAAGAAAATTGCCGGCGCAGAAAGTTGCACAACTAACACAAGTTGCTGCAAAAACTGGTGTTCAGACTCAATTGATTGTGCAACAAAAATCATTACCTGCGACGATGACCGTGCAGCAGATTCAACAAGTTATGAAACACGTTCAGCCATCAGCGATGCAACAATTCACTCATGTACGTTGTATATTACACGTTTATTGATATTGTTCTTTTTTTTTATTTTTTTTTAAATAAAATATTATTGATTTTAGGTTTCTACAGGACAGGCAGTTTCTCAGCCTGGCCAAGTAGTTTTAGCAAAATCTCCGTTACAAACGAGAGTAATTCCGGTCGCATCCGCTGCTTTGAAACAGACGATCCAAGTTATGACTGCAAGTAGTGCTCAATTGCGCCAAGCTGCACCTGCTCAAGGTAAACCTGTTGTTACAGCTGCAAGAGGTAGTCCCGGACCTAGTCAAGTCAAATTACAAACTCTTGCACATCCCATTCATCCTCAGCAAGTACAACAACAGCAACAACAGCAATCACAAACTCAGCCAGATACTCAACCGAAGTGAATATGTTTTATTATATGAAACATTTAAATTTATTATGTGTTACAAATTTTTCTACTTCAAATCAAAATAGAAGTTTCATTTGAGAAACTAATTTATTAATAAATGAATGATAACACATTCCAAAAGGCAACATTGCAAATATTTAGCCCTCATCCGTCTCTTATTTTTTTAATCTAATTTGTCCTTTGATGTTAAATTAATAATTTACAACAATTATTAATATCTGCAATGGAAAAATAAATAGCTAAATTTCAAAATTATTTTATTGCTAATAAATAGGGATTTGAAAAAAACGGTTGTTGTTTTCAATCTTCATTCATCTTATCGCATATTTTATTATCAAAAATGTTGTGTTAGAAATATCTATATAATAAACGTTTTATAAAAAAGAATGTGTCAGATTGAGACAAGAGACGAATGAGGATTAACTATAATTAATTCGATGTTGTAACTGTTTTTTCGGCTTAGACAGCACACAATTGAAGTGTTCGTATAAAAAATATCTTTATGTTTGTATCATTAGATTTCTTTCCTTTTTCTTTTTGTATTTTAATTTTATCTAAAAAATAAAAAAAAGTTATACAGAAAACTACCAATCCTCAATGATTTGAAATTAAATTTCACTTGAGGATTTTAATTTAAAAAAAGAAAAGAGTTTTATTTTTGTTGGCTATATTTTATTTCTTGTTGGCTTTTTTTTTATAAATAGAACGGAACGATGAATCAGTAGTTTTAATATATAAAGTATAATGCCTTTTTGATAAGTTTTTGTAAAATAAAAATCTTAAAATTATGGGATCCATGCGTTTCGTTAATTTATCATTGAGAATTGGTAGATTACAACTGCGGATGTTTATGATCTTGAAATATGTTGAAATATGTAAATAACATATGTAAAATATGGAAGTACATTTGCAAGAAATATATGATATATCCCATAAGTATATTGAAATATATAATAATAACAACTTTATTTGTTATTAAAAATTCATAGTAATTAATATTATTAATTATAATTCAAATAGACTATAAATATTTATTATTTTAAATTAATTTATGGAGAGATGATGATCGTTGATGTAACATGATGTATTTGGATTTATTTCAATAGTGATCTTCAATTTCTATTGGAAGTCAGTGGTGCTACTTCGCCAACTCATATTTACCAAACTATTGCTTGTACATGTCAATATAAAATTCATTCTTTTTCGTCACAATTTGCTCTTTTTCTAATATTTCATATTATTTCGTAATTTTATTTCTATGAGAGTATTTAAATATTGTTTTAATTACGATTTCTTGTTACAATGTATCTTTTTTTCACTTTATATTTTATAGATTCTCCATCATTTACAAAACTGTTGTTTCCTATTCCATCAATCCAATTTTGTACTAATACTAGTCACATTAAATATAACGATTTGACAAACTTTTGATTTAATTTGTAAGAAGTTAATTTGAAATTTCAATATCAAATTTCAGAAGTACAAATAATAAATATAAATGATGTGTGCAGTATGCTTTTGCATATACATTTAAAAAGATACATGCAAAATGTAATATATCAAGATAATATGAAATATGCAAAATAAAAATTGTATATTTGAAATTACAAAACAAATTTCTGTTCCGGTCCCTATATTTTCTTTTTACAAAAATATGCATTTGCATAAATATCCGCAGTCTAGTTATAACTTGGTGCAAATGATATTTGAAATAAATATCATTTCAATTTGATCAGTATTGAGATATTTCGGTTTTGTTATGATATATTGCCTTTCAAAATTTGCTGATCGAATTTGTGAATATAATGTTAAGGAATTTGTGTGCTACTAATTTTTGCGAATTATGACGTTGTCTTGAACATTTACAAAAGCTAAAAAAAAAAATTATAAAATTACAAATGGTAGGGTATACAGAAATGGTAGGGTGTAATACGAAAGTACAGCTTAATTTTCTAATTTCATCAAACTAATATCCACGCGAATTGAATGTGTTTTGCATATTAGGATCTGTCAACGAACTAATTTATATTAAAGGTATGCGATTCTGTTTTAATGCATCATTTTGAGAGAAATAATTTATGATATCCTGATCGCTTATCAAGATGTATTTTTCTCGAATTTGTAAAAACTAATAAATTTCGAAAACAATTTCGAAAAATACACAGGAAGAGAATAATTACGAAGCTACGACTGTATATGTATCTATAGTTACCTGTAGGATTTAAAAATCATTCGATAATGCGATGTTTATACTAGGATCTTTATGGAATTGTAAGATTGTACTAATAATATATATATAAATATGTATAATTCGTGTATCATAGAAGCTGAAATAAATCTGTCATAAGGAATTTTGTCTATTGTGTGTATACGTTATATTTTATATTTCGTATAACATTAAGGATTTTGGAATACTGCGTTCTATGAACTCAATTTGTTTGAACGAAATTTTATGTAATATCCGGTTAAATAAACTGCTCACTCATCATAAGCTTTGTAGCGGACAAAAAATTATAGGTAATCGGGAGAACGAGTGAACTGCTCTATTACATGAATTCGAATTACATAAACTAATTGTCTTCAACCTTGAAGTACATATAAGCGAGTTACATATTGCATCAAAAGTTTTGTTCTTGCTATTACGTACGAGTGTAAGCAAATAAGATGATAATAATGATTTATTATTGTTATGAGTGTAATTAATATTTTAAATAATCAACGGTCAATATAATATTTGGTTGAACTTTAATCCTCTCTGTTTTAAAAGTTAAAATTAAAAGTTAGCCTAATTTTTATGCTGTCTTATCATAGTGTCATCTGCCAATATAGATAAAATTAATAATTTTTAATATTTATAGTGGATAACAAAAGTAAATAAACATAAATTTTCAATAGGAAAGTGGTGATAATAATTAAGCAATTTTAAAATTATTATACAAAGTCATAGGAAAATACGATTTTATCTTCCAGCAGGATAATACACCTGTTCACAGACTGAAAATTATGATAGTGAATTATGTAAGAAATGAATCGTAAGAAAAATTGGATCACCACAGATTTCGAGAATATTTTGCTCGAATTAAAATAGTCGAAAATATTAATTGTGAAATATGAAACGTTTGTTACGAAAAATTTATTGAGAAAAATTTAAAAGGCATGCACGAATGTTACAAAGGAAAAATTATTATTATAGAATTATTTTTATTTATCATCATTGTACTACAAAAAATTTGAATGTTTTTTTACTTTCATAATCCACTATTTTTATTTTACCGTATCTTATCTTATAATTTTATAAATGAAGGAAATATTTGCACAAAGTGCACAGTCACTATGATAATTTTGCAGTCGTTATTGATAATTACGTTTACAATTATCATGCAACTGTTAAAAATTAAATAAATGAACTTCCTTATTTGTATTCTTTCAGCAAGATCCTGATGATTTAATATTATAATACTTTAATATTTTTGCAAGAATTGCTCTTGCTCTTTTATAAATATTCTCTTCTATGTCTACTTTTAGCATTAACATTATTATCAAATTGTTTTCGCAATACAAATTATCGGTAAACATTTTTCAGAGATAACTCATGTAATGAGTATATTTATATAATAAGACGCATTCAAGTTTAATCAGTATCTCGAAAAAGCTTGAAGAAGCATTAAGTTTTAAAATCATGGTAGTGCTAAACTTTCGGTTTGTGGATCTTGTTTTTACGATTATCACCCTTGGGACACTTCTGTTTTTATTTCTAAAATATAAGCGTACCTACTGGCAAAGAAAAGGTGTACCTACTTTACCAAGTCATTGGCTGTTTGGTAATGTAAAAGATATGATACAATCGAAAAAGTCTCCCGCCTTGGTGATCGGTGAACTACACCAGAAAGCTTCCAACAACGACGATATTCTTGGAATCTATATTCTACACAAGCCATTCTTATTACTGAGAAATGCAGAGTTGATCAAACAGATTTTAATCAAAGATTTTAATTACTTTCCGGATCGCTATTTCACGGCCCAATCGCTTCATGATAAAATTGGAAGCTCTAATCTCTTCACGATTCACAATCCAGAATGGAGATACTTGAGGTATATATATATATATATATATATATATATATATATCTTGTAAAGATTCTCTTATATTATTCTTATATCTTTCTATTATATAAAAATAATATTTTTGGGTGAATGGTAAAGGTTTTTTTGTTAACGAACGAATACTTTTGTTTGTAGAAACAAAATATCACCGGTATTCAGCAGCGGAAAAATGAAGAAAGTCTTCAATTTAATCGTCGAAACTACTGATTCGATGAACACGTATTTAGAACAACAATTTACAAACGATGTGAAGACGAGAAGTATAGAAATGAAGAATATTGCTCTAAGGTATACGACTGATATTATATCTTCCGTTGCCTTTGGAATTCAAGTAAATTCCTTCGATCCTAAAACGATGCAATTCTTTGAAAAAGGTATCTAAAAAAATATTAATAAATAAATAAATTCTATGAACTATGAAAACAGTCACTTATTATGTTTCTTCTTTCCTTTTAAAAGCTCAAAAAGGACTTCAATTGACAGTTTTCCGTATGATTCAAATTGGCCTTATGTTTTTCTTTCCCAAATTTGCACAGTTGATCGCTGGTAAAATGTTAGGATCGTCTACAGATTATTTTCGTAAAGTATTTTGGGATTCTATGGACAATAGAGAAATGACCAAAGCTAAACGAGGGGACTTGATCGATTCTTTAATAGATTTAAAAAATGAAAAACAAGAAAATGATTTTAGTAAGTACTAAATATACAATGTTAATTGTTGATTAATTATTTTGTGTCTACACGTAAAAAATAATGATCTATTTTTAGAATTTGAGGGTGATGTGTTGGTGAGTCAAGCAGGCATCTTCTTTATTGCTGGTCGTGAATCAAGCGTAACAACGATATGTTTTACGCTTTACGAACTTGCTAAACAACCAGAGATTCAGAAACGAGTTCGAGAAGAAATTCATGAGAAATTGAAGGAGCATGGAATAACTTATGATGCCTTCCAAAACATGAAATATCTTAATCAAATTATATCGGAAACTTTACGACTTTATCCTCCAGCTCCGCTCCTTGATCGAGTTTGTGTAGAGGATTACAAGGTAAACAAATAAATAGATTTTTATTTAACATAATGAACAAGTTTTTAAGTACATGCAATTATTTAGAAAGCAACAAGAATTCTCTTTCTCGTAAAAATTTTTGTGCAACTATGTTCTCTTTTAATTCAATCACTTCTTAAATTTCTAATTTTATTCAAGCTCTTTTTAAATTTTAAAAATGAAATGAAAATAATATGATGAGTATAATGATAGAGGTTTTTAACGTACAAGCAATATTTGAATTTGTATTACATATTAAATAATACATAAACACACGAAAGGAGAATATGTTTCATACACTAGATCTAATTAATCTAATACATGCTGTGATTTATGATTAATAAATTTCTACAACTCATTGGTTGTACGTTCTAAGTAATAGATCTTTTTAGATTCCAGGAACTAAGATTGTTATAGAAAAAGGAACACCTGTTTATGTGGCTTTATCCGGTCTTCATAAAGACCCAAAGTATTTTCCAGATCCTTTGCGTTATGATCCTGACAGATTTAGTGATGAAAATAAAGAAAATATTAAGCAATGTACATACATGCCTTTTGGCGATGGACCAAGAGTTTGCGTCGGTAAATAGATTTATCATAAATTTAATATTAATAACCTAATAACAATAATATTATTAATTTTTATTATTCAATGGTATATTCATTATAGGACAAAGACTCGGCTTATTGCAAACTGGTATGGGTTTGGTTTCAATACTTAAAAATTACGAAGTTTCACTAGATCCTACATATAAGGGTGGAGTTGATGTCTTAAACGTTTTTTTGACAGTACCAGAAAAATTTAGGTTAAATTTGACAAAACTATAAGAAATGTATATCACAATTAAAAAATAGATTCTTCTTTTTGTAATGCAATACATTTAAAGGAATAAGGAATCAATTTGATAAAATAAGACAAGTATATTTAATAAAGTAAGACAAGTATGTACAGATATATATTTGTTAGTACTATTATACAAAGTTTTTAGAGGCATCATTTATTATCGTTTCATTTCGGCAGTAATGTTAAATACTTTTTAAATTCTGGAATTACACATTCTCGTGGATTTAATGGGATTTGTGCAGTAAGATAATCACTCAAATATTGCGGCATAAAGCAGAGAATACCTTTACTAGCCAGCATTGCCCAATCAATCGGTTGATTAACTTGTTTTACATTCACAAAACAATGAGTAATCTTTTTTCCAGTTGGACTTGTATCATATGGTGGTCTAGAACAAATAATAGATAAATTGTAATACATCTGTAGATGATTTAATAAAAAGATAATGATATCCTTACCGTGCTTGAACAACTTTTCCACCTCCAGCTTCAATTAATCTTTTAAACTGATCGTGCTTATCCCCAGAAACTAATAATAAAGCAACCATATTGTAAAACGGTCCGTTCGGTTCTTTTAATAACCTAAGCCTCCATTTATATGCAGCTGCTGCGATTGTTTCTTCAACTTCGCCAGTTGGATCTGGTATGATGCCTTTACTTTTTGGATTTCCCCACTCATATTTTTCTTCCTACCAATACGTGATTAGAGTGAAATAAAAGACTAATCATAAACATATAGGCAATAAATAAAAAGAGAATCAATATTAACATCAAGGAATTTTCCTTCTCGTTCACAGTCTCGTAAATAAATGCAATGTAGAACCCACTTTCCAGATGCTATACTCCCAAGCATTTTTTCATTTCTTGACAGTCTAATGCAAAGTAAATGCGTTGCACTTGTATCAAAACTAGTATCTAAGGATACATCACCACCAAGATCTTTTATCACTTGTTCATATGCTATTTTATCCTGTTAGGGCAAATATATTTATAAAATATATATAATAATACATATAAAAATTTACATATGTACCTTTACGCGCGATAACATGAATTTTGGTTTCTTTTTTTTCGGTTCAGTTTCTTTTTCTAAGAATTCTTCATCATTGTTTGTAGTATGTTCTTCGTGTGCTATACTTTCATTTTGTTCTTCACGCATTGTCAACTTGACCAATAAAAATTAAACAAGAATTATAATTAAAATAAATTAAATGTAAGAGATTGATTTATAAAGGAATCTATAAAAGAAAACCTACCCGTTTTGAATGGCTGGGATCTTCCCATACAATAGCATCGACAGGTTGAGAATCTTTTGCAATAACTACAAGAAGGAAAGAATATACATTAGATAATTAAGTATTAATAAACAGACAATACTTACATTTTTGTATGGGATCGGCAGATTCGGCATTGTATGTGTTTGCATTTTCTCCGGAAAGAGAGTACCTATTTTCGGGAGTATTTGACGCTCTTTGAAGTACTTGATCTAATTGTGCAATTTGCCTATAGAAAACAAACACCTATGAAAATTTCATAAAAAGAGATATCCCTCACAAGTGGACTGAACTATAACTCACATTAAAACGGTAGGAGATAGAGAAATCTTTTATTAGAAAAAACTAAATGGTTTCAAATATTGAAGTAATACTGCATTTGAAACTATTTAATTTTTCTTAATGAAATTTTTCTTTGTAGAAAATACTTATTAACTCACATGTTAATTTCATTATTTGGTAGCAGATTATCTTCATCTGTGAATTCTAATTTTCTACTAATGGGAGTAGTAGTGGCGGTTATTTTACTATCATTCTTTGTTGCTTCTGGTGTTGCTAGTGAGTGATTATTGTTAGCAGATAACGTCTCTTCTGCATTATTCTGCTATATTATAATATTTATTAATAATATTTATTAATAAATTTATATATATATATATATATATAAAGCGTATTACCTCTAGATTACAATTCTCACTTTTTAGCTTCTTCCATAACTGTTTTTTAAGGTCTGAAAGAGGCTATAAATTTAATTACGTTAGAATTTATTAGATACTTTATGTGTTATGCACATAATTACGTTTACAACAAATACTAACTGTACTAAGTGCTCTTTTCTTCAAAGGAGGTTCTTCTACTCTTAAATCTGGAAGATTTTCAACCCATTTTATCCAACCTTTTCTTGTATCTGGCGAAGGATTGGGTTTAAATACTTGACCATATGGCGTTTCTGGTGTAGCCACATGAAACGGTGATTGAAGAGTTTTGTTCATAAGTAAACTAAGTCTTTTATTTATTAACGGTGTATCACTGGAACTGCTATTTTGACTCTATAATATTTTTTTTATTGTAAATAGATCTCATAACTCTCATAAATTGATAATAAAAAACATGAATGGAAAAGTATATATACTTGTAAATTGACTAAATGGCGTTTTGGAGTAATAATATTCCTAGTTGCTGATTCAGTTGGAAGATCCATTTGATTTGAGTTAGTTTTAAGTAAACTCACGTCTGCTTCATTAGTTTCAGTTAGTCTTTCAGGAGCTTAAGAAGATTAAAGTTAGAAAAATCTTTATGTACATACATATTTTGAAATACATGTACATGTTCAGTTTAAAGATCAAATAACGAGCGGAAACAAAACAATCAAAACAATTTTAGAAGAAAAGCTACAAACGAAATTTTTATATAATGAAATATGGACTGAGAAGGCAAAATGAATATTTATAATGCAAGTCAAATTTAATTTCAGTATAATCAGAAATTATTCAAATATATAAAATATATCTAAAATATATATAAATTGTCAAAATAAACCAAATCTAATTTTAATTTAACCAGAAATAAGTTTACGTTGAATTAGATTTTCGGAGCGGAGATACAAAAGTAGGGTCTATGCTTTTTCAAAGGAGCCAAATCGCGAAAATTCATATTGTGGTTATTCCTCTAAAGCTATAACGCGTTTTTTCGCTCATTGAGCGTTCTCAGTTCTCAGATATTTGTATACCTATGGTTTCTCCTACAAGAAATGGTGTTTCGTCAACGCGTTTTAATCGAGCTGCACAGGTTTTTAACCATTCTGCAGTAACAGCTGGTAATTTCCACTTCACTGCAGCATTATATTTGTTTCCTTCAGGTGTTGGACAAACTAAATGTGTACTTCTATATATATTTTTTTCAAGATTAGTTTTACGAACGAAAATATCTTGACACCTAAAATTAACAATGAGTTGATATTTGATTCATTGCAGTTGTTTTTAAAGTGTATATGATAAGAATAATACATAGCACCCAATTCCGCAGCTAATGTTACAAGATACGTTCGTTCTGCTCCTACATATGTACTCATTGTAATGATACAGTCTGATAATGGATTAGAATGTTTCTTTATAGATAGAGGTCTATGATAATACATAATTTCAACTATTTGTTCCTGATTTATACAATCTTCCTATAAAAAAAAATGTTAAAATTAAAAGATATATTAAGATATAAAAATTAAAATAAAAAAATCTGACACCTACAATAAACAAATCAGTAACAATTTCATTTACTGTATGTTTTAAAGGTGCGCCACATTTTGGCACAACACCGTAATCTGGAATACCAGCAAACGTGGTTGAAACTACTTTTCCATTCATTGTTGCGATAGTTTCAGCTACAAAACCATCTTCTTCACTGAAGCCAGTTACAACAAATGTCAGGCCTGTATATATATTTCAATATTATTTGTAGTTCATATCTCACAGCATATTATGAACTTATATATATTGCATTACCTTCAAATAGTTTATCATTTATAGCAGAGGTTTGACTAATTGGTATTTCACTATCATTTGTTGAATATCTGTTTTGTAGAGGTGTTACAGATTCTTTCAAATATTTTCTTTCATCAATTATAGTTTTATCATTATTTTTATCCGAAATAGGTGTATGCGGCTTTAAAAATTCTCGTATTGTTTTATCATTTGTTTCAACTAGTAATAAATAAAATGTATATTTAATTTATTTTATAAAAAATATAAACAATTATTTAAGGACATTACCAACTGTATCTTGTAGATACTGTTGAAGAAGATCAGATGATTCTTTTTCTTTTTCTAACATTGCCAACTTTCGATCTATGTCAAATGATGGTACAGAGACTTTCTTCGGTTTTTGTAGCATCTGTAAGTTCTGAAAAAATACACATATCAAATGTTTATATTATATACCATAATTTTTACATATTTACCTTCTTACTTAACGGAGACGGAGGTTCTGTAATTTTTTGAACTGCATTATACTTTTGTTCACATAAGAAATTTTCTTCTGGCGCAGGTCGTTTTAATTTGACACTTTCTTCCAACCATTCCAGTGTTAATATATATGGACTACATAAAATATTAATAGTATTAAATTGCAAAATAAAATAGATATTAATTTAGACATTAATTTAATGTTATACCATAGTCGTTTTGATTTCATTAATTTTAGTTCATTAGCTGCTCTATTTTCGTCTCCGACGATAACATGCGTTAGAGCATCAGTTATATCATCCAGTCGTGTTGCACTACCAACATTCAATATTTTGTTAAGTTTATCCTTTTGATTAGAAGCGAATCCAGCTAGATAAATCTGAAGAATAAAAGAAAGAATTGATAAAGATATATATAAATAATAGGGAAATTGAAATATATATAATATAATTTACGTACATTGCAACCATCTAAAAACGGTCCAGCCGATTTTGCTTCAGCAAATGTAAGTCTATCCAAAATTGTAATAACTGTAGAAACTGAAAAAGATTTAAAGATGAGAATTAAGCAAAATTCATTATTATTGTTAAGTCATCTTTGTATTACTAACCAGTAGAAGCATTGCTGCATAAATGATCCAACGTAGAAGCATTGTTTATTGTTGTTACTGAGCTTTCATCTATATAATGTTCTTGTTGAATATCACACATTATGGAACTTATTGCAGAACAATTAAAGCTTGGACATACTATATCAAGAAGTTATAACGTTAATTAACAAGCCATAGATTTGTAATGCTAACAAAATATTTTTACCGTTTGATTTTTCCGGAGTAGAAGATGCCTTTAATGTCTTAATTAGATAGTTTTTAAAAGGTAAGGCATAGCCAACTTTTATACTCTCATATACCCAATCTGGTGTTAAACAAGCAATATTTGTTTGTTTTGCATATTTGAGTTTTTCACTTATTGGACTGTTTTCTGGTGCAAGTACAACTTTAACTTTTGTACCATCTAGAGGACCCATAAATATCTAAAAAAAGAGCAATAATATAAGAGAATAGTTAGATAAAAAAGAAAATATAAGAAAAAATATATTTACCCCTCCATTACTATTAATTAAACGTTTAATTTCTTCTTTTTGACGTTTTGGAAGATTTGTTGATGTTACAACTAAGTTAAGAAATACAGAAGCTTTATATTTATTAAACATACTGTCATCTGGTGTAACAAAGCTTTTTAAATTCTCCTCCCAAATTGCTTCAACCCATTCTTTTGTAACTATTGGTATTTTCATATCTAGTGCTGCCTATTAAAAAAAAACAAATATCATAATAAACATAGTTATATAATTTCGTAGGTATAAATTTAATTACCTCATATTTAGCAGACATAACAGATGATGTTACAAGATGTGTTACAGGATTACGTAACTGTCTTGTAAAAATTCCTCCCATATATTCTATTAATTTTTGAACATGATCCTGTAATAAGATTATGACAATAAGACTATTTTCATTTAAAATATGTTAAATGTTAAAACAACAGTTTTCAATGAGTACCTTTTCTTCTGGAGATAATCCAGAAGCACATATACAAAGACTTCTCATTACTGTTGTAAACATTGGACTTGTTCCATCTGGGACTGGTTCCCCATTAATCAAGCAAAGTAACAAACATTTTGGTCCAACTATGCTGTAAAAATAAAATAATATTGCCTAATATTTTTATAAAATCAATGACAATTAATTTAATGTCATGATATTAAAGCTCTACTTACAGACATTTAAATGTTCTTAATTTATTAAATGTGTCACCTTCAAATATTTCCATTACAAAGACATCATTTTTGTCAGGTTTCATTGTACTACATTCTTTCTCATTCACCCATATTGGTTGCAAATCAAGTTCACAGCATTTCTAAAAAGTTAATTCATCATGTTTCTTTTATTATTGTTCAGAAGTTATTGCTTATGTAAAAATTAATTTACTAACATTGTATGCATGCCACATATCATCATTACAATCATCTTCAGTGTTGTGTTCGTTTGATATAATAAAGTAAAGATTTACATCTGCATCAATTTGGCTCATTTTTAATTTTAAATTATAGAAAGTCTCGTCTTATTTGATAAATAAATATTTTATAAGAAAATGAAATGTTTATATCACAGACTTACACTTACATATTACATATTTTATAACTAAAACAATACAATAAATAGAATTATTTATTCATTGAAAAATTTTGTTGCACACATCGCATTAAGCATTAACTATTACTTTTAATTGCTTAATATGATGAATTGATTTTTCATCTCTAAAAATGACAGTAAATTGACTGATATAAGGATAGGTTAGATTCTCCTCACAAATAGATATTAAAAATATCGCTAATTTTAAAAAGATGTAATTTTGCATTTAATGCGCAAACAGTGCTTAATGGGTTTTATTTAAATTTTAATTCTATTCTATTTCAACTTTATTTAAATTTTTAAAATATTCGTAGACACTTATTGTATATGGAAAATCTTCTCGCGCCTAATTTTACTGCTTTATTCAATATCAATACAATTTCTAAAATTATGATTAAAATATTAAAGAAAATTTAAGTAGTATAGATGAATTTCAATAATTAAATAATATGTTATATATCCTTTCTATATTTTCTTTGCATGAATACGTAATATTAATATATTTATCATTAATCATTAATTTATCGTTAATCATTTTTCCGTAATGGTTTTGAGTACGTAGTAGAATATTTATTATTGTATTTTGAATAAAATCTAGAGTTAAAGAATAAAAATACTAAAAATATCATATAAATTACTGAACAACAATATATTTTATTTCGTTTAGATATAAAATGTCATAAAAATTCAATTGAAAATACAATTCAAATGTAGTATTAACTATTATATTCATATTATACATTATATAATATAAATATAAGATCACAGTATGGCATGTTTTACATTCTGAAATAACAATCTCAAAAAGAATCAGTGTTTTTACACTCTTTGCGATTTATAAAATTATTTAGGTATGAAAAGGCATTATTTCAATATTATTAAATTAAATTAAAGAAATTAAATTAAAAAAATTAAAGTGTACAGTCAAATCCCCTTCCCGTTCCACCGCCCTAACCCCTCACCAAATTAGTTGACAATGAGAATCTGTTGCGCACGGGGTCTGTTGAGTGTTGAAAGTCGTGATGTAAACATCTTATTCTATGTGATTTGTATCAAGTGTTTATGTTAACTGGATGATATTTTCATTCTACATTTTTCGAGCATTCATACTCATGATACTGCAAGCTGTATTTAACGTACGTTTCTATTGAATAATTTATCAAATATGTAGTATAATAAATACGAATAAATTATCTTTTTTCCGTTGATTATATTTTTAGTTGTAACATTCGACAAATTTGGTTGTAGCATTCATTAATGTAACAATCAATAATGTAATATTCATTGTTTTTTTTTTTATATATTTATTTGAAAGTTTTGGTATTTTTTACAGATACAGATTGTTGATTGATGGCGAGGAAAACTTTGACGCATAAGGATATGTCAAAAGAAGACTATGGCGATTAACTGTAAGTTCGATAGCTCTTCATGACGTATTTAACATTTATTTTATTCTAATGATATATTTATATATCTGTTTTGTATTTTTATCGAATCATTGGTAATTTTTATTTTCAATTTATTTCATTCTCACAAAGGCGCGCTTTACGAATAGATTTGAATATGTTCTGCGCACTGCGTCTTTTGCGCAGCTTCGTTTAACGAATAAAGAAGCGCGCCATTTTAAAATGCGAAATTGTATACAATGTGCGTAATATGAAAAAACATATACAAAGTATAATGTTTTCTACAACGATAAACTTTTAAATTTGTAATAAGTTGGTTCTATAAAAAAATTACAGAACCAATGCTATTTCAAAAGAACATATGTATTCATATATGTAATATAATACATTTATTTCATGTAATACTCACCTGTTTTCCTTTTCAGATATTTATATAAATATTGTTTACTAGAGAATTTATCTAATAGTCATTGAAGGAATTAAGTATCTATTTAATTAATGGTGATATTTAAGTAGAGAAAGTAATGCAAAGTAGATAAATATTCATATTTTATACAAGTATAAAGTTATATATTATGTTATATGTAATCTAATATGTTATATGATATGTAATGTAATATGTAATATAATATGAAATATAATATATAATATGTTATATCATATATTATATGTTACATTATATTTTATATTATATGTTATATGTTGTATTATGTGTTATATTATATGCGATATTATATGTTATACTATATGTTATATTGTATGCTATATCACAGACGAGGTATATAAACACACTGCATCTTACGGACTTTTGTGACCCGTAATCTGAAATACCGACATACTAAAGAATCATTGGCACAGACGAAGTATATCATCTGTGACCTGTGAAATTTGTTAAATCACACTGCACGTAGTGGCAGTAATTTATCGTAATAATTTATTACAAACATTAATATATTATTGCTAGATTCATAAACACACACACGTAATTAATAATATATATTTAATAATTCATGATGTTAATTCATGATTCAAAACATGCGTTATGAATAACTTAAATCCATGTTTACTCTCTTCTGTTGAAACTTACCTTATCAAAGGAGGAAAAGAAATAGCGCCAGGTTTTGTAATATTAAAATAATTTAATTGTATAATTCGATAGACAGTAACATGGTTGACACGAATAACGTAATGCCACATCGAAGTTGCTGCATTTGTGTCAAGTGATACAATGATCAAGAACATTATTCGGTCCTCTTACAATCGTAGTAGCTCTTCCAGTAACATTTGCTGCACATCATAATAACAAAATCAGAAATTTAAGGAATAGTTTGTTCGACATCATTTTTGTCCTGCAATTGTTAGTCCGGTACGCTTCCACGTTTCGTTAGCAATATAAATATATCTTTATATTTGTAATTAGTTGATTTGCGATCATGTTAATATAATACAATCAATTTTACAATACGAAAGAAAAATTTTTCATCAGTTCACATTAGCTCAAATTTTTGTCAATGTATAAATATAGAAAATGAAAGAAACGTCAGAATTTCCTTTACCCCGTTGATTAATTAACGTCCACGGTTCATTAAGAAACAAGTACTGTTCCACGTGGAACATTATAAAAATTATTTGCATCGTAATATAAAATATCGTACAAAGATTCTCCTGTTCGCATCGATGCAATACTTTCGCTTTCTTCCCACGGCATTTAGCGCGTTTATCTTGTACATTTTTTCACATTGAAGTTCTACAGCCTAGGTTCTTCTGACTGGCCATAAGACGAAATTATACCGAATCAGTTTTACTCAATGTAGCGTATACCCGTCAAAATTCACACGTTGATTACGACAGTAAAAAAAGAACAAACAGAACTGAAGCAATCAAAAACTCTAGCATGGCATTTTGTTTGCACTTTCGTTTGCACTTTGTTTGATCCGGTGAGTTTCCATTCTGAAGAATCACGCGTTATAGAAGAATCGTGTAATCCGTCGAAAAGAACAGAATCACGCAAAGTGACGAGATTATTACATGTTCGGTCGGAATCGAAGATAAACATCTATCGGTTAACATATATTGCATAAAGAAAACAACCGCGTTCTCAAACAATTGCACAGCAATCTATAACTCCGTGTCTACGGGCCAAGATTGAACATATACGTATAATCGAGAGTCAATCTTAAATTAGACGGATCATTGCGTCCCTTTCGCTCGTCAGATTACAATTCGCTGTCCTCGAATATATTTTCTTGACAAAACGACCGAGCCTAGCTCCGACTTGGAGAAACAACTTCGGATGAAAAAGTCCGCACTCTCGTCTGGCACTTTCTCGATAGTATTCGTTACAAACTGGCTTTCTCAAGACCGTCGTTAGACGTTACAGAAATTGTACGGGTTCAAGATTCGCGTGCCTAGGGAAAAATGTATCCGAGGTCACGCGTTTGGGGCATTGGTGGCGTCGTCCTCTTTGCTCAGCTCGATCAGCTTCTCCAGAGAGAACTGGCGCGCCCTTGCTGCCCATACTTCGCCGTTTGCCAGCACCCTGAAGAGAAAATATTTCATTACATGATTTTTTTCTAGATCAATGTTTCTCAACCTTTCCTCGAGATGATAACTAAAAGCGGGTTAAAATTTATAGTGGTACAAGTGGAAATTTTGAGGGTTCGAATTTAGTCAGGCAATTTAAATTATAATAATCGAAAGACTTTCTCAGAGATCCCGATCGCAGGTTGAGAATTCAGATTAAAAGTTGCCCGACTATTCGGTTACATACCGTCTGGTGTTTTCGCTAACCAGTCTATCCGGTGCTCCGTACACCGGTGGATTAGCATAAGGATCATAGCCGAGCACAGAAAGCATCGGGGCGATGTCAGGCATCTCTCTGACCACATCATCCGGAATGTGGCCTACCCACTTGGTCAGTGCCTCCAGGTTGACCGGCTTTATGATTTGGTCCGACGACCTCTCGACCCTGCATTCCAAAAACATAATAGATTTTAATCGACTTTCTCATGACTTCCTCATGACGACTATGTCATATTCGGACAGACGTGTGCGTTAATTTCTCTTGAAAGAAACACAGTGTGTGTATGCTTACTTGCTCAATGGCACACCGCCTGGCTTGTTAATGAATTCCTCGTGATGCATCACAGATTCATTCCAAGGAACGTCTAGGAAGTTTAGAATCTTTTTCATCCATTGACGTGGATGTAACACCAGTTGCTCATACGGAACCATCAAGCACTTGTCCGAGCCAATTTCTTTACACTGGCCGTACATTATAGATATTGCGTGGTTCCACTTGATCAACGATTGTCGGTACGAAGACAGATCGAATCCTGTTATAGTCACCTGAAAGATAAATCGTGGTTTATACAGTTGCAATTATGTGATACACCTGTGATACAGTCGGTCATAAAAGTTTATATATTAATCTTCAAACAGAAACAAAAGAATTACCTACGTTATTTAATATACAATTGTCATTTTTTTCGAAATCCATATAATTTAACTTTATATAATAAATACATTAGTGTCGATAAAATGTTTCAAATCCTGCTTTCTTTTTAAATATCTCTTGTAGATGTATGTAGACTTTCATGAGTGACTATTGTATATTATAATATACATGTAGAGCGATGTGAATAATTATAGCTTCATCAAACAGTGTACAATGTTTGCAATTTCTCTCTAGAGCGTTCTATGTTACTGACTTAAAATTTATTTTAGTTTCGCTCTATTTCTGAAAGTCCTTGATCTTGTATTGTGAATTATTTACAATTTATAGCAATTTAAATGAAAATAAATCTTTTTCTATTCGAATACGCAAATGCTTTTTATAATTTTCCTGCTTCAAGATACTTTCTTAAATTTAATTGCAAAGATCAAAGACGTTCATTCACAATTAAATGAAATGATTTTATAAATCAGTTAGTTTCTATTGGCAGTAAAGAATCGAGAAATGACTCTTCCCCTTAAGGATTATAAAAATATTTATAGCTCACTTGTTAGTTCTATTTAGAAAATTTTGCTGAAATTGCATTGGAACCTATAATTATTCACCGCCGTCGTAGTGGTAGTAGTTCTCGTAATCTCGCAAGAAGCGACAAAATAATATTTGATTAACTTCGCGTAAAATTGACAATCCTCTCGGTTACAGAATTGCGAGTCGTTTTCGGATTTGCATGATTTTACATGCCAGCCATCGCATTTCCTTTCGATTCGTTCTCTTTTGCATAGGAGAAATACGTAAATTCGCCGTTCGTTTTCTTTCTCTCTTTTTTCCGTTTTTTCTTCTCTTTTTGTTCGTTCTCGCTCATTCTGACGAGTACGTCGTATTTTAATATTCGCGAACGAAGTGGGATAAATTTGCATACATCAGCCGGAATGGCCGGCAGAGCGAAGGATGAGTCGGTCGAAGCCTTCGATCGGGCCGTACCTTTCTCGAGATAATGGAATGCACGGTGGCACGACCATCGCGGATCATGAAGATAAACTTGGCATTTGGAAAGAGATCGAGAATATAGGAGCCCATCTTCAGAGTGAGGGGATCCTTGTTGCACAACCGCGGTGCTGGCTCCGCGTGTCTCGCTATTATCTCCAAACAGAACGCTGCTATAGCACTGTCCATTACCTAAACAATCAATTACTTTCTCATTAATATTGTTAATTATACTATAAAACTCATCAAAGAAGAACATAAATTAATTTTATGATTAACTATATATATATATATATATATATATATATATATATTAATAATGATTCTTTCATATAATAGATATTAACAAATTTATACACTTATATACAAACTTAAGAAGTGATAGGAAAATATATTTGGATAAAAAATAATCCAAAGAGCGTAGAATCATTTGGTCCTTTGATTTATAATTAAAATTTCTTGCAAAAGGTGAAAATTCCAGTTATTACTCTAGTTAATCGTTAGTTAATTCTGGCTTAGCTTACATTCTAATTTAAAATCAGAGAAGTGATAATTGTTATAAATAATTATTCAAGATTATAGAGGATTATAATAACAGATAAATGATCGAAAATACTCACTTCTTTCGAAATGCCCGCTTCCGAAAGACGCAGATTCTCCCTCTCAGATTTCAACCAATGCATCCTCATCTGCAGGATCCTCGGTATCACCCGTGTCTCTTGTCCGCATCTTTCGCGAGAAAAAAATTATTCGCGATTATGAAATCATCATTGATTTTTGGTGGCGATGTTGATCCATTACGCTCAACGTCGATCACATCCGCCGATAATTGGCAATTTGTTTCGATGAATGCGACTCACCTAACATCGGGATGTGCATCGAGCATGGCACGTACCAGGGTGGTGCCAGATCGTGGCACGCCACCGATAAAAATCAACGGCATGTAGCGATCGTACGTGTACCTCTTGTGATCGAATGGGCCCACCACGTATTTCTGGAAAACGCACACGTGTTATTAGTGTTTAAAGAATGGAAGTAAATAAGGCTGCAAAATGCAAAAATTAGAGCTTTGTGGAAAGCAATCTTTTGGTTCATTTATTATATACACCATCTTACTTTACAATATTTTTGGTTTAATATTTCAAAGATTAGAAGGAAAAAGATAATTAAAGCAGATTTATTTGTCAACATCAATATAGAGTGTAATATATAATTATTGTGTATAACACTTTCCTCATATTTACCAAGTACAGTATTTTTTATTTCCATTTAAATTAATAATCGAATTTTTCGATAACGTGGAACGAGAAATACGAAAAGAGCCGTTTTTCCCTTTTTATTTCGTAACGTGCGTTATAATTAAAACGGAGGATTAAGGTAGAGACGGTTATTTTCGAAGCAGAACATGTAAAATCCGATAGTTAAGGTCCAGTAATTTTTCGAAGAAAAAGTTGGCTCATCCATGCGAGGAAATTCGGTTTTATATTTTTAGAAAAGCGTTGATAAACAGGCTTTATGGGATGTGAGAATAGACGATAATTTCTTCTTTGGTTTGATGGTGGTTATTGAAGATGATCGTGATTGTTGCGTGAATCGAATGATCGAAGATTTTCGAAAGGTGTAATTTGTCGAACGATTCTTCCAGAATTGTATAGGCAACGAAGAAGTTCTTATTTCACGATATCATCTGACGAACGAACGTGTTTCGTAAGCCTCGAACCGAGCAGCAAGATCGATATACTTTAAATTTTTCACGGAGAAATCGCCGCTTCATTTTTGAAACGATGACAATTTCATCTTGGAGAAGTTTAAATGACTTTCGTGCAATTATGAAAGTTTCGTACGAAACGTTACGGAGTTTCCTCAAGTTTCATCTTTCCTGGTTTGTCTTTTTTCCTTCGAATATTTTTACGCGACCATTTACTTAACTATGGGGAGATCGCAATTCTAAAAATTACGTTGCAAATCGTGGTGATGCAACGACTTTAATCTATACTTAGTAGCAATCAACGATGCATATAATATGAAAAATAAATTGTACAATTAATAATTGTTAAAAGATTAAATTACCTTGTGTAAAATTGATATCTTTCGAACTTTTTCCTTGTAAAAGAATGAAATTAGAAGAAAATTTATAACAAGCAGACTACGGATCTTTATGCACTTTATAGAAAATTTGAAAGTTTGAAAGCGGTATATAAAATCATTTATGTACCGAGGTTCTAGGTTTTTTAAATAATACTCTCAAAAATGTCTTCTATAGAAGCTTTGAGCACTATTTGTCTCTTTTTGTTTTACTTTTAAGTGAATTTGAATGAATTTAAATAACTTGATATGTTGCAAGTGTTCTTCATAGATAAATTTTATCTGTGCATGGCTAAAAATATTTATAAAACGATTTATAAACGATGCATCTGCCAAATCGCCTGCAAACACAGAGTTAGAAATCGAACCATACGGTTATCGACACTCGTATATGTTGCTTACACCTTCTCGACAACAAGAAATATTTATTTCCTACTATTAATATCTTTCAAAAGGCAAGAATCGGAAACCAATATCATTTCGATCGACATAGTCGATCGATCGAAAGAACCTATAAATAACCAGGTTCACATTACATTTAAATATCGCAGTTTAATAGTATATCAAAATGTTTTTACAAATTAAATTTCGTTCTCGATGGAGTTATTACTTTAATTGCTTGCGATAAATTTAATGGCAGCCTCTTTCAGCAAATAGCAAAATTAACAGGCGTTTTAAATGATTTAATTAGCCGCAATCAATGTGAAGTAGGATAATATTCGAATTAGCTTGAACTCGATTAAGCAAACATTATATCAAGAATTTTATCGGTTGATCGGGCTGTCGATGTATTTTGCATGATTATTAATAAATGTCGTGTCCGTTACTCTTCATTAACACGATGCATAAACTGAAATTGGATTATGGTAATTCCATCACGCGTTATCTAACCGTGGCTCTTCTTCCCAAAATGAATCGAATTTAATGACAGCAGAAAAGTCGTGGCTAAAAACATTCGAAAATTTTGTAAATCCCTTTGGACGATTTTGCGAGAGATATGAATTAAAATTTATATTTTTCAAGAGATATAATATTTATATTTTAATTTAATACATTCAATTTAATATTACATTTACATTGTCAAGAAAGTTAGCCAGAGAATTATTTTATCTATCAAAAATTGCAACTAGACAGCAAGAAAATTGCGATTTGAAAATAAAAATCTACGATTCTAATTATAACGAATACTTCAGCTTGTGCATTCTATGCATAATAGTATCTTTAATATTTAACAAACGAGAATTTCTATTTAGAAATCATTTCTTTACTTAACGACAAAAGCATAAAAATTTGCAATCAAATTTTAATTAATACTCTGGGTATGCTCCATGCGTTCTGTGTATCATTGCACCATTAAAATTCGCATAAACGCACAAAAGTCCGTTAATAATGACTAATCACGTCTTCAACGTAACAAAAGTATTATCATATAATAATAATATAGTATATATGATAAAGTATTCTTTTGACACGTGTGCTTCGAGCTTACATATGTTTTCCATGCTCCGACTTGTCCACCTAAAGAACAACGAGTTTTAATGCGTAACTCTTTCTTTTTCTGTGGTTGCCACTTCTTGTCGGTGATTTTTTTTATCCTTCCGCGGTTTTGCACGAAACACGGGCGGATAAACTGGCACCTGAAACGCCATGTCCATAGAATTTATTATACCCCGGCCGGTAACCGCGTTCTAATAAAAACTGGCAATTAACGTTCTAATTGGCGGTTATATTGGCTTAATTATTGTATCGATCGCCGCGCCGCCTGGTAAAAATAATTAATTGCGGGTTAATTGGAGACACGTTGGTTGTACGTGTCTCTTAGAAGGCGGAAGCGTTTTGAAATTCAAACGGGGCCGTTCGTCGGCTTTTGTGCCACGACACGAGAGAAATACATTTTACACGCGGCCGCTCCCCGGTCTCTCCCGGTGACTTTTGCGCTTTTGAAAACGCCGGGCCGGATGCCGGGGCTGACGTGTAACGCGCGGCGAAATTTAGCGACCGTCGGTTTAATTAGCGGCGCGATTAAAATTACACCGGCATGCAAATGAACAATCGTGGGGACAATTGATGTTACGGGCCGCAACTCGCGCGTGTATCACAGCTGCGATCGCGTTGCAAACATTGGTTACGATCGCGTAAATAAATCTGTCTAAACGGCTGAGAAAAACGATAAATGCCTCGTGTTTGCGTGCAAGCTGCCGCCGTACAAATTGTTATATAAAAAATGAGGACAGTAACTATTTACAGTACTACGGTCTCGCGATCTCTTCAATAGTAGAAAAATGATTACGTAATTAAAATTAAATAGAAAAAAATTCGACGAGCCGGATGGTTTAGCTAAAAGATACGAGAGTATATTACGAGTATACTTTGTTATACTTATACAGTTTTCGAATTATACGTAATGTATTCTATAAAAAAATTTGATAATTTATTCAAGTTTCTAATTTTTTTTTATACATTCTTCATATCAATACACTGCTACAATGTCATTCTACTTTCTTGGAAAGAGAATTGTGAATAGCGAAATGTCCAATTATACTTCGAAGATTTTTTACTTTCAATAATCTCGTCAGATGTCGCTGCAATTTCATTTTTTAAATCTCGAATATTAGCAAATCAAGGATTATTCGTTCTGTCACAATTAGTAATCATAGTAAGTCAGACAAACGAGAAGAATACTGTATCATGACCAAATCAAATGTTCAGGAAACACTGATATTATCATCCTTGCGAAATCGCGTCATCTCTTTGGAATAATATAATGTTACGATCAATTCCATTGTAATGAAATGCCGTCACCATTAGTCGAAGCAATTAATGACATTCGACATTAAAGAGTCGTTAGATTTCTATACCTATTGTGTACAAAAATAATGTTCAATATTTCAAGCTCACAAGAAATCGATGAAATATTCCCTATTCTAAACAATAAAAGAAGCAAATAAAAATGAAAAAAATGATAAGGCAAACAGAAGCAAAGAAGAAACGCTTTTGCAATGGATCGCGGAAGGTCGAGCCGAATGCTTTCATCGCGATTTTGTAGCTACCGCCATAAAATAAGCTCTTGTTTTCGAGAATAAAGGTGCGTTGTTAGGCTGGTTCTCGCGTTTTACGATTTTTTCGCGCGCGTACGCCAGACATCGCTGCCGGTGGTGACACTGAAAAAAAAAAAAAAAGAAAGACAGAAAAGAAAGAAAAAAAAACAGAGGAAAAACAGAGAATAGAGAAGGGAAGAAAAAAAGAGACAACGAAGGGGAAAAAGGGGACGAAGACAAAAAAAAAAAGAAAAAAAAAATAGCGAAAAGAAAGGAAAAAACTACATTTCGCAATTAGCATTTTTCGGGTAACAGAGGTGGTGGCCTCTCGCGTGTTCGGCCTTCCCATTCTCTTTCGCTTTCAGGACCGAAGCACACGGAGGAAAAGCACGCGTGAAACTCAACCGACGCGATTTATGTTACGCGGAGGGTGAGCCTGACAGAAACTCGTTTCTCTTCTGTTGGCGCGCGTTTCCCACCAGGAGAGCTTGCGTATACAGCCACGCTCGATGCTTCGAGCGTACACGTATTCACGCATGTTGCATCTTCTTGCCGCTCGCTTCCCTTTTTGTCTTTTTCCCCCTTTATCTTTTTAACGTTCGTTTTCTCGCACGTCCCTGGTTGGTCGACGACGCGCACGATCTGCAAGCTCTCGCAAAAAGATGCAAAAGGTTGGCCACGTTGGCGGAAAGTTCCGAGGAGAGCTGCCGCGATTTTGTCCCTTCACGGGAACACGCCTTTCACTCCTTTTCCTCCACGACGCTTAAAACAAACGAACTGGCACAAGTATTCTAATGTCTTTAACACGGACTGCCCGTTTTTTTCTATGATCTCTGTTCGAAATTCCATTGCTTCATCGTAAGACAGAACTCTTTCAAAACAGAACACGACGAAATACTCCAAAACGTGTCAACTTTACGAATAGTATTTAATCTTCACTTTCGCAATTAAATAGCAAAGAGGTAATTTCTTCTTCTACATGACGAGTACTGCTGTCAAACAAAATTAACAGATTAATTTAGGCTCTTGTTACTCTTGTTACTCTTTAATCCATAATGAATTAAAAGTGTCCTATCTTTTTAATATCCTGATATGCATAATGGGATATTTTCCAACTCGTCTTGAGAGATTAAAATAACTGGAAGTGCAGAGGTCTATGTTATGTCGCGTTCACTCTTTGTTCAGCTCGGTTCTCCAATTCTATTAATTTCTAGTTTCTCTAGTTCTGTATCATTTTACACGTTTAAAAATAATGCTAAACCTTTATGTATTTCATTAAAATAAAATTGGAATTTCTTTTGTACCTCGAACAAAGAGTTCATCGAGTTATCCTCGTGTCGTTTTTATTTTCGTTTAATAACTTGATCTTCCTCGTTTGTACTGCGCGTTTAAACAGTACGTTTATCTGTCAAATGTGCAAAATTTCGTTTTCATTTGCTTAATTGCAACAGAGAATTGTACGTGACATTATCGCGAAGGCATTCGAAGCGCACGTGTTTAGTTCAGCAGAGTTAAGGAACGTCGATTCTTTTCTTCGTTCGAGAAGAAGAAAGTAATAAAATCCTAGAAAGGAAAGTGCATTTGGTCGTTAGAAAAGCGCAGCGTTTCCTTTGGCATTTTCACGAGACTGAGTTGTTTGCCGGACGGATCGAGCGTCAGAGAGGGTCCCCTTTAGAAGCTCGTGCTTCTGACATATTATCTACAGGATTTGCGTCTCGCTTTAATATGACAATGGAAGTTTTAATACGACGACGTGCCCTTTGACAGGTATCTCTTTTGTTCCTCTCTCGTTATAACAGTCTCTCGTTAGAAATCAAAGGACGCGCGCGCGTGTGTGTCGGACGAGAAAAGTTTCGGTAGCTTCGGTTTCAACTTCGTTCATCCTCTCGTTTGATGACAAGATAATTCGAGCACGATCAACCAGCGAGCTTTTCGACGTCATGCGATCCGTTGTGCCACCCGTTGTAACAACTAGAGATGAGATCGAGTGCATAAAACTTATCTCGCGAGTAGATTCGAACTCTTTCCAATGTTGCTTTCAAGAGTATCTAAGTAGAATAGTTTCACAGAGAGTATCTTCAGAAATGAAAGCTTCCTACTTCCAAGTAAACTCGAATATCGGTGATGATCTTTACGCAAGTTTAAATCTTTTAAAGTTTTCTACGAGGAGGCGATTTTTGACTGGACGAAATATGTTTCTGTTTTTCTACGAGTTACACGATTTTCGAATGTTTTTTGGCTTGAGACGCGAATGCTGTTGCTTATATAATAAACATTCAATAGCGAAATGTTATGAATTATTAACATGTATGTGTAGACTACAGTAATAATTTAATAAAACTAGTATTGATATATTCATCATAAATTAAATTCTGTTTAAATCTTTAAAATTTTCCAAGAACACGAGAGATGTTAAAATTGTGAATGGTTCTAATTCTCAAATCAGAGATTTATGATATATTTTCAAAACGTCGCGGGTTATGGCGCGTTCTCAAAGTTTTTGATCTGTTTCCTCTGTTCTCTGTGAAACCAGAAAGACAATGCTTCGCCTTTTTCTGCTTCGTTTCTATTATCTTTTCTGATGGGTATACGTTCTCCTCTTTCGCGAAGAAAATTTCATAAGTAAAAGACCCTTAGGTAAAACGAAGCCAGCAAAACAGGAAATATGTAATTCGATCTTAGCGATTCTTCATCGTTCCGGAACTGAATTTTCAAATAAGAATCGCTCTCGTTTATTAATCCGTCGCGAAAGAACGAATTAACAGAAATTTAATGGAAACTCGCGATTTTACTTTATTATTATCAGAAGAGAAATCGAAACTTTTTACAAAAATTTATGATTAATTGTATTTCAATCATTACAGAAGGATAAAATAAAAGATAGATTTCAATTTCACTTAAAGGTGGAACTGAAACAGAATCGTGCAACATAGATTATAGTTTAAATTTTTTTGTCATATCTTACATTATAGCCAATAAAAATCGAAATCATGTTTGTAGTATAAATAGAATTTAACGAAAGGAAGGAAATTGTTTTCGTGATATTTATTAGTAAGAATCGAAGAAGCAAAAGTAGTTGTAGTTTATAAGAAACGAACAATCTTTTGGACATTGGAAATTGCGTGTATTACATGGAATTACGATATTTATTTGCTCATCGAAATAAAGTGCTGATATCCGAGAGAAGAAACGAGAATTATACGTAGTTTCTTTCGATCGGTGTTGCACGACGTTCCCCTAACGCGCATAAATCCTTTTTACGGCAAATGTTTGAACACTTTCGCGAGTCATTACGTGTAAATCAAAACACGATAAATCTTTCCACGAAAAGTGTCACAGTTCCGTTAAATTGAACGCGTCTTCGAGGCACGTTTTATCGATCGCCAGAGGCGGAGACATAAAATCGCGGACTACAGAAAACTTTCACGCCGATAACCAGACTCGATTAATCGGTTCGCTCACCCTCGTGAGAGATCAGTTAAAAGGCAGGAGTTGGCGATTATGACGCAATTAGTTGGATAAACCCTCGTCGGAAATTAAGTCTCAATTATCTTACCATATTCCAGTTTTTTCTCTTCTCTGTCGTCTTACGACGAAAAAAAAAAGAAGAAAAAAAAAAAGAGGACCGACGAGGCGTGAAGTGACGTGGATCTCCCTCGACGCGACTAATCTCGACGAATAAAAATCCAATTTCGAAGTTCCGAGGAATTTCTTGGATACCACACCGTCAGTGTGTTCACGTCGCGCGACTTGCGTTCCGACTTTCCCTCATAAGCTATGCATAGAGACGCGTGCTACGGCTGTCGATGTCGAGACGCGAACGCGACGGCATTTTCGCAACAGTCGCAAAGGATTAAAATTCGCTTCAAGCCCAAGCTCCCTGTTTTCTTTTCGAATGTTGCACGAGCCTATAGACTTAAGGAGCTTTCGTTGTTGCACGGCTGTTCGATCGATTTCGCCGTCCTATCTCATTACCGTGACCCACGCCCCTGGTAATTAATTGCTTTCATAATGCGACACCGTTGAAAATTCGATTAAAAGTTTCCTCGATTTCGTCGGACATCCACGCGACGAGGTAAACACGGTCCTCCGTTTGCGCGAAAACAGCGACACGGAAATTGATTTTCCCTCGGGGAGAGAAACGCATGGGGCAACGTTCATTTATGCACATCGAACGAAAAACGTCGACGAATTAATTTTCGTGTCTCGTTTAAAATAGTATTTGAAAGTCCTCGTGGTAATTTCTGAATGTTTATATTTCGAACATTATACAGGAAACATTCAGTTGATTTTAATGTTGTAGTATTAGAAATTCATTTTTCGTATTATGGACAATAATACACATATGTATCTGGTGTGTAAATATATTTTTGCAAGCCAACGTGCAAGCATATTTTTTTCAATATATGTATATATTATTATCTACGAGTATTTGCACAGTTTATACAATTCGATTAGACGAGTACATTTTCAACTTTTGCAATGGAAAAATACCTTTCTATTTCTTATAATAGCTGGACTCAAGTGACCTGTCAAATTGAAAATTGAAACAAGGCTGCATCGTTCAAGTTCCAATAAATACTGTGTTTGAAACACGATGGTCTGATATAAAATCTGAGATCAAAATTATATGGTATTATAGAGTGTCATTTGAAATATATTTCATATTTGGAAAAATGTCCAAGATATTTATGGATGGTAGTGTATAAAATGTAAACGAGATTTTAACATCTTTTGAACAAGATTGACACAATCTTTAGCTTCGAATAAGCTTTTCTTATTTTTTTTACACATACTTTTTATAACAAAAAATTTTCTTTTTGCATCCATATAAATCACAGTGTTTGCTGCACAAACGTGTATTTTCTATAAAGTGAATAAATGAAACGTAATAGTACAATAATTAATAAAAAGTTGCGATATTTTAATTTCTTCACAGTCACAGCAATTATCTAATTAAATTTATTTAAATTAAATTCATTTAGTGGTTATTTTTGTTCACGAAAGCATTCAACGTAATAATCTCTTTCTCATAGGAGAACGATATTTGTCTCGGAGAAATGATATCTCGCGGCATTTCTTCAGAATGGAAATTTAATTTAAAGTAAAGTCTTTATGAAAAATTGAATGTATGAGAGAAGTGAAGTCTACATTGGCTATGATTAAAGAAATGATTAAAAAACCTCATCAAGATTAAGATAGTTTCACAGTTGGGGATGAAGAAGAATTTCCAAGACGATGGGAATGAAACTTCAACGCGAGGGCGATATAAAGTGTTTTATATTTGCGAGCTTCTGCGCTATCGTTGAATCAGAAAGCAATTTTTAAGTGGTAGTATAAAACGCTAGGAGAAATTTAATCATCGCCATCTAGTAGCGTTGAAGACCTGCTCAGACAACGACCGGGATAAGGAAAGGAACAACTGGGACGCGGTTAATTCGCGCGATAAAGTCCGACTGACGATGCTTTAATTGCGTCTCGCCTAATTCCATCTCGGGGATCTCCATTGAAAATTTTCTTGAGAACTTGCAGAAATACTGTAAAACGACCTACGACTCACTTCGTGCTTCAGTGGTCGCGCTAAAAGTTCGTTTCTTCGTGTTATCCGCTACCGAATTACTATCGGATTACGACTGCTGTTTGTAAATCATACTAAGAAAGTTTTGGGAATGTTTTTTATTCTAACTTACGATTTTGAATAATTTAAAAATTCTGTATTTACTTCTTAGTTCGTCAATAGTATCATTGAGTCATAGTAATTTACATTTGTATTTTATTAATATGATATATATTTTATGTTTTACATTCCCCGTGATTTTTAAATTGGTAATGAAATTAAATGAAATTAGAAACTCCAGAATTATATAGAATAACCCAAAGTTATTACGGTTATTGATGTTTCGATGATGCTATTATTAAGAGTTAATTTAAAATAACTTGTGAATGATTTAATCGCGAGAAAGGAACATTTAATTCAAAGTCACTTCGAAGATTTCATGTATCATTAATTATTAAGACTGTGTTATTGACAATAACACAATTACTAAAAATTACGAAATGATTTTTAAAGAATTTCACGTGGACAAATTTTTCATGGATTTTTTAATATTACGTTTAATTTTTTTGTACATTTATAACTCCAACTAGGAATACAAACATAAAATAGCGACGGGAATACAAAACTGTCTTAGTAATTTATCAACCAATATTTATCGATAAATGCAGCATTCAGATCCGTTAAAATTTGCAGTAGAGAAGTTTAAATGACTTTCAATTACTCTTGTAGAATATCTTCGACACTTCTATTACTTTCGTCCCGTCTACGTAGATCAAATCACAAAGTTAATCATTCTGAATTCTGTTTAAGATCGTTCAAACCCCAATGACTAATAAAACACCAGCAATTGGGAAATTCGAATAGAATTCATTATTGCCCGTGTTTCGAAGTTAAATCAGTCACATATGAATTAAACACGTTATACACCGCGTGCAAGGACTTTTAATCAAACCTTTAAAATTGGAAAACCGATTTCATTTCCCAACGGCGTTGGTCGTTATTTAATAATATAATTCCCCACCGGAGAACATGGGAAAAACTGGTTTGCCGGGGACTCGTAATATTTCGTGCTCACGGATAAACAGCTTTCATCTCTCGCGAACATCCAGCATTGAAGTATTCAAACGCCATTAAATCTCAGCACATCCGTGCGGCGATTTCGCCGTTTTCCGCGTAAAATTTCACGACCGTTCTTCGCACCATGGTCATTTTCCTCCCTTATTGTTCGATAAAACGTGTAATTCTAGCGTTTCATTCATCGTAGGAACACAGACGTCCGGGCAAAGTTGGCGGAAACTCGTTTGTCTAGGCGTTCAGGCACCGACGATTGTTCTGGCTCCGATTGCGGCACGTACCGACTGTTTGCACGACAATTTCGCGAAAACTGGGATAAAACTAATTCGTAATTACTAGCTCGGTGGTGGAGGCACGCTCGTAAATCGTCATGCGATAATAGCTTCACACACGACGGAGAAATTTCGAGAAAAGTTTTTCCCCAGGCTGCTGTTTGTTCGACGGATTTTCTCAATGAATAATTCAATTCAAGCGAGATTTGATTTATGGAATTTTTATCCGCTGGACTGCGGTTATACTTTCTGACGAATTGACGAATTTGACGAGTACTTCGGGACAATGAAAATTACACAAGATTTGTTACGAGAAATTATACATCTTTTCTTAGATGCCTCCGTTTAAGAAACAAAAGATAACAACCGTATTTCTGGAGAAAATAAAACATGGAAAAATTTCAATTGATAAAAGTTATGTAGCTTTAAATTTAATTTATATCTTTGTCTTATTGTATAATTTTTTATAAAATTTGAAGAACTTTCGTGGCAAGACTTTAGGCAAGGAGAAGTATTAACATTTCTTTTTCCTTGTTAAATTAATGTTCTGGAACTTGCGATACGATAATTAGTTGGTAAATTATTGTGCAACCAGACAGTTCAACGCATCCACTGTAATCATAGCCTGATTAACAATTAACACATTGTTGACGCATCGGCAAATTCACGCAGAAAATATCCCACGTCACTGTGTATTTTTCGGCAATTGAATAATAAACTTCATAATAATAATTAAATAAACTTCAACATACTTATTTACATATATTATTATTAGTATATTTATTTATACATATTACGTCCTACATTGCATTTTAAAAATTGCAATAGCTAACGTAAGTGCAAACACGAGTTAACTCGTCATCGGTCTCAACAACAGAACAACGTTTGGTTACCAGAACACGAGTTGACCCGTAACCAGTCAACAATGTGTTAATGTGAAATTAGCGAGGTCTTACCTCTTTCGCGACCATCATCGCCGTAGGCACGTACTTCATGGAACCGCAGATGATGCCTAGCTGGTAAAGAGCGAAGATCAGAAGAAGGCCGGCGAAACAGATGATGGGCCCCTTTCGGCCGCCCCGGCTCAGCAAGAACGACATGTCGTCGTTTCGAACGACGACCACGTTGCTCGCGTGCACGTGCTCGGACGTATTTTGGGTGGCACGTTAGTGAGCACCGATGCAATGGTCACGGCCGGTGCGATGGTCACGGCGGGTTACTCGAGGCCAAGGTTTCAGGGCCTCGTGTTCCCGATTACGCCATTAGCTCATTGCACCTGTTTAACCAAGGGGAAAATTTGATTAGATAACAACGACGAAGTTTCGAACGGAAGTGAAGTTTCAGTGTTTAACGTGATCAGCAGACTGTGGACGTTTATGCAAATTGATGTTTTTGCGAATGAAACTAACGTCGCATGTTATACGTTACAGTGAGTCGCAGAAGTATCTTCCTCGTACCTTCACGATAAAATTATGAATAATGAAGTAATTTATTTTTCAAATATTTATGTTACTTAATTGATATCATCAATTAAGGTGAAATAAGGAAGCAAACGATATAGACGAAATAAAAGTTTGTTTTGATAACGTTCAGGTTTTGCAATGGGGAGTGAAAGATAAAAAGATGGTACGATAGAACTGATCAGATTTAAAAATTCGGAGTTGAGAAGGATAAGAATTATTTAGAATTTTTAGATAGCCCACGGTGATTTTTTAAAATTTTAATTAATACTATTGTAATATCAAATATAAATAAATATATTTATTAAATATTAATATTAATTAATATTAATTATAATATAATATTAATATTAATTATATCATTAATATTAATTATATCAAATAATCTATCTGAAATTCAACAATTTTAAAGAAATTCGATCGATATTTATGATGGTATTTCGTCATTAATTCATTTTAAAATTATCATATATGATCTTGAATAGGCATGTATCTTTATTGGTAGAAAATTCACAAATTCTTCATAAATTCTCCATAATTATTTCGCTTGAAATTGAACATTGATTGAGTTTTGAATGACGCGCGTAAAATATTTCAATGGCGCGCCTCTTTAAGCCAATGACCATGCACGTCGCGTTAGCCAATAGGAAAGCGGCTAGAAGAGAATTTGGCGGGAGATGTCATAATTCCAGTTTCTGGTGTCATGGCGTCGAGATGTGTCGATCTGTTGCACTTGTGAAATTTGTTAGTGCGTAACATTTCCATTATCATTCTACCACCTTCTACAGTGTACGATCAGGTTCGTTTAACTAATATATTGTTGTTTAATACATTTTTGGATGCTGTCATAACGATATTCTATAGTTTTATGAACTTCATTCGATTCTCTTTGTTCAACTTCGCACTTGTTGGATTGATCATGTAATATATCATATGTTAAAATAAAATATATGTTTCTACGATAGGATTTGTACTTATTTATTGCATTATTTTAATATTGTTAGGTCTGTCTCAAGTTTTTAGTTTTCATTCATACAGATTGTCGACTGATTGCCGAAATCACTTCGAAAGAACATCTCGATGACTGTAGTGCAAATTTGGTATGTTAACAACATTTATAATTTATGAATTTTGTGTGTTTGATTTAGACCAGAATGTTTTATTTTTTATTCGAAATTATCATTTCGCGCGAAACGCGCTATTACAGCGCCCCAACGATGAAACATGCAATATATTTCCTACGATTATCGAAATAATCGATATTTCTCATGATCGAGCGGAAACTATGACGGAAAGGAGCACGACTCATCTGTAAAGAAGAAAGTAGTATTATACAAAAGAATCGTTCAGAAAGGAGTATCGCCCAAAACTTTTCAGGTAAATAGTCCATTCTAACCATTACAAATATTGTGACCTTGTAATATGGCTACTTTCATATTATATATATATATAAAATAAAATTGCATCACGAATTCTTCATAAATTCTGTATAATTATTTTGCTTGAAACTTCAAAGTACCTTGGTTGAGATTTGAATGACGCGTGTAAAATATTTCAATGGCGCGCCACTTTAAGCCAATGGGCATGCACGTCGCGTTAGCCAATAGGAAAGCGACTAGAAGAGAATTTGGCGGGAGATGCCACAATTCCAGTTTCGGGTGTCATGGCGCCGAGATGTGTCGATCTGTTTGAAAGTTGTGAATTTTATTAGTGCGTAACATTTCCATTATCATTCTACTACCTTCTACAGTATACTATCAGGTTCGTTTAACTAATATATTGTTGTTTAATACATTTTTGGATGCTGTCATAATGATATTCTATAGTTTTATGAATTTTGTTCGGTTCTCTTTGTTCAACTACGCAATTGTTGGATTTATCATGTAATATATCATATGTTAAAAGATAATAAAATTAGTTTCTAAGATACGATTTGTGCTTATTTATTGCATTATTTTAATATTGTTAGGTCTAATCTCAAGTTTTTAGTTTTTATTCATACAGATTGTCGACTGATTGCCGAAATCACTTCAAAAGAACATCACGATGACTAGAGTGCAAATTTGGTATATTAACAACATTTGTAATTTATGAATTTTGTGTATTTGATTTAGACCAGTATGTTTTATTTTTTATTCCAAATTATCATTTCTCGCGAAACGTGCGATTACAGCGCCCCAACGGTGAAACATGCAATATACTTCCTACGATTATCGAAATAATCGATATTTCTCACGATCGATTTTTAGCGGGAAACATGGCGGAAAAGACAACGCCGCATCTGTAAAGAAGAACGCCCTATCTGTAAAGAAGAAATTATTATCCAGAAAGAAGTATCACCCAAAAGTTCTGAGGTAACAATATAAATCAATAGCTGTTAGATTAGTGTTTGTGTTGTGAATTTTTAAGATAAAATTGCATATTTAGCTTCAATTGAAGGTAAGATTTAACCAAATAATTATTACATATAATTTTCAACAATTAAAGAAATAATTGCATATAAACATTTAAACAGAACATACTATGCTAAAAGTTATTTATAATTTTATACCAAAATTTAATTCAATACTAACCAGTGCAAATATTGTAACCTTGTAGTTGAGAATTGTCATTGTTTTATATATATATATATATATATGTACATATAAATATATATATATATTTTATTATGTGTTTTTACACATATACTTTTATTATTTATTGATACTTTAATTTCATACTGCATAATTCTTAACAATTCTAATAATCATATTAACAATAATTTCTTGGAAATGTACGTATTTAATAGTTAAAATAATAAGTTTACTGTGTAATATAATAAAATTGTTCAATTTTTAAATAAAGTAAAACGCAGAAGGCCTTGGAGCTCGAAATCCGAAGTAAAAAACAACAACACGAACACAATGCTTACGTTTGTCTTAATTGTCGTGCCTGTTCGAACAGGATGACCCCATCCCCTACTACTTTTTCTCAACTGAAGGACGAAACGTGTCGCGGGGAGAGTCATTCGGCTGTCGAATTTCGTAACAACAACACGTATTACGTCGCATTAGATTTATTAATTATTTTTATAATTATTTGTGATACAAGGTTGAAAAAGATTAAATCAATTAATGTTTTATTTCGAGAGATCGTAGTACCTCAATATATGTAATACTTCTAAATAGATATACATTAGATTATTAAATTCAAAGTTTTCGTACTTTATCGTACTATATCTTGCTACAATATATTTATTATTTTCAGAAAATTTTTGTGACCGCGCGCAATGCGGTTGGTAGAGTCAGTGTTTGTTGCGCAGTATTTTAATATTTTTTTGAGCAAAATGAGTCTAATTAAATTAGTTTATTAATTCATTTAAATTATAATTCGCGAAGTTAGAGTCAGTGAGTCAACCGATTGTTACTTAAACACGCGCGTTGATAATCTTTTCTTATTCAACATTCGTTTTCGGTATATTAGAGTCAGTGCTCAAGAGGATAAGGTCTCTCTAGGAGATCAAGATCGTAAGTTCTATATACTGTATTTCAATTTACTCAATTTTTCAAATTTCATAACAAAGTATAATGTATAATGTATAATGTTTTGTTACAGACGTTTCACATCAGCAACAAGTTTTTTGTATTTTTGAGGGAAAATGCAACGGTGGCTTTAAAGCCAAGAATGTAAGAATCTTTCATTATATCTAACTTAAGATTTTGCTTTGCTTTTAAACATAAATTCTAATGTTTAGTGTTTTGTTACAGATTTTCTACAATCTCTACTTCCCCTAATTTTTTAAGGATTTTATGATGCTTTAAAAGCTAAAAATGTAAGTACTTTAGCTTGTTATATTTGAATTCTATTCTCTATAATTTCTATTGAAATCTAATGTAAAATTATAATTATAAAATAAAAACACTTCAAATTATTAGCCTGAATTTTTATCATTATTAAAATTAAAATTCTTACAAATAACACTGTATTTTTAAAAACAAAATTTTTGATGCTTTTCAGAAAATTCTTTACAACGTTCAGTTCCACCATGGGTATCTACTTGATGCGGGTCTTCACGATAACTTTTCCTGCTCCAGCATCGGTGACAACGTTCTTCACATCTGTCGTGTGAGTCGCATGCATTTATGTTCCTCCGGTCACTCAATCATGTCGTAGGACGAAAGGTCCGAATCGGCACGAGTGGCTGGTTGTATACGTTTTTGTTTTTACGTATAGGATTTTTGATGAGTATAGTGACCGCGGGTATTTTTTATACCCGTGAGTAGTAACATTCATTTTTGTGTATTAGATTAGGATAGGGCTTCTTGCACATCGAGATTTTAATTAGTTTGAATATATACAGTTATAATAATTACTTGTAAAGTCAAAATATCCTCAGTATGAATGTTTGCAAAAGTAAAATATCCATATGACTATATAAATTATAAATAATTATTAAAATGATTTCGTTTGAACATTTCGTAGTAGAGAAGACGGATATCCTCCGACTTCGTTGCTATGAAAGAGGTAGTTATTACTTTTTGATATACTGATAATATATTTTGTTATAATAATTAATAATTAATGATTTCCAACTTTATCTTCCCTTTTATAATAATATTAAATGATTTAATTGATTGAATTTTGTAATTATGAACTTCAATTTAATTATATATAATAGATTACAATTCTTTCCGTAAGGAAATATATGAAATTTTATGTGCAAGAAGATACTTCGCGACAGGTAGATTTTTGAATCAAGGCAACAAGTTTGAATACTGCTTTCGCATTTTCGAAAATGTGCTTTGATGAAGAAATCGCCTGAGGTTATTTCTATTAATATTTAATTTAGAGTTGATTGTTTGAGTTAATTATTAGATTCCATAGTATTTTGTTTAATAAATTCAACCATTGTCTCTTTTTTCAATTTCAATAATTTTTGAAAGAATAGAGTCATTATAGTTTGAAATAAAATAATGCAAAATAATAGTCCGTTAGATACAAATTATATAAACTAATCATTTTTCTAGTTCAGGATTTTCAGGTTTAACCCCTTCCGTGTTCACTGTCAGGATCTCACTCAAGTGCTCAGGTGCTACTTGGGTGAGTGAAAGACATTGGGCACGATGACTATAGTTTGTAATTTTATAAAAAATTTCTCAGCGACTGACATTGTGTTAGCGTATCGTGCACGACGTATTTTCCGCATGTGTGTGTGTGTGGTTAGGATGTGGAATTGCGTCGTTCTTATTGTTCCATTCACTATAAATTGAAATATCTAACATATTTATACACTAATTTAAGAATTATGAATTTATTATCATAATACGTAATAAATACACTATAATTATATTATTGTTATTATAACTATATTATTAATTATAATAATAATGCAAAGTCAACTTGCGCATGTAATTTCTATAAAAATTATATGTATCTTTCCACAATTATTAATATCTTACATAGCTATAGATATAAACGTGCTTAACTCACGTTTTACGCAATGGTCGCTAGCCATTGTCAGTCGATTTCAGTAAAATGGTACGTAAATTAGAGTGTGTAAGTTGCGTGTTAAGCTCGGGTGTCGGAGGCGTCCCGGGACGTACTCTCTAGTTTAGGTCTGCGCCCGAGTGGTATGTGTGAGAACCGTGGAATGAGTGTGTTGGTGTGCCTGTCTTTTGCCATTTTTTAAATATAGGGTGACTGATTAGGATAGGTAGCTTACTTTCTGGTGTGCCTGTGTTTAATTATAAGTAGGTAGGGCCGGGCAGGTTGGCACAGTCTCTGGTCGCGTGTCCTCTTTTCGCGTGTCCAACCTGTTTCAGGAAATCTAATTTGAAAAATTGACAGTGAAATTGGTACAAATGGAGTATGCCACTTGTCTCTGGTTTTACTCTTCGATTTTTCGAATTTAGTATCGTGGTCGTGGACGCAGATAGGTCGCGAGTAGGTCTCGAAACGAACGTTTATGTAGGTATTGCTCGAGCACGCACGTGCGAACGGACAACGATCACTATGATCGATGGTCGTCCATGTGTACTGGAGTCAGCTTCCGCGGTTTATCTTTTCATTTCACCTTTATAAGTTATTTATTGGTTTGCGATTAGAAAGACTCGAGCTAAATGTAAGTTTCAGCGGGCATTGCGCTCGAAAAAAGAAGGGGCCCGGCAAACTGCCACGAAGAGGGTCACAACAAATAGCGTCTCATCCTCTGGATCATTTAAATGTTTTCAGAGCATGGGAAGTCATTCTCGTTACTACTTTGTCACTATGCTCCTTTAGTTATTTGTAGTTGTATTTTTTTCTTCTTCTCCATCATCGTTCATCTTCGTTTTGGGCAAACCGCGTTTTTTCTTGTTGCTAGTGTGAGAAATGGATTACGGGTTGTATTAGAGTTACGAGATAGTTGCGCACCTGTTTATCAGTGTTGCGAGAAATTGATTACGGTTTAAGTTAGAGTTGCGAGAAAATGATAATCGTGTTTGTTTTAGAGTTGCGAATTATGATTTCGCGATTGTGAATGTTTAAAGTTGTCTTAGAGTTATACATAATAAAATTCATTTTGTTTTTTATTGTTTTGAATTAAATTATAGAGTTATTATTTTTAATTAATTTTACAGTGTTAGAGTAATTGAAATAGCTTTTCGTTCGTACAATTTTGTATTGTTAATAATAATTTTTAATTGAGTTTAGCTTTAGAGCTAGTGTTGCGACATTATTTCATCGCGATTTCCAGTTTTACTTTTACTGTTAGCGTTGTGACAACGAACGATCGCGTTTCTTTATGTAGCGTTGCGTTTATAAAATGCCCAAATTCTTCCACTGAATTCGTGGAAGGCTGTTCCTGCTCCTGGATCACCTGATGCAGTTGCAAGAGTTGTACAGAAGTAGCCATTCATCAGCAACCTCCAGCATGGTTATACTGGACGCGTCGTAATTAGTGTTGCGCATTTTTAAACGTATTTATTTTCGGGAGTTTTGAACATGACGAAGCACTCTTCGCGTTGGATTTTGAAAGTTTCCTATTTCACAATTAGTACTAGTGAATTAGTGTTGCGAAACAAGATACGGTTTGTTGCTCGGATTTGTAACGTAGATAATTGTACAATAGCCCTTCTGGTTATTGTGTTGTTGAGTAGGAAATGCTTGTTTTTTAATAGCTCTTCTGGCTATTGTATCGCGATTTCCTTTTTAGGAATCTAGCCCTTCTGGCTATTCATTTGCTTCTTTTTTCAAATGTCGGGACTGTTTTAGTGGTGTGGAACTCTTGTGTTAAGTTTTTTAAACTACTAATCCAACAAATGAGTCTGTTTCAGATTTATCGACTTCCAAATGGATGGATGAAAGATGGAATAACAAGGACTGTGGAATTTAATGGGAATGATGCCTGGATCTCACCTAATGGTAATTAAATATATTTTGTTAAATTTATTTCGCAAATCGTTTTGACATCAACAGAAGAAGATTGTGGAGTGCACTAAATATAGAAAATTCTGTGAAATATCCAAAACAGAATATTCGTTAGGAAATTTAATGACTGATGTAATTGGCTGCGAGCTAGGTATTTGTGTGTACATATTAGATTAATGAAAAATAAATAGTGCATAGTTTTGATAACTAATTTGTAGGCGTATGGAAAATATTTCATACGAATTTGTATATTTTTCGTACAAAAATATTTTGAAAGTTTAGGATTAACTATTTTTTCTACAATGATTATATCTGTAAATAAGAGGGTTGTTCTTTCTCCTTCCCTTTAATTCTTCGCATATTATAAAATTTATTTAAGCTGATAAGTTCTTTAATATTTTATTAGTAATTTTAGGATTTTAATTTATTATGTGAAAAGAAGTCATCGTAATGCCGTAAATCAAGGATAGAACTCTTTTTGATATATAATGGAATGATTTCAGTTAGTTACTAGCTTCATATTTCGGTATTGAAAATTTGACAGCACTCTAATGGATTTCAAAAATCTTTGATCAAATTCGATCGTTTTACATGATTTAGTTTCCCAATTCACCATTGTTTAAATGTAGAGTGCGTTAAAAAACCACTGATTTTTTGTCGGTATTTCATATCACGGGCCACGAAATCTCGTAAGATGCTTGATCTATTCATATACCTCAACTGCGCTCTGGTACAAATATCACGCCTCAGTCTAGTATTAAATAGCAAGTTGTCCTTTTAAAATATCTTGCCATTTTTATCCGGTTCGAATGTCGATACCGCGAGAATACGACGGATAATCTGCTGGAAAAAATTGTAGCCATCCTTCTTTCTAATATTTATCTTGGAGGAGCTAGAGACTCGCGTGAGCCATCGTAATTTTCATTTCGGATGGCTCGCTGCCATCGGCCTGAGTCTGAACCCCCGAACGATTCTTCGAGCGCGCTTTTGATTTAGCTGCTCCTCTTCCGTTTCGCGGCTTTGTTTGATGTAATTTATGAACGATGCCCGAAATCGTTCGTTGCTCCTGACCAGAAATCATCGATGCATTAGCGCGATAAATCTCGCGGATTATCGAACGAAGTACGCGACCGAAGTACAGTTGGCTCTTACGCTCTTCCCTCTTTCGAAAGGGGAGGAAAGAGGAAAGTAAAGATGAAATAAGAACCACTACTCTTCTATATATTTCGTTGTGTATGAGCATCGTAATAATTCTGCGCTGGATCGATCGAGCTGGCGGAAGAAGAAGAAAAGTTAAAGAAAGAAAAAGGAAGAAAAAAAAAAAAAAGAAAGAGAAACGAGGCCACGGCAGAATAGAATTTTCGACGGAGGATTTCATAGGCGGTGGTGTTCGTCGGCAACGAGCAACTTGTTAATAACATCGTATTGTGTGCTTAAAGAGTTTCCAATACTCGGCGAAGATAAGGCTGCAAATTTCGTTAGGAAGTTAGTTTCACGTTTATTTGATATAAAACCCAGACTAATGTATGAGTAATGAAATTTGAACGAGCTACGAAAGAAGAGTCAGAGGGGGGGGGAGAGGCTCTTCGTTTATCAGTCGATTCACTTTCATTTTACACAATGCAGTTTTACGCGATTCGGGGCAACGTTCGCGAGAAGGGATTTGCTCTCTTAACGACAAGAGAGCAAAGAGTAGCTTGAAAGATTGTCCATTGGTGATTCGTGAAACGCAGCCGTCTGCCAGAGGGAAACGGAAAAAAGGGGGAGGGGAAAGAGAGAGAAAGAGAACGAAATAACGAGAGAAAGGGGGAAAATGAGCGAAGGATGAAAAAGAAAAGAAGGGAGATGAAAACGGAAGAGGAACTAGGTCGTATATAAGCGACCTGTATCTATTTTCCGGCGACAGCTTTCAAGGAGAGCTTTCCATTTCGTGCCTCGTCTTTGACCTCTCTCACCCTGGATGCCCAGCTTTCCTCCGTGCGATGAAAGATGAGGACAATCGCCACATATTGCCGGCTCTGTGCTACGCTTCAATCTAACGCTTCCGTGCTACGCCTTCAATCAACCCAGTTATCTTCGCTTGCTTCCAAATAGAGCATCACTTCGTTTCCTTGTGCCAACACGATTGTTTTCTGAATTGGAAGCCTTTATTGTACCGTTCGATTGATACCGAGTAATAAACTCTCTCTCTCTCTCTCTTGAAATATTTCTGTCACCAATCGTTTCATTGATAACGTACAAGGATCTTCAGTTGTTTTCTCTAACTCTTTGAGACACAGGATTTTGGATTAAGAAACGTCTCATCTTTTCACTCACATTGACGAATATTCTAATGAATATCAATGGGAATATTTTTCTACTTTTCGACTCACCTTAAAAAATTAGAATAATTGGAAATACAGAGGTTTATGCTTCACTCGCTTCTCCGATAAGTAAGGTCATGTTTTTAATTTGTTTAATGTGTTTCTTTAGATGTATAAATGTAGGAAACATTGTCAATATTTTAAAAGTAGTGTAATTTCAACTAACAAATCAAACCTGCTACAATCCTTGAATCTCTATATTATATTTTGGTGAACAGAAAGGAAAACTTTGAACATAAGATTGAAATCGTGCATATCAACGAAACTTTTTCTTATATAGAAGACATTTATTATTGTAAAAAAAAAAAAAAGAAAAATTACCAATTATTTTAAACAATTAAAATTTGATAGATACATATGTAGATTGTATTTGCTTTTGTATGTCAGCACGTGTATTTACATGTAAAAATTGGTAAAAAGTTGTATCTGAAAGTTAGATCGACTTAGTATTATACATTGCATCGGTAATGATATTCCATCTGGCTTCTAAATTTATTCGCCTTCCAAAGAAACAATTTACATTACTTTAGTAACTTTATAAAGAACGGAGAGCTTCTTTAAGATTTAAATTACGAACGACGTGCGCGTTTATTCGATAGCATTATTCAATCGAGATGTTTGCGCTTTATCAACGCTCGTCGTAAAAGTGTTGCAGCCTTCCCTTGGTAGTCTTAATTTAAGCGTTTCTTTGTTTGCAATTCCGTACCGGTAGAGCGTTCAATTAGCGAGAGCACGGCGAAAGTTCAAGCCCGAGTCGCCTAAGGGCACGTTCCGTTATGTTGTTTCGTTCGTACCGGGGCCGGCCACTCGCATTTTTCCCTCTTTTCATCGCTCGGCTGAAACGCAATTGAGGCTGGCCCTCGTTTCGTACTCTTATATTTATGCCACTTTTAATATCCACGGAGAGCAACGGTTTATTGCAACGTGCGGCGCATCCGTGCGCGATCGCTGAATTTGAACGAAACGAAATAACACCACGAAAAAGATGACGACTATCAATCCCTGTTTTTCCTCCCCAAACTCTGCTGTTTCATCCCGATAATATCGCTTACAGCTTATCGTCTTTGTTTCATGTAGATAATAGTGACATACGTACATATGTATGTGCGTCCATTTAATCGTCTAACAAGTAGTATAATAATAAATTGATTCATTCATTGTTTTGATAGTATGTTGATGCAAATATTGCAGCAACTGTTGTGGGAATATGCTGATTTATTACTTATGTTTGAGTTTCTGGATTTTGAAAAAAGGAGTTAAGAGGAACAAAAAGGGGATTCTATTTGGGATAAAAATCTTTCTGATGTAAAACACATGTAATATTAGAATTTTTTGAATCTTGCTTAATTTGTTAGTTAAGATTAGACCAATATTGATTATTAAAAAAAAAAACGTTTCAAATAAATTGGAAAAATGTACAGTAAAGCGAGTGAAACCTATTCTATTTATAATCATAATAATAATAATACGAACACTCTCTGATTTTTTGTCTCGAGTCATCGTCAGTTTCCGAATATCTGTATAAGTCAACAAATAAATTTCTGCCTATAAAATGTCTTTAAAACTCTCGGTTTTTTTTTTTAAATATTCGAAGTTTGACAGACGGATTGTACATCCGAGAAAAGACAGCCTGATATTTCTATTATTAATTAAAGAAACGTGAATCGATTTCATCTTCTTCTCTACACAGAGATTTCTAAGTCTCTAGATCTACTTGCTTCATCATCGACGAGCAATTTTTAACAATAATCGACTATCCACTCCCTTTGTTTCTGTATATTCTATATAAATGGCGTTCGCCATTGGGGGCTGTTCGTTTCGATAGCTTTCTTAAATTCGACATTTGTCTACGACAGCGAGTCGTCGCTGGAAAATTGATATCAGGAGGGCAGGGACCACTGGACGCTGGCAGATCGATGTTTACGATAGCGCTTGGCTGTTGGCACCTAGACATATTGTTGCTTTTCGCCCCGTTGTTGAACGACAACTGCATTCCTCCCCGTGTTACACGCCCCTATTGACCGTTGCCTTTATGATTGCACGCTTTTACACACGCGACACGGCCCACTGTGTGAACTACGATTGTCCTCTCGTGAACCAACCACGGCCATTGTTAATTAAACCGTGATTCGTACTCTTCGTTATAGCATTCACGTTTGTGTCAACGCTACGTTTGTATCAGTCGTAATTTTCTAGATTAATCTGATAATGCGCATGCGCGCACAAAAGTATGGAGCATCCTTTGCTTTTGGAAATTTGCAAATTTTTTTCACGCACAGTTTTCCGAGGTGTAAGAGTATTGTAATTATAAATTTGATTTTGAAATGCGATCAATTATCAGTTTCGAAATTATAGAAATAGAATATTACGAGATGAAGATTCATCGTTGTTTCTATGAAAAATTATCAACAATAGATCGTCTTGATCTATTAGTTCTAGCATCGATGAGCCTGTGTATTTTCTATCAAGCCAAGCTTCAAATTTTCATTACTTTCCTCTACAAATTTCCTTTCGTCTCCAAAATTGGAATCGTTCCAAGTTTCGTCGGCCAATTTCGCGTCAAAACGATCACGCGGGCATTTGGCTATGATCGCAAACGCGAATCTATGATACATGTGGGAGCATAAAAAATTGGGATAGCTCGGGGAACTAGTATCGGACAGGGGAAAAAAATTCGCGTGCTACGAAAAAACGTTGAAGTTGGCGGTGTGTATGCGATTTCGTGAGAAATCGAGATTCGATCGAAGAGAGGAGAGAGAGAGAGAATATCGAGGAGTTGAAAGTTATGCGCGTCACAAACCGTTCTTTGTCTCGACACCAGCAACCTTATCGATCCTTCGATACGCGTTATTCCCTCGAGGGATCTACAGAGGTCACTGAATCCCCTCAAGTTTAATGAAAGAACTTCGATACTGCGGATCGTTGATCCGATATTCCGATAGAATAAAGCGCGAACTAAGGAAAAAAAAAAAGATTGGTTCGAATGTCCGAGTGTCAAGAAGTATAAAATATAATTACTTGAATCATTTATATTTTCTTCGGGAAAGCTATTAACATCAACGCGTTCGACGTCACTGTTTACAAGAATTTACGACTTTTTCTGATTTTAAATATTTCACTTTTATTTTTGAGACCACTTCTACAGATATGTAGATTACATTTTGTATAGTAATGTTATTTACTATACGTATTGGTTGCATTCAACTATTTTCGCTAAACCAAATTGTCGTCGGAGTTTGCTTGCTTCGTTGAGAGGCATATTGTCCCTGGAGTAAATGCTTGTTCTCAATAATAAACATCTCGTTCATTACATTAGCATATCTAGTAAACGAAATTAGCATAGGAAATGTTATTCTCAACAATAAACATCGTTCGTAACATGCAATACATTAACATATTCTCTTCATTGACATTTAAAAACGTAGTTTAACAAAAGATCATTGCATTTATCTTTAGTTTTCTCAGTTTACACCCTTTTACTAAAAACAAGAAATTGCAATTTCGTGCAGTTCTGTGAGGTGCATCATAATAACATAGGAATAGGACTTACGATTATAAAATGATTTAAGAAATTTATGACAACTTCCAACATTTAAAATAAAAAGATAAATTTTATGAATAACAATCCGAAATTACTTTCTCCTCAATTAACCAAGTTACGAGTTAACACGTTTGCAGTCGGTCGATATTTTTTCACTCTCCAAAATAAAGATTATAAAGTTATCTCCTTTCTTTCTTTGTTTGTCTGGAAATTCATTTTTAAGCTATTCAATGTGATAATGCGGTAGCAATTTAAACAAAAAATCGCAGACTGGCGTCATTAACAGCAATCAGAAACTGAAATTGAAATGACGTGAGTTTCTATCAGCGACCACGAATTGTGTCAGTCCCTATCCGTACCTTGTATCAATTTGACAAATATGTATTTTATAAAATGTTATTTTGCAAGATGATTGATATCTATTTTTCTGATATACAGTCTACATTTTTGATACTTACAAACACTACAAATGTTTCCATATCACTGATTGCTGATAACGTGTGCGTCGCGAAATTCGCTAGCCTCAGTAAATCGTGGCAAACGCGCTGGATGTTTGAGAAACAATATCCCAAAACATGATACGTCTCCCCAGAGACAGATAGAAAGAGAGAGATTATATATCTCAAATTTTAGCTTCTTGCTTCTTGCTTCTTAGAGTTTAGATTGTAGATTCTGGATTTTAGAAATCAGCGACTAAGAATGTAGAAACAAGCGCCTAAGAATCTGGAAATCAGCGACTGAAAATGTAGAAACCAGTGTCTATGAATCTGGAAACCAAGCTAAGCTCGATTTGGAGTATAATGCTTTCGAAAGCGAAAGGAAGTATATAAATACGCGTTTGATGCCGGATGAAAGAGCGTAAGGCGGGATGATAAGGTCGTGTGTAGAAGGAAGTAACGCCATTTCGGTTCTCGACGACACTTTCGTCGTCGGATTTCAAACATGACAAATGTTTACACGCAGGGTTTACACGCCGTGGTACACGTGGTTTGTGGCGTTAATCCCGGTTGGAATAATCCCGTTAGTAGTTTCGTAATTGGATTCCATCGGTGTCTGATGCCCTTTGGCCGTGTTAAAATTTATAATGTTACTTGGAAGCGCGACGCCCGGTAATGACACGGCTCGTTTGCCCTGCTATTTAAATTTGTCGCGGTTCACGGCGAAATTCTCCAACTCCTTCCCTGTGTCGCTTTGTGTCATCCGAAAGAGCTTCCTTGCGGGGCTGAACGAGAACGGACGCGAATTCTCTGCAAGTTTAATGAAAGAAGTTTGGCATCGGGCAACTTTAAGCCGATATTCCAATCGGCGGTCGTTTAACGGCCGCTAACGAATCGATTCTACGAGGGCAGCCGGTCTCGTTTCCAGAGGAAATTATACCGACGATTTTCTCACTCGAATCCATTAAACCGGTACGCGTTCACATTTTTTTAATCGAAATGAGGAAGATACATTCTCCCTCTACTTTACTTCCCTCTTTCGCTCTTTTTCATACGTGATTGATTTGAACCTTTTGTCGTTGAAGACCGAGCTTGAAATTGCGCGACTTTCTCTCTCTCTCTCTCTCTGAATGATACAGCAAGATAGGATTAAAATTTAATCGTGGATTTTGCGCAAAATAATCTTGAGTCCACCTAAATAGTGTTTGCTAACGTAACTAAATTTTACGTGTACACTATCGTGCCCGAATAATTCGACATTTAAAGCAATTTCATTAGAAAGTTGGCATTTTTTGTTTTTACAATTACGATTCGCAAACGTTTCTCTGCTATTGCCATTGATCAAAATCAAATGTTCTGTTATGTCATTCAAGCTTCATATTAATTTTTATTAAATAACTGATAGTTCGTACGATCTGTATAAATTTAATGCGATTAGAAATACATATTTCAATATCGAAAATCACTATGCAGAATTTTCAGCCGTTTAATAATTATTATTAACAATGAAAGAGCGGAAAAAATTTACTCTCAGCGAGAAGAATATTAAAAATATCGAACATTGATTCGAACAATGTTACAATGAAATTACTTGAATAAACGAGAAAGTATTACATGAAAACCAAGGAAAATAAACTTGCCGAAACAAAGGAATTAAATTATAACTGAGTTACAACTGAGAATATTGTCGCGGATTGTACAAACTTCCTTCTTGAAGAACAAAAATTAAATTTTTCTCGTAGAAAATCGACGACCGTCGAGGCGTCAACGCGCGATATATATTTATCACAATTTATCACGTCGTGTCGCCGATAACGAATTAAAAATCGTTCGTTCTCGAATGACAAATCGTTTGAAAAATTTGTTCCTGAACCGAATTCCGAGAAAATTACAAGAGAAATCACTTAGACTCGACTCGAATACCCTTCTGACCCAAATAATCCTGTCTTACTCCGCTTGGTTCCTCAAGAGAAGACTGACGTGAGAATCTGGATAGCGGAAATTGCAGAAATTTTCCGTATAAGTGTTGGCAAATTTTTAAATACCCACGGAAAAAAAAGGCGGAAACGCGGTTCTGGATACACGTTACTCATTCAGGTTACGTGTGTACTTGGGAATTGTGTTGCACGGTACGTAAATGTCGTGTTGCACGGTGTTTGTTGCGAGTAACACGGCGGCTGTGCCTTGATTGGTACTGATTACAGGCCACGAGAATGGATCTGCTAAAGTGTGTTAGTCGGCGAATAATTACGAGTTCCTTTTTTTTTTATCGGCGTTTGCATCCTGCCGTTAATTAATCTTGCGCCAAAATATAGTACTCGCGCAAGATCCGACGACGTATCGCTCGCGATATGTTTCAACGCGACGACGCGATCGTTCGATTTAACGTGAAGCACGTTCGCGTGACACAGATTTTATCTGAAATCACTCCTTCTTTTCGTTTTTCTTCTTGCGAAACAAAGGCGCACGCGCGCGAAAGACGTGACATAACGTTCGTGGATTAAATTCGAAGGAAACGCTGTTTTTCGTGGTTCCTGGCCGGGGACGATTCTTAATTGCTTTCATCGGCTAATTCTTTGTCATCTTAATTGCTCTCTCAATCGTGGAATTCCGATTTTCCCCGTGTACTGCCCGTTCGTTAAATAATGTAACAGCTTAATCGTATTCCGCTTGGACCAGTACCAGTTGAATTATCGGGGAAAACATTACGGACAATGTTCCCTTTCCAATAACAGTACACGCTACTGTATCGTTCTTACATCTACTATCGATTTTCCGTTGAAAGTAAATTTTCATTCTATCTGTATAATGCACGAATTGTTTGAGGTTACGTTTTAACGAACGAAAATTCCGTTCTGTGTCGAACAGAAAATAACGTCGATCGCGTTGTCGTTCGTATTTCGCGATTATCGTCAATTTTTTAGTTTTCCAATTCCTGCTAGGTAGGTTATTCTGCAATTATGTCTGGCGTCAATTTCGTATCTTAATTCACGTTAATTAGACTGCGGATTTTTATGCATTTCATGAGAAATATCGCAGAAATGCGATATTTCCTGTAATATTTTACTGCATACTTATTGTAATATTCCACGTTCATTAAAATATTAAAACAAAAATCTATAAAGCTCGCAGTTTAATAATAACGCTGGTATTATTTTTAATTTTTCTTTCTTTCTCAATTATTTTCTGCTTTTAGCAATTATTACGAGTTATGGATGTCTATGCATTTACGAGAAATTTCAAAAAGTGCAAAATATGCAATAACACATAAAATATAAGGAAAAATGACATAAATTCTCGTTTCTTCGTTTACGTTCACAAAAATATAAAAACGCATGAAAATCCGTATTCTGACAAAAATAATGCTGGTATTATTTCTGATTCTGTTCAACTATTTTTCACTTTTACTAATCTGTAAGCTGCGGACGTTTATGCATTTGCGAGTTTAAAGATATGAAAATGAGCAAACATATAAAATATTCAAAATGTCGCCATTTGTCATGGTAGTTACCGAGCGAAACAAATCTCCATATAAATGCCATTTCTTTCGTTGTGTTTATGAAACAAAAATTTGCATTAGCACGCATCCACAATCTAGTAACAAAATATATGGTAAAAAGATTACAGTCTTTGACAAAAATACGAAAAGGAACATTTGATCTTGAAATTTGTTGATAGAAATTAGTTAAATTTGCATCATAATTTAACCTAATCGATAATTTATCATAATATCGCGAATATCATTTACTAAATACTATAAATATTATAGAATTAGAATTAGAATAATTATGGAATTTATATTGAGGGTATAACGATGGAAAAATATGAAACGAATCCTTAAAATCCTCTTTACTGCCGCAATGTTAAGAAATACAATTTTCTCGTTTGAAATAAATAAATATTGTCGGAAATAAACAAAAACAACAAATTCGAATTAACTGAAAGTAAGTGAAATGGAAAAACTTTTCAATTGTGTGTAACGTAATTGTGTTAACGCAAGGATGACCTTTGACGGTTTCAGGAATTGTAAAACTTCATAAATCCAGTGTACGAATTTCGAGGTGAATTCCGCGCAAATGTACGTGCAACGCAAGCTTTCGCGAATTCTCAAAGTAACAAACATACATCACGGGGACACATTTTCCTGTGAAAGAACCGAGGGTAATCGTAGATTCGCGGAGCACAGAGACCGCTCCAAAAGTCACAGTAATTACATCGTCCACGTTAATATGTTTCCTTCCCTTTCTCTCGACGGGAATTGAGATTCCGGCATCGACGCGGAGAAACGGAACAGAGAGATGGAATTCGGAATGTGCGACGAGCGAAATTCACGACGAGCAAAGGACAGAGAAGAAGGTTTCGTCGTTGGAAGACAGGTGCAGAAACGTAATACTAATAGAAATCGAAATACAAGAACACAAAGGGGAGATATCTTGAGACAGTAATCGGAGTTCAAACTCTGTGGAAATGGAAGTTGCGGCGAGTTTCGTGGAAATAAAATAAAAAGTCCGAATGCAGGTAAAACGTGGAACGAGAAATAGACAGAATGGGCGTAAAACTTGGAAAAGAATTCTATACAAAGTCTGTTAGATCGAAATTGGTTTCTCACCAAATTACGGGGATCGAGGAAATTGTCAGTTCATTTTGATATTTAAAAATGCTACATCTTTTTTTCGTTACTGAATTACCTAAATTGTTCAATTCTTTTAATTTACGTCACTTTCTTGTAATAAATAAACGCGCTTTGTCTCTCGAGACTTTAAAATTCATGTTTATAGTATAAAATCGAAAAATTGATAAAGAGCAAAGTCAAGAATCAAAGATTCACGTGACAACACGTATAAATACGTATATAATTTAGTATAAAAAAAAAAGACGTAGAATGTAGAACATTTCTACTGTTATCCGTGCGTGTACGTATATACAGGTGATCAAGGGACAACGACGCTGAAATTCGATGTCGTGTAAGGGAGACAAGAAGTACAGTGAAAACGTACAGATCCGCACAGATTCAATTTTCTCTCTCTCTATATCTTCGTCTCGCTCGCTCGCTCGTTCGAACGATCCACTGCGCGCGGCAAGTCGTTGATGCACCGCAACATGTGTTAGTAGCAATCTAATTAATCGGCAAAGTCCGCGTGTGCTCACACGTATAATACAGCGGCCGATGGAAACAGCGCGGCGATGCGCGCTTTCAGATAGAAATGAGGCCGACGCGCGTAATATTGCCGGTCGCAATATGCATCGCCATGTGCCGTTCATCTGGCGACGGATTCACCCTGTTTCACCGATACGCCAATGGCCCCGTGTCTTTGATACCCGCGCACCGGGAAAAACTGCACCCTGGGAACAGGGACGCGGATAACACAGGCGCGCGCCCTCCCTCCCAAGCCATTTCTATCAGATTCTTCCCCTAGCTGCGCCCTCGATCGCATTTGTAATGATTACGGCGAATGGACGTCGCTGAGAACGGATAATCTGAAAATGCTGTTTCGGTGTAGCGCGCACCGATACCGTTTAATTAGCACTTTTCGCTCGATACCGGCCCGTGTCGATTTGTCGGCGAAACGATTACTCGCCGGGTTGGATATATTGTAGCCGTTGTAGCTAATGAATAATGGAACTCTGTTTCTTAACTGGGTTACGGTTTCACTGGGTTGCAACCCAGTGAATTCGTTTCGTTTCTGTCTTGTTTGCAAGCGGGGAGAACTGTGCGAGGATCGTTGTCGTTAATAATTGGTAGACCGTTCGTCCGACAGTTTCTGTTAGTGTTCGGTTTATACCGAAGTGAGATTTGTGTTTTAATCTAGCTGCGGTTCTTTGAGTTATTTCAGGTCCAATCGTTTTCTTTCTCTTTCTCTAATGTTATGTTTATTTAAATTTAGGGAAAATGTGATATATGTATGATGTCGGTTATATTTATACATGTTGCGTTGAGTTATCACTCTGACGAACGGAATATCTGAGAGAAACAGAAGAAGAATCTAGTATAGCTTGATAGAACTTGAACAAACAAGTGTATAAATTTGTACGAAAGGTCTGTACATGTGATAGAAGTCCATTAGTTTGTACAAAGAATGTTTGATTATTCCGAGATATTTCTCCGTGGTTCAGAAAACGCATTCGCTGTAATCATAGCTTTAAATATGTATTACATGTATAATACAAAAAGACAAATACTAAAATATAAAAAATACGTCTTATAATATTTATATAGCATCATTTATATTCATATGTATATTTACATATAGAATACGCATTATCATACACATACGCGTAACCTACTTTTTAAACATTTTCAAAGAAACATGAGCTCGCAGCAAAATCCGCAGTATATCGGACCAATAGATAATCGTGTCTTGTTACGTTGCGTACATATTTATACACAAAGGATTTCTATTGCAATAAAATCGAATATCGATATGCGCAAGCTCGCAAAAACATGGTGAACGTTACCTTTAATTAGCAGCGTTACGATCGTCGGTAATAGGATACGTTCGCGCGCGAAATTCGCCTGATTTGTTCGTTTTTCTGCGAAACGGAAAAAAAACATACACACATACACGCGCGCAAGCGTGTCCGGCGTGTTCGACGCCGCGATCGAATTTTCGTCGCTGAAAACCGCGCGTGAAACACGTTCCGCGCAACGTGCATTTTTTCCCCAACCGGATCAGCGAGGATTACGATAACTGTTGAATTCGTTTTAAAACTGTAATCGTATCTCGGATACGAGCCTACGGGGGATCTACGCTGCGATATATACGTACATGTACGTTGGTGTGCCATAATTTAGCGACGACCAGCGAATGGCGTTGCAAATCAAGCGCGAGTGTCTCGAGCCAGTTATGCAATTGAAACAAATGGTCGGAACTGGATAGCTCTCGGGGCCTCTTTTGTTTCGGCCACGCGAACGCCGGAACCCGCGTTCTAATTGCTAAAGGTTAAACAAATTTCCAAATCCATTGAATCAGCTATTTCTGGTCGGAACAGACTGGCGTGTTTCGTTCGACGAAAGAGAGGAAAGAGGGTAGAGACGCGATGAAAAGTATCGTCCATTCCTTTTTCGCGCGAGACGGGGCTGAAACTTTATGACGCGTTTATATTTCCCCTCGTATGCTTGTTTCGCCCTTCTGTTTCGTGGCATTTTTCTCTCTCTTTTTTTTTTCTTTTTTTTGGTCAAAATAAGGCAGATAGTTTTGATCCATGCGTGGTTGTAAATTAAACGCGAGACAGTTCTGAAATATTCGCTGGATAAATAACGGAACGCAGGATTGCTTATACGACGTGTCGGTGATGCTCGACGAAACTAGTATTTTTGTTGCGATATATCGCCGGTTCTTTCCTCGTTTTTTTGTCCCTTTTCTATCCAACGTCGAATTTTCGTTTTTTTTTTTGTTTTTTTTTTTTGGAAACAGAAGGGGTATCGACGCGATACGCGCGATCGACCGTGACTTTATTCGAAATTACCCGCGGAAATCTACGGTCCGATTAAAATTTCGTCGACAAACCGTGCGCCAACGAAACACTTTTCGACTATGTATTTGCTTTGCAACACAGCGAGGGTGTAAACGAACCACTCTTTTTTTTTTTTTTTACTCAAACGAACGGTAAATACTTCTCGGAGAAACACTCTTTGTAGCGATAACACGTTGAAAAAACGGTGTAATTAAAATGCTTATGTGGCCTAGATAAAAATTCAGTCGAGTGTTGTAGCACAAGGGTTGCTTATCTTTTCGTCAAGCTGTTTGCAAAAGTTCTATTGAGTTTCGAATTTCTGCGAGTCTAGTTTTCGAATTTAATCGAATTAAAATTCAACGACATGCGTCGAAGGAGAAGACAGTTCCATTTTTAAATGTATTCTTTGTCACGTATACATCTCGTTTCAGTAACAAAAATTTCATCTTTCACTTAGTGTAAAAAGAAATTAGCTCCAAGTAACAGGAACGGTAATTTTGCAACAAAATTTATGGCACGTTCGAAGCAGCATCTGATTTTTAATTACTTTTCTGTTGGTTCAGTGTAATCACTTGAAAGTGGAGCTGCTTCCTTGTTGGAGCAACTCCTTTGATTTTCAGACAAAGGACAACAGATTTCAAGATTAAATATTTCTCTTCATAATTTTTTAGCTCGTTTGTATCACGAAACATCGCGCGAGCAATGTCTGATAATGTTAATTAAACGGAGAGAATTGCAAATGAGACGTTAGTCCTAGGGTATTCCAAACACCCGATGAATTTCATACACGTCACATTTTTACTCACGAGGGCTTTACATTTCACTCTAACGCGTTTATTTTTGTTTTTTTTTTTATCTTCTCTACGATTGCTGTTCTCTATGCATGTCGCTCTTCTGGTGTTTTTTTCACTGCAGCACTAGAGTTTCTTTTCTAGTGTCCGCGTGTAGTTTACATTTTTACTTCTAGAATTCCTGCTAGATTGCTTTCAGACAGCTTTTTTATTGCTGCATTTTTTTATTCTTTTAATGCCCTACACGACTTCGTTGCAACGAGCGAAGCTTTTCTCCTTGATATTCTCCTAGTGTCTTTTATTCATCGCTCTTTCTTACTTTCTTTATTGCTGGAATCCCTTTTTGATGCATTGCCTCTGCCTTTTATCGTTGGGAATTTATTTTCAGTACCGAAATTTCTCTTTTTGACGTTTTGCCCAACGTTCGTTGCAGCTAAGGGACAGCTCGTAGTGTAATTTCAGACACTAGTGAAGATTGAAGACGTAGGAATTGGATTAAGATATTCACGAGAAAAAGTGGTCGTCCATCTTCTTGGATGGAATGATGTTTGTTTCTGCTTGTCATCAAACATTTCATGTTAACTTTGTACTCAAATTGACTATGTCTTAATGATACTAGCTATGGTATCAAATTATTTGTATTACATTATATTACAATATTATTATTTATTACAGATGTTATACATTAATTTGATCTTAACATTTTTACAACTTTTACAATTTATATTAATCTTAACATCAATTATAATAGACTATATTAATTGTTATATGATTAAATGTAAGTATCATTATCATTTCCTCATCTTCGTAGAAAAATCATCTGCAAATTTGTAATTGCATCATTTCCTCCCATATTTCATTTCACGGCGCAAGGAAAGTCGTTCTTCGACGAAATTTTTCCAACAATGTCAAACGGAATTCTAAAACTGAGCCTCGATAGAGACGGAACAAGGTCTCTGTGAAATGGAAATTCGGTGGAAGGTAGGACAGCCGCGTTCCCTGCATCGCGTTGCAACAGCAACTGCATCCAAGCTGGATATTGCATCCAGCGCGAAGCTCTAATCGATTCGGTTTATTACCGCAAAACGGGGAAACGGGCAGAGGTGGAGGAACTTTTCGCGAGTAAATTGCAAACCGCTTAGCCCGAGTGACCGACCGACCATTTATATCAATTCCAAAGTTTCCGACTTACCGGCGAAACTTTGTCGCCTTTCAGTTTTCAACTCCATTGCCAAATGCTCCCACTCTCTGAACCCTCGTTTCTCAATGAGCTCTCCAACCTGGTTTTTCCTTAGAAAAGAGACAACTTCCTCGACTGAAACGGAAGAAGCAGCCATGATTGAAACAACCATGCAGTCTTGTATTAATCTGCGAGATAAGCTTTCGACGAGGCACAAAAGAAAAAAAGAAAGAAGAAAGAAAGGAACAGGCTAAAATGCTAAAGAGACATCAGCTCGTTCGTTGAAACTCGTGTGAAAAGTTTGGAAAGAGAGGGAGAGAGAGAGAGAGAGAGAGAGAGAGAGAAAGCAAGAAAGAAGCGTAGTTGAAAAGACGTCGAACAATAAGGACAAAGTCTGATCCAGTGACACGAGTTTTTCTCGGGCGTGTGAATTCGTCAGTTGCCGAAAATGAGAGCATCATCCTCATTTTCACCTCGTCAGCCTTCTGAATGTTTCTTGTCCTTTTCTTTTTTTTTCCTCGCCCTTCTAGTGGAAAAGGCAACGTCTTTTTGGACGACATATCGGATAAAACGAAAGCACTTCTTGTACTCCGGATGCATTTTCGTTGAATGAAGGCTTGATTACGCGAATCTCGGAGAATTCGACGGCTGCCACTTATCACAAGATGGCGAGAAAAGGGCAGCGATGAAGAAGGAGAGAGGCAAATTTAGTCAAAGAAAAGAGGATTCTCGTTAATGATACGTTTACGTTTTTTGTTAACTCCTTTCCAGGCGAGATCTCCATTGAAAGAGGCACGAGTAAAACACTCTGTCTCTTTCGTTCGCGAAATTCAAAAGAATTATCGTAACGTGAGTTATCGCACAATATATACACTAGCTCATGGAAGTATTTAAACGTCTTTTATGAAATCTTTTGGAATTTCGTCCGTATTATCACGAGTAGATGAAACCTAAGTAGGAAATTATTTTATTTACTTAAATATCGTAAAGAGTGCTACACTTTAGATATTTTATATATTTCTTTTAGTGTTACATCGCATATAATTTTTGTTATGTGCAATATTTGAACCTTCAAATTTTCCATGAATCCATAAGAATCCACAGTTACAAGAGTCGATGATCATGATCATATTGGCAAAGTTTGAAATAATAGCATAGAGAGTATAAAGTATTTGCAAGTACGTGTTTCACAGAAATTATAAAAGTAACAGTTATTTATCTATTATATTATATTAATATACGAAATATCTTCGTGATACACTTTAAATGAGATATTTTGCAATGTAATGTTATCTTTTTATTGGAACTGAAAGTATCTTCTGAATTCGTAAGACACTGCATTTGTGAATATGAAAGGAACTAGCAATGTTAAATGAAGAATGTAAATATTCTTTTTCATAAATAAAATAAACCATTTTATTTTTTTCGATGCACGAAATATTTCAAAGTCAGGTATTTCACTGGAAATATTAGATGAACGATACCATGCCACGAATAATATTACATTGCAAAATATATCATCCAAAGCGATGATGTCACGAACGTCATTACGTGGCGAGATATTTCATTCTTGGATGCGGAGGGGTTAATGAATCTCGTTATTCATTCGGGAAACTTATATTTCATATTTATTATTTATTATGTGTTTAAGATGGCTATTCATGCTGTATGATAATTTTTTATTAAATATATATTATTGCTGTAGTGAATATCTCGTAATTTGCACATGTATGCATTATCAACTTTTTCTAATGCAATCGTAGCAGATAGTAATAGGTACTAAAGGTAATAGATAGTGACTATATAGTCAGACTACTGTATAAACTTGTGAAATTTCAGATATTTAAAAAAGAGAAGTAAGTGTCACTTTATTGATCCTGATTGGACAAATATTCTAAAATATATATAGATAATACTCTTCATATTCGTTTGAAAGGACATATAAATAAATCGAATAAAATTTATTTTTATTATAATTATAATAGTAAAATATAAAATTTCTGATATTTTTGTCCGCATATATTTTTATTTTCCAATAAACAAACATAAGAAACATCTTTCCTCCAAATTTTCTCATATAGATGGCATCTATCGAATGTTTAAAATACATGTATTTCTAAAAATATTTGAAATTTAACATGTTTGTGTAGATATTTGTGACAACATGTGACTGTGACACATACAGCATATGTATCTATGATATGAAACAGATACAACATACAAATGTCAAACACATGCAGTTTTGAGATGAAAGCTTTTTTTATGGCAAGTGAGCCAGTGTAATTGCCATTTTGTTGCTGGCTTATAATTTCTTTGACAATATCCGCGTGATCTATAATTTTCCACCGAGGCACAACAAAATTCCTTCTTTTTTTTTTTCGTCTGTCAATCCGTTCCGCGCAGAGAGTCATAAAGTTATTAGCAACAGTCGAACCGATTGCGATATCCATTGTCACCAAGGCTCAAATGACGATTTGCCAGTACGCGAAAGTGACGCACGACAGCAGAAGAGCTGGAACGAATGGCATTGTTCTTCTATCTTTTTGTCGTCGTGCAAGCGGGTCATTTGCATCAGTTACAGCGGCCGCATTCGTTCGCCCTCTGCCATCTCTCTGGATCACTGTAAAACGGCCTCACCTCTCTGCCTCTCCTTTTATGAAAAATTGTCACACCCTCTGTCTTTGGATAATCCTGCAAATAACTTTGGATCCCCTAACAGCGTTAAAAAAAAAAAAAAAAAAACAGACGAAAATCGCAATAAAGATATCGTCGTCGTTTTATAAAAATTATTTCATTATCGTTCCACGAAATATCACGAATATTATATTCTTTCCTTTTGTCCCTTCGTTCTGTTATTTCCTTTTTCCTTTCTTCTTTTCTTTTCGAATTAAATTAATAATCGCAATGCCTTTGTGAAAAACTTTTTTACCGTGGATTTACCGTACGGGAACAATAGACCCGTTCGGAATGATTTTAAACGCCGTTTGAAAGCAACGCGAGTTCCCGCGGAATTTATAATCCCCCGTTCGTAGCAAAAGTTTCGGCAGCTCGCGTCGAAGAAAAGCTGCGGCAGTTTATGAATTTTCCACGAGAATTTCTTTCCCGTCCGACGTATCGCCTGCTACGTAAGAAGCGACCAACGAAACAGGTGGCGGTGGAAAATAAAAAGCGTCCCTTATTTCCACCCCCTCCTCCGTTCAATGTCGGCCAGCTGCTGCTGGTTGAATCTCTCGCGGAAAAATCTAACTTGTTTCAGACTTGTACCGTCGCGTTTGTGGCTGCAGTTTCTTTTCCCGCGTTGCTCGTTCGGCAACTCGTTCATCCCTTTACCCTTATTCCCCGCAAACTTGTTTGTTTGTTTCGAATTATATTGTCTCTCGTTTTTTCATATTCGGCTCGTTGAATCGAGTTCCTTTAATTCTTAATACTTCGCGCGTTATTAAACAGACCGCGGATGTTCATGCGATTTTACACTTTTATGGAGGTAACTAAAAAAGAAAAAAAAAAAATGGAAGCTGGATGGGAAATTATTTTATTTATTAAATATTAGGTATCCAGGAAAGTTCTGTCGCGAAAAAGAAATTCTCGCAATTTTTAAAAAATTATTGACTCACATATCTTAATAATTTTTATTCGGTGTTCGATATAATGTTGCACATCATATTCATAAAATTCAAGATAACGTTTGTATCTCGAGAGAGAAGGAAAATAGAAATAAATTGAAATGCTACATTGCCCTTAATACCATGCAAGTTTTGTCGCGTAACAAATGATTCGATTAAGTTAATTCTATGAAATTTTTCTTTTAACTGGAGGAAGAGAAGAATTTATCATTCAGGTTGATAAATTCGGCGTCGACGTTTTGCGACGCGGTATCTGGCGTGATAATCTGTTTCAGTTAATAATTCAGCAGATCGAAGCGTTCAGTAAAAGCAATTATGCATGTTAATACGTAAACGCGCTTACACAATACCGTGATTAACGTAAAATTACAAGTTACTTGCACTACCAGCTTTCGAATTCTCCATGGATGGTATTTGCCACATGATCGCGCGATTGTTCCCGATTGTTATCGACACGTTACACACGGCTCGATATATAGAATTTTGGATAATGAATCTTTGACGAAACGAGCATTAAATCACATTTCTGAATCTTTTGGCTTCGAGTCATTTAACTTGACATGTATGCTAAGAAAACGTAACATAATTTCCGTGTACTATTCATTTTAATTCAATTTGAAAAACTGTCGATAATAAAATATCGTAGTAACAGAATAATAATGATACACGTTAATAAATATACAATTCTTAATCAGTCATTGTTCGTGACAGACGAATGAGCTTGACAGACGAAAGCTAAGTCTATTACAAATATAAAAGAAAAGAATTTCGAAACTCTGACACGCAACAACAACGACAACAACAACAAAATACTTTGTAGTAACAGTACTTTCACAAAAGGCTGGGTAGCGTTACACGCGACCGTGGAATCGTCGGACAAACGCGCGAATAGCCATCGAACTTAAACGATGCGACATATTCAACGACGTAGCGGGCTCAAAGAGGCGATCCTCTGTCCCGTTTTTCTTTCTTTGCCGGATTCACCCGTCGGACAATGCGTTCCATCTACTCGCCTAGGGCTCGTTTCTTTCTCCCCTCGCGCGAAAATACACGCGCCGCGCCCTAGTAAATTGGAATTCCAACGGGATAACCGGGTTTCCACTCTATTCGCTCTGCTCCTCTCTTTTCGTGCATATTCCGGCTCCTTTCCCGGGGGCAGGCTCGTCTGTTCCGTGACGACGGCCAGAGGGTTGAAACGCAACCGACTAAACTCGACTTTGCCGAGCTTAACCGTGGGGAACGAGCAACATCGATGGAGTGCTAAGCTTTTATTACCGGCGATTCCACCCCGATTACGATTATTATTATTTTTATTACTATTAAGAGGAGCCCTGTTGTACGAGGCCAGCTTGCAATCTAATCTTTGTAACTGCGATATCATAGAATCACGCGACATGTACGAAAATACGAATTATACTTGTGTTGCTTGCAAGATGAATTTCAGTGACAAAGGAGTCAGTTTTGAGAGAAACGTGCTGAAACACATATATGTATATACTTGAAAGTTGAATGTTTCTTATAGTGAGTAAAGTTATTGCAGGTTTGTCGGTAATATTAAAAAATTTTGAATTTCTTCTCGATAGTTTCATTAACACAATCTGAGTTATATAACATGTTAATTCTCCGTGTAATTTATATTTTCATGTGTTTCGTTCAGTTTTTCACAAATGCAGTCAAAAGAATTCGCAGTCTGTTAATGTGTGAAATGAATTTTATTTTGTTGCTTTCAGTATTGATTTTAAAATAATTCTGCATTTAATGTTTGCATAATATTCGAAAAAAAATATACAATGTTAAAACATATTATACAATATGAAAATAAAAACGATGAGACAGTTCTAATCTCTCTCGTCAATTTGTTGACATGATCAACCAAAAAAAAAAAAAAATTCACTTTATAATTTAGTGCAAATAATTGTTTATGCATATAAGTAACAAGTAGTTGCATGGAACAATAATTAAGTAACAATTTAATATTCCATAAATAATTTAATATTCTGCGATTATTAAAAACGAACACACACAATAATCAGCGTGTGTACGAAGGCTCTCGGAGATGCTTGCAAACGTTCGAAATAACATACAGAACAAACTGTTGTATGTCAAAATATAAAGGGCATTACAAAGGGATTCGCCAAATTTGACAAACTCGTTGAATAATCGTAGCCCGGAGAGTAGAACGTCGAATAGAACGATCTGCGACTGGGGATGAAATTATCATCGTAACAGACAGTCAGGCATAGAACATACATACATGTCCCTTTCAAGAGCGTTGTTTGCCTAAATTGACTGAACGTTGTTTGAGACGTTTACGAAAGGATCAGAGGCAAAGGTAGAATATCCCGTCTACTCGCGGCAAGCTGTCCCGCTTTCGGATAAGACGGAATGTTTTGAGAAGAGACAGAGCGGTTGGAAATGGGGAAATATATATTCGAAGAGGACGTGTCATGGTTGAAAGAGATATATCAATTTCCATCTTGAAAAGCATAGAAGAATGAAATCCCGCCGGAGAGAATGTTTTTTTACTTCCGTGTAATCCGGCGTACGAGGTGTTGGATCGTTCGAAATCGTTTTTCGATGGTAAAGATTTATTAAGGGGTTGAAATGGCTCGCTCTATACGGCGCGCACTGGATCAAACCGTCGCGATATTCTTATTGCACGTTGTTTCGCCTGTTTGATTTATCTCGCTCCCTCTTCCCGATTTATTGATTTGTATTTGCGATTCATTTATTTGCAAAGTGCTGTTGGCAAAGGGTAGGGAAAAAGGAATCGCCAGGAGCGAGATTACTCGTAACGAATGGAAGTTTCATGCAGGCCCAGTCGGGGCTGAGTGAAATGCCGATAAGAATGACAAACAATCGTGTTATTTACCAACCCTGAGGATTTTTTTTCCTTTTCTTTTTTCGCGCTCAATATTTGCCTTTAAAGCGTGCGACTAGAAATACCGTCGTGAACGGGCGAACGAGGAACGTTTATCCTACGAAGGAATAAGTTGCCAGTCGACAAAATGGTGTTACGTATGACGAAAATATGTTTATATTCGGATTATATGAATTTATCGTTGATCCAGTTTCCAGCAGCGGTATTAAAATTACAGAAGTTCGAACGCGCGTCGCGCGGTTTATTTTAGTCACGTATTGAAATTGATGTTTTCTGTCCCCATTTTTTTGAATTTGCTGTCTGGGTAATTTATATATCGGGAACGTTTCCCATCTGCGAGTTCAACAGTGACCACGGAAATATGTACGTTGTTTTTAAAATAATTATCTTATTTTTCGTTGATTTATTATTGCTGAAATTGTAGCCCCGGATGGTTCATGATTATATTAATGAATTATCAGTGAAATTTTATAACACAATCAAAATGTTGAAAAAACTTAATAAAATAAATTTTATATTAAGAATATTATTTGAAAAAAGATATCATGTTATGGAGATATTTAAAGAAATAAACTATCGGTAAATTCTCTTGTACAGCAGCGATGAATTTAATAATAAAACAAATGAAGTTGTACACGTAGGTAAATCACAAGTCAACTGCTAATTCTGTTGGTAATTATTTACAAGAGGATATAACTCATCGATTTCGATGATCTTGAAATATATTGTCTAGATCGCGAATCTGAATAACTTGTTCCTATACATAAATTTTAAGTTTTCGAATTGTACGTAAATATATTTTTTACGATGTTTGAATTATATTTATATCAGATTTCGCTTAAGCAATAAATAAAAACATTAATTATAATTTATATGGTTTTATAATACGTCATTATTGGTATTATTGGAAATTTTAAATTTTAAATATTAAAAGATGCAGTCAGTTGATGAAATAAAAATTCTGCTATACTTATTCGGCATAATGGTTCTTGCAAAATCAATGAAATTGATAAAATATGCTTTTTCCTATATTATTATCATAAAATTCTATATAAATTATAATTTTTCCTTCTTCTTTATCACATAACTCAGCTCAAGTCGAATTAAATTAAATCTAAAAAATACAAATAGCATGAAAAATATTTTCGTGTTAACACTAAAGATGAACAGCAATTATATGTATAAACAAAGTTTCTAAGTATGTCGTTTTTTTAAATAATATATTTTACAATTATTAAACTGTCCTATCCTTCATTAACTAATTTTATTCGACGTAAAATTACAACTATCAATGATTCACGTTGAACTTTATAACATATTCTAAGATTATTGAAACCATTGAGGTGTAGCCTTTTGTAAATAATTATTCATCTGTTTGACGTGAAATTATAAAATCATGAAAAAGAATTTTACAATCAATAAACCGATTGCAACGGTGCACGTGGCAATAAATTGTGGCAATTTATGCACGGTTATATCACTATGTGATTCTATTGTTTAATGTCAGAATTGTGGCTTGTAATGTGTAATGAAATATTCTATACATGAATAATTATAATTTAAATAATGCCGGAAGCAAATCTATGCATATAATCCTATCGCTGCTGCAATTAATTCTGTCAAAAGCAAAGTTCATAGAGTATAATAGTTTTAGTATTTTAAGTTATTTGTACGAGTATTTTTTCTAGTTATTTTTCTAATTGATCCAAAATCATTGTGCCACTTCAAATCATTCAAGTAGAAATTTGTCAATTTCAGCTCAATTTGTAGCTAGACGTTCGTTTACGAAATAGACAAATATTTCTTCAGTGGTTCTTGTCATTTTCAAAATAAAATCTTACACGGCAATTAAATTATCCAGATCGTTGTTAGACATTCGTAAATATTTTTTTCAATTGTTTTCTCAACGATCAAAGTACTTCGTCACTTCCAAAATCAAGTGAAAACTAATCAATTAAATCCAGAACCAACGTTGTGTCAGACCAGGCTTTATTTAGCTTCGAATAAATAAATTATTTCCAAATAATAATCTCTTGTTTGTGTTAATTCGATTATTCAAATAAAATAACAAATAACGAGATTATCCAAGTACGAAATAAAAAATGAAATGAAAAGTTATTTCGTCAAATAGCGGGACATCATCTACAGATAGAAAAACCATTTTTACGTTCAAATAAACTAACAAGTCATTTGAAATAACAACTAGCTAATAAATATGACGATATACTATTCGATACATCATCGTTTGAATATATTATTCGACCTACGTTCAATATTCGTTTATAGATTACACGATTATCTCTACAGTTGCTTTCCCAACGACCCAAGCACTTTGTCGCTTCAAAAGTCAAACCATTCATTCGGATCAAACTCAGTCGGGTCTTTGTCAGACATTCGTTCATAAGCTGCAGCAGTGGGAACGTCGAATTCGTTAATTTCCCTGGAAACCCATTTACTTCTGTTATCAACGAGCCAGATTGCCGTTCGCTGATGGGGCACGCGTCAATTGAAAATCAAGCATCCCCCTTGGCATTGTTTTTATTCAAATGCCAGTCAACACAGTCCAGTTTCAGTCTAGCATAAAATTCATTTCACGCGATCGCGCCGGCTCGAAACCGATGGTTATACCCTGTGTCTCTCCCCGTGTCGTGCGATGCGGTTGGTTCTATACGATCAAGCGGAATCGCGGCCGTCCAATTTCGCAACCGAGAAACGAACAAGAGCGGGTGAGAGGGGGAGGGGGGGAGGGGGTAGTTTTCAACCCGTATCCAGTCCCCCAACCCCCTGTTCCATTTGGCCGTTCAACTTCCTTCGACCGTTAAATCTCCTTTTTTCCCCTCCCTGTCTCTGCCCACTCGAGGTACGAAGAAATTCGATTCTGGGCATCGGACGTCCGTGTCCATTTCCGGTTCTTGTCACCGACCTGTCGCTCTGCAATCCATGCACGTTTCTAATATCCTGAACCATCTCGCCGAAAAGAAGAAGAACCTCCTGCTGGTGGTGATTCTATTATTCGTTATCAAAGTTGCTTGCGCGAAGGCACTCGTCTGATTCGATGTACTCCTCGCGAGAATTACAACTCACGTATCCCGTTTGTTTTTTTTTTCTTTTTCGCCACTCTGCCCGGCCATCGCGAGAATCGCGCGCCACCCGGGGAATCGGGATCCATTTCGAACACGGTGACCCTGTATCTTTCGTTTCAATTACTTCTACCCTCTAGAGAGTAATATCTCTCTCTCTCTCTCTCTCTTTTTCGGTCTCTCACCACGAGAGAATTCGTAATGCAAAACGAAATACGCGGGGGGATACGAACAAGTGAAATTTAAATTACAATTCTTTGTCATAACTGTACGATGATGTGATATTAATGTTAGGCGTGATCCTTTCGATGAGTGTTGTCTATTTACTCCTAACTGTGGATTTTTGAACGTTTATGGGAAATTTAAAGTCACGTGTAATATGAAAAAATATATAAAATATTCAAAGCTTAGTGCCTTTTATAATGTGCAAAAGATTTTACAATTCAGATTTCATTTTTCTAATTATATTCCTTTTTTACTTTAGAATGTCGATAGTTTTCGCACGAGCAACTGTACGTATAGGAAACATACATATTTCACCTACTTTTTCTGTTCCTATTTTTTTTTAAACGGACCACCGACAAACAATTTAAATGAAATTTCGGACACGGAAACGTGATTGTCGCCGGTATTTTGCGACGCGACGTTGAAGTTCATCAGCACGAGATCGATTGGACAACGATGTGTCCCGCGCGAAAATTATGCGAATTCCTGGAATTTTTCGCTGGATTCAACGGAAGTTAAAAACGGCCGTGTAATGTCATTAGCGAGTAATAATGAAATCGGCCGTCGGGAAATCCCCTGTGGAGAACAGATATTAAAGTCGCTGGATAAATCAGGGGAACGAGGCGAAATAAAATTACGGGTGTTTCCCGTTAATGAAATCCCGTTGTGATCGCAAATCCGAGGCCTTAATTAAACATCCCGTTGTTCGTCGACGTGTGTTCCAGTGGTGAAAGTCGTGTTTTTCAAACGTTTCGCATTTGCGCGGAAAGAATCCTGGTTTTCCATGATTGTAAAAATTTCGGTCGTAGAAATTATACTCACTCCCTCTCTTTTTCTCTCATTCGCATTCGATCAGCCTTGAATGATTGTGTATTTATATCGCTTGCAAAATACGCACAATATTGTAACGTGCAGTTAATAAAATTAATTACTGAGTTAATAAACATCCCTTCAATTTTACTGTAAATTAGTAAAATGTTGAAAATAGTAAGTGATCGTGATTCTTACTGGCCATGTGTGTGTGTATATTTCATATTACATATACAACCAACTGTTTCTTCTTCTTCTTTTTTCCCCATTCAAGATGAATAAGGCATGTTTCACAGAGTGATGCTGTGCAAAATTGGTATTCAGCACATTCCAACGGTGCATTAAGGCTCGACGGTGGAAAATCGATCGTATCCCGAGCAGGTATTTGAAATTATGCAAATTCCAGGCTAACGATCGTTCTCCGTGATTAATATATGCGTGGTGGCTGACGCAGTTGCGGCTTTTGACGATCGAAGGATCTTTCTTTTTCTTCCCTCCCTCTTCCCTCCTCCACTCCTTCCACAGATCGCTAACTAAAAATGCCGAAAAACTATCGTCATTTATTATATCGTTAATGATGCAACTTTCTCACTACCACCGAATTTTCCGACGCGGGCTCAACTCGTAGAAACGTCGATCAATCTTCCCGCGGTTGAATAATTGAACCGCATATTCATCCTCCTCGCGGCGGTGATAACAACCGAGGATCCGTGGAAGTACAATTCCTTTGAACACGTTTCCCTCGTCCTTTTGTGGAGCCTTCCTCTTTACATTTTCTCGCATTCACGGCGAATCGATTCGCACTCACGACTGAGCTAAGGCCTGATTCACACTAGCGGTCAAAGGACGATGATAATTTACGATTTTATTACGAAGCATTCACACTCAACGATTAGAAACAATATCTTTCATTTTTATTTTGCTCACGCGAGAAAGGAACAAACATTGAAACGCTTCAATGAAAATTGTGTCAATTTTGGATGAAAAGGGTATTGTGTTACGAGCCAAAAGCAGGATACATCGCCAGAAAGGAGGAGTATCATTTCTGTTTCGATTGTAATTTGTAATTTATTTTAAAAATTCGCTGGATCAAGGAGACACGGGCATTCGCATACTTTGTGCCGTTCTAAAAAGAAAATAAACTAAAGACTAGCGTTTGACTTGTACGTAGCAAAAAAAAAAAAAGAAAAAAAAAGAAAAAATTCAGAAGCAAAAAAATAGCAGGTCGACGGTGGGTTTTATATTTCCAAAAGGCGAAGGCACGATTTACAAGAGCAGAAAGAAGGGTGACTTTGACTCAAAGCAGCATGGCTAACGACGTTTGTATCAACTTCGAGCAGGTCTCGTCCCATTTGCATTTTCATAGATCTCGATTATCGTCCTTCTTTCTGGCCCGATAAAATTTCATGAAATACGCTTGAATTTCGTACGTGAATTATCGCCCGTATTCCGCGAAGAAAATTGCCACGAAAAATTTGAATGTTGAAAATCTCAAGATCGTTAGAAAGTTGCGAAGAGTAGCGAGGAGAGCAGATGCTATTTTCTCTACCTAAAGAGTTTCTCGATTCTTTCAAACGAGGGACGAGATTGTCTATTGTGTAACATACAAAACACGGCCGCTTGTCGCGTCAATTTTGACCCGCTTTGTTGTAATGGGGATACGCGTCAATCTCGCGCGCCGCTTTTTAATTCTTTTAACCCAAATATTTTCTGGGACACGGAAAACTATGATATGAACCAGTGTGTGTGTGATGTATTGATCGTGATGTATTTAATATAAGGCAGCAAATGATCATTTGAAAAACGAGAGATAGACGAGACTTTCAGATCTGGACTTATGGAGAGAGTAATTTCCTGTTATTTATTTTTTTAAATTAATCGGTTTCGTTAACTATACTCTTCATACAGTTCGGTTATTGTTGTTACGAGAGTGTATTTCGAACCACCGGCGATTTCCAATCATGAAAATGATTTTAAATAATGACTGGTTTCAGTGCAAGCTCACGCACGGTACTTTTACAAGAATTATCCATAAAACTATCTTTAACGTAAAATAACTCCTTTCTAAAAATTTCTCGCAGAAAGTCTCTAGTCGAAGTTCTAGTGACGCGTTTAATAATCAAAAAACTTGTATGTTTGAATCACGCTATTAAATTCTATCACAATTTTGAAGAATTACAAGGTTTCCAAGATGATTGACTTCCGAGATTTTCAAAACTTGCAAAATGATCGCGACTCTTAAATACTCAAGATCTATCGAGACTATCGAGAGTCTTTTTAAGTTTCGAATCATGTTCGAAGTGATTCGAATTTCTTGTCAAATACATAATACAGATATTCGAAGTTTTTGAGATCTCGTCAAATCAGGTCGGCACAACTTTCGAAAGGTACGAATATATTAGAGCTAGATATCATAATATATTTTACAGTTATTGAAATTGACGAGAAGTCCCAATTTTTCTAGATGATTATCCTTTTTTTTTCCTTTCAATGATGCACAATAGCATGCGACAGTAGTGGTCAGGCGAGTTAGTGAAACATTTGTGTGAAGAATATCAAACTGGATGCGTGATTGGACAGAGAGCGCAATTTGCACCCCGCTGAAAAAAACTGTGATTTTACACGTGCATCGTAACCTATGACCAGATGAATAAACACTGGGGGAGAAAATTCTGAAATCGAGCAACAAAGCTCTTTTGCCCGCGACCGTTGTTTTCGCGAGTTATTTTCCGGCTCGAATTGCAAACGAACAGCCCTGACCGGGGTCAGAATTGAAACTTCCGCGCGAGTCAAAACGGATTAAAAACGCACGGAACTTGTACTTTACTCGTGTACTATGAATATACTTTGCTCGTGAAATCTCAATTTAAATTGAAAAATAACTGTTTTCGCCAGTTTATTTTCAGTTATCAATCGTGCGCCGGAGAGGAAGAAATTTTTTATGAATCATGTACATCTGATGTTAAGAAGATTTATAATAAAACACTTCAAAAAATCTTATTGATAATCGCTATGGATAATTATATTTCCACGATTTTCTTAGACAAGTTTAGTCTTAGACAATAGCGCATTTCCAACGAATATTAAAGACATCCAGTATATTTCAATTTCACAATTTTTCAATGCATGAATTAATGAAAATGTGACTGTGCATGATATGAAAAGAATATATAAAACATTCAAAGTATAGTATGACGTTCAGTACATGAAAATCCTGAACGATTTAAAAATATCAAGTGAACAGCGCACTGTATTTTGATATTTCTCAGCGTTCTTCTACGCTATTGGTTGAACTCTGAAATTCTGGGAGAGATAAAATCTCACAATAAGTCACAACGAAAAATACACGCGTCTCTTCTAAAGTCCGTCAGTTTCCGTTTTTATAGGAATTAAATGAAAATCGATCGTTACGTATGGGTATCAAAGCTGGTCGTTAATATCTCGACTAGCGATGGTGAGATACTCCATAGCAAACATAGAGAACGTTCGAACGTGGGGGAACAATGAAAAGAAAAAGTGCGAGAGAGAGAGCGTGTTGGTTGGTCTGAGACTGGCTCAATTTTTCAATAACGCGTGCGGCAAATATCGGCTGTCGATTTTCTCTTTCTCGTGTCATTCTAACCAGCAGCGCGTGTTCCCTTTCGTCGTATCGAGGTTCGACGCAGCGCGTCGTTTCTCGTACCCACCCTCTGTCGGTACGATTGTTTCGAATAGAACAAAAAGGAAGGAAACGAACGAGGGCGGGAGGAAAAAAGCAAGGTAAAAAGAAAGGGAGAAAAAGAGGTAACGTTGTGTAAAAGGGGCGAGTAATTATAACATCCGTCAGTCGTTTGTGATAACCGAACGTCGTTCTTTCATCGTATCCGTTTATCAGAATCCAGTTGAAAACGCCAGGGACTCCTAAAACGACGAATTCCTCGCGTGGCGTTTTTTCTTCAACGTCAGTCTTTTTTCATTGACTCCCGACACAATGCTCGAAATTCATTTCTCCTATAATAGGACGTATCAATTATACGGTTCTATTTGAAAATATCTGCAGAGAATGATTCTCGAACATTTGCGAACTTGAATTAGGAAATTTTTAGGAATGTATTACTTTATGTGAAAGTTTTAAAAATTTCATTCGCAACAAGAGTGAGACACGATTAGTGTTATTATATTCGAAATGTACAGAAAGTACAGTGTTTTCAAAAATATAACTAGAAGCATAAAAGCTTGGTAGAAAATTGTTTTACACGCTATATGTAATAGATATATTCTGGATATTTTATACATTTTTTCGTATCATATATATTCAATGGAATTTTCTGTAAATGTATAATACAGTCAGTAAAAGATGTGTATACAGCATGAACAGTGTTTAAACATACAATTAGTGCTGAAAATGATCTCACTAATTGTTCTCATGCATGATATATTATCCCCTATAATTCTGCACGTGGTGAGATCTGGGCAATCGGTATTATATATAATTGCTAATATAATTATATATAATTACTGATTGTGTTATTATATAGTTAAGCAATTAATTATATAATTGATACAATTATTAATTATATAGAAATTAATACGAGTTGATTGGCTGCGATTTCGATTAGATGTTTGTGTAGACACATATCCATTAGATTAATGAAAAATAAATAATATGTAATTTCAACAGATTAAATGAAAATATTTCATCCAAATTTTCGTACAAAAATATTTCAGAAAGTCTAGGCTTAATCATTTCTTCTACAATAATTATATCTGTAAATGAAAGGGTTGTTCTTTCCTTTTTTGTTTCATTTCTCTCATATTATATCGAACGTTTGATAAAGTTTATTCGAGCTCATAGGTTCTTTAATATTTTATTAATAACTTTAGAATTTTAATTTATTATATGAAAAAAGACCATTCTAATATCATAAAACATGAACAGAGTTCTTTCTGATATATAGTAGAATGATTTCGGTTAGTTACTGGCTTCACATTTTGGTACTGAAAATTTAACAGCACTGCAATAGGTTTCAAAAATCATATTTCTGGCGCGTTCACTTGACCAACTTCGATCATTTTACTTGACGTAGTTCTCCAATTCATCGTTGTCTTTCCTATTCTCAGTTAATATTATTACAAACCAAATTTTTAAAATGGCTTCACAAGTCCGAATAATTTAAACATTAAAATTTGTTTCAAACTTTACTGGCATAACCATGAAAAATCGCGTCTCACGGATGTTTATGCAAATTTCTATTTTTAAGAACACGATCCGGAACATGAAACTTAAGCAGGGATTTATTTCATTCATTAAACACCATAAAAAGCCCTGTACTTGAGAAATCTTATATACTTTCGCGTATTATGTTGCGTACGCTGCTGTTTTGCGTAACACACGTATATTCATAAAATATATTCATAAAAGTATTTCTACGAAGAAATATTCTTCATCTAGAAATATTATTTTCTACAAGCGCATTGAACGCATCGCGATCATTATGAAGGATTACTTTCAAGGTTTAACATCGTATTCAGTTCCACATCCGTACTTGTCGCGCTCTATTTTTTAATATCTTATTAAATCTCGTGTATTTTGATTAGAGGGACAACTTAATGACAATATAAAAGACAAAAGTGCTATTGAATTCAAATAATTGTTCTGACTCGAATAATTATTTCGCCGAACAACAACGAGTGCAGTAATTGGGCATTCGATGTTTCTCGAACTGTTCGTGGGTAAGAAATGTACCGTCGTGCACGTTTCATTAAATGTCAGAAGCCCGGCAATGAGAATAGTTGAACTAATTGTAGGTACAGTACGTGTGCATTAGCCAACCGGCTTTGTGAGACGTATCTCGGGGAATTGCAGTCAAAGCCACGTAGCCATTCGACATAAGTACGTGACCTTTTCGAATTTCGAGATTGTCGGACATTGCACGTCGTTCTCCGATCGATGGAAGTTCGCGAAATTCCAGATTATTTGCTCGAACGTCACTAGCGAGAAATTATTCGCATTGGTTCGAAAATTGTTGGATTTTTTTAACGGTTCGCGAAATATCTTCTCTTCGTTGACGCAAAAAATATCAGCGATCGAGGTATAGAATCTGTATGAAAGAAACTGAAATGAAAAGTTGAAAAATAGTATAGCTATCCACATGTAGTGAATGAATACATATATGTATATTTCGCGAGAAATTAATTAATTATTCAAGTCGCTGTAAAATTTCTGAAACTCTGTAATTTAATAACTGGATTGCAATGAAAATTCTAGTAATTTTTATAAACATAAGAAGCAGAAAACTATTTCTTGCGCACTATATGTATATTTTGGATATTTTATTGTGTACGTTTTCTACGTTTCTGCATCTTTTATATCGTCATGAAGGAACGACCATCTTTTGGGTGATGACGAGCAAAATATTCGAACGTTAAAAGATTATTTTGTTCGTAGTATTTCACAATCGAAAATAAAGTTTCAGTATTGGTACACATATTTATCAGGAAGCTTTCAAAAGTTCTTTTTTTTACAAAAACTTGCCGATTGCTTTACAAACTAAAATTTTTTTCAAGCTTCCTGGAATTTTAGGAACGAGATAAAGTACTTTAAAAATCAGTTTCAAAATCTACAATTCTCCTCAATTTCCTTAGAATTTCACGGATAGACTGAAATGTTCAGGTACAGAGTATTACATCGAAGCGATTTATCAAAGTTCAAGCTTACACAACCAAATAAAATTAGGAAGATTTATGAAATTTCGCGGCGCGCCTATTGAAATCTTCTCGCAACAACTGTCAGCGAGTCGATCGGATGAAATACCATGCATGTGTATAAAATTGACACGCCGGTGAAATTTACGGCGTGCATCGTTGCTCGCAAAGACTAATTTTAGGGACGGAGTGCGAGCTGACCGCCGCCAGCGATTCGTTGCGTCAATTGCTTGTAAGCAATCGCCGTGGGCTACTTGCTCGCCTCGATAGATCAAACAAGAAAAGACCACGGGAAAGGTGGTCTTGCGTCCGATTCGCCGAAAATCGTGTTCCGTTGGAAATTTACAGCGCACGGTGGAGAGGTTTCGGTGAAACGGAACGCGACTCGTTGAACGAGGATCGATTAATCGTTGGTTAAACATTTAGGGCTTATGAAGATCCATCGGGCTGCTGGTTTAATTGAGGACGATTCATTTCCTGCCGAATCGGGAAACGGAAAGGCAACGGGTATATGCAGGCAATATATCAGAGAGTGAGTGCGGAGAACGGTGGCTGCGCGAAACAGACGCGAGAGCAAACAGTGGAACGAGCTCGTATTGGGTCAGCCGGCTTTTTAGATCGGTCGGCTGACTTTATGATATTGTTGCATCGGCCGACTATGAAGGAGACGTGTATTTCGAGATACAAATAATTCTCGCGACTAATTTTAACATGAGAACTCTCATTTTACATATTTCTCGTTATAAATAAATACATATTTATATATACATTCTTGAGACCTTGCATTTGGACAAATGCAAGTAACATACAGTGAAAACTCATGCGTTCGAAAAATTGTTACATGTATATATATTGTATTATTTAATATTATTATTGCTATTATTATTATAAATATAATACAATACATACAATAATATCAGAATATAATATATTAATTGTATAATAAACTCTATTTGTGTATAACTTTTAGAAAAAAATTGAAACATGTTTTAATAAAATTGTTCTCTATTGATTTGTTTTATAAATTGTACGAGTATTAACTCAAGAGCTGTAGCGAAAGTTATTTTTGTCGCGTCAGAGTGGAAACAATTAAAAATACCGTATCATATACGTATCTATTTACGGAATTACGATAGTGCATGTATTTTATCATAGAATGACACACCAGACTCGTACAAATTGTTTCGCGTCGAACGATATCTTTCTCCGATGTATTACACGGGCGTGCAGAATCCATTCATTCTCGTTTACACGGTGAAATCGAAGACACCCTTACTCACTTTCCCTCGCGCGTGATTTATCGAATATCCGTTGGTATCGAAGTGAAGGTGAGCGCGAGTAGAATGCATCCAGCGTATCCGGGAGGCGGCGCGGGAATTCTCGGATTTCTTCTTTCTTTCGTGCGAACACATGGAAATAAGAAAAGTGGAGAGCGATACCAGGCGAGAGAGAACGCGGTGGACTAATAAAAGCACGAGAAGAAAGAAAAGGGCTTGGATTGCAACCGAATTCCCCCGAATAGGACTCGCAGGTATTGGGAAGAATATCCAAACATTCCGTTCGCGTTTCAAGCTCGGATCGGGAAAGCTTTTCCACGCTACCAAATATGACAATGGAGTTTCACTCCACATTAGAAATCTATGAAACCTTTGAAAACATCACGTGAAATTGCATTGGAGTTATTATTTTCTTTGTGTCGTACGCCGTCGTTCATATATATATATATATATATATATATATTGGGAACTTACGAAGAGATAGCGACTTTTATCAACATTCGGGCGCGAAATATTCAAACTGTTACAATTTTGTGAAAAAGGAAAATCGCGCGACAATGAAGCTTTAAAACGAGCTAAAGTTTATTATTGTACGATTCCTTTTTACAGAATTATGACAATTTCGATATTTAGTGTTCGAATGTTAAGGAGTCACTGTAAGTAAATCTGAAGAAGCGTTAAGAAATTATTAAATTCTCTCAAGAATTACTATGGTATCTGAAAGATCCGATGCAAAAGACGTGCGTGTTTAACCTTGTAGTAATAGTTTGGTCAATTTCATACGACGAATTGCATTTCTTGTGTTTTTTGAACGTTACTTCAATTAATTTTTACGTTCATATCGCTGTTATATTTGTTTAATTTCATATATATTCAAGTAGCATATATATATTCTTTTAGTAACTCGCCAGTTTTATACAATAAAATTAATTCTCGTTTTCGTTCGTATCTTTTGTGTCTTTTGATCATCGTTTTTATCAATTTTTACATTCACGTTATCATTGTATTTGCTGCCATTTGCTTCCATGTGTATTTAATTTCACATATATTCAATCCCGCGATAACAGTCTCGTCAGTTTTCTGGCCAAGTTTTTCAGTTTTGTAACGAAATGAATTCTCCTCTCGTTTGTATCCGTCCTCTCTTTTGATCATCATGTTTTATCAATTTTTACGTTTGTATTACTATTATATTTCTCTCTATTTGGTATATATTCAATCTTGCAGTAACAGTCTCGTCAATTTTTTGTAACAAAGTGAATTCGTTTGCCATTTTTTGTCTTTTCATCACTATTTTTACGTATTATATTTATGAAAGAGCTCACAGTAGAGATTCATTTTTTGAGTTTTTTATTGGATCTATCTTCAATTTTTTTTTTAGTATTGTTTTCAATATAAAATCCTGGAATACCACTATATAACATGTAATATAAAATACGTATATTTACATTTCAGTCGTTTCCAATTTTCATTTTTTATTTAAAATTATCTTTCTGCTATCAATTTCTACGTCTTCAGCTGTTAAACCACGTTGTGCTTTACACGCACAGAATCTAACTAACACATATGTGGATAATGTTGATTTCTTTCATGGCAACACAGTTTTCTTTTTAAGGCAGGAGTTTGTTTAATCTTCTTTGATTAAACTGATCAGTACTGCACTACATCCACCTATGTTCTGTTCAACATTCCTCTTTACTTCTTTTTCGTATCTTTGTTATACTTTTTTTCTTCGAACCAAAATTTCTTAAACGATAAACAGACCACAATAATAATAATATTCGATCGTAATCGTGTATTAGCACAAAATTCTGATCCCTTGATATTTCAAATTAATCGCGAAGAAAAGAAAAAAAAACACTGATCATTCCACTCTTACGAGTGTAAATACACGAAAGCAGTCTTTCAGAGAGAGAGAGAGAGAGAGAGAGAGAGAGAGAGAGAGAGAGAGAGAGAGAGAGAGAGAGAGAGAGAGAGAGAGAGAGAGAGAGTAAACAGAAATAATGGCAACGCGATTTTAATCTCAAAGCTCAGATGGTCTTTCTCGGTCCGCGACATTCCCCGTCTCGCGGAATTGAGGGAAAAAATCAGAACGCGAGTTTAGCTACAGGGTTTAAGAGAGGAGGCCGTCGCGCGGATTCTTCGCGGCGTTGAAAACTTCCTGGGGTAAATCCGTCCGGCTAGGGGGGTCGCGGATAAGCTGCATGCCTAATCTGCGACGTCACTAAGGATTTACTGCGTTTTCCGGTGCACGATCGGGCCGGGGCCAGCCCGTCGTTCATCGGCGGCCTTTGCCGCGCACCCTCGCACTTATCCGGCTGTCTCGACGAGATTTACTCGTAGCACACAGACGGAAAAGTTGCACGAGTAAACAGGGACCGACAGGGACCGCTGCTGATATCGGGTGACATAAATTTTCACCGTACCAACTTCCTGCTCGCGTTCGGCTTCGCGTTTATTTCCGCTCTGGTTCAAGGTCGCCAGCCCTTCTCTCGAGGGAAACTTCACAGTGTTTGAGATTCTCTCGCAGTCCCTTCTCGCCTCGACTGTGGATATTTACGTGGATATTATATATATGTCTGTATTTTTTTATAGGTAGATTTATTTTAGAATATATTTTAGGATATTTTAGATTTCTTTATTTTTAGAATCAACTCTTAAACGTGATAGAGAATAATGAGAAAATAATCAGAGACATTAGACTTAGACGCAGAGAGCAGCATCTGCGTGGAGACTACAGGCAATTGAATATAGAAACTTAGAGTGTTTATCGTCAATGAGAGTGTTTGTAGGTTTAACTATCTATTGTTTCATTGTAGAGATTAAATTCTGCGTCAATATGACAACAAGGGACAAATTAAGTTGGAGAAATGTGGCAAATATTCTGGAAGAATTGTTTTCTCCATATCTGTACAATTTGCTATGATTATCAAAATAAATTTTTAATAAATCCAAGAATCAACAGACTTTTGCAACGGTGCAAATTAAAGTGCAGAAAAATATACAAATGGTAGAAAAATATACAAATTTGTATAATAGGAAGAGGATATTCGTATTTAAATATCATTTGTCATTACGATTTAAAAGGCAAATCCTTTTTCCACGCGATTGTTTATTTATTAAATACAATGACACGGTATTCAATTGATTAAAAATCTATAAATCGGTGAAATCTAAATTATTCATACATTCAATACCGAAAGCGCTGAATTTCTCATATTCGTATCCCCTGTCGGGACTGTCAAATAAATTTTAACGATCGTAACAATCGAAAGTCCAACAAATTTTATCGAAACGATGCAAAATATCAGTATTCAGGATGCGAAATTTCGTCGAAATTGCTACTTGATTTATATTACACATCAACAATTTAATAATCATTGTCTAAGCCTGTGCAGAACGATCTAGGAGAGAGATGGTTTCGTATGTAGCGTTTTGCTCGAATCTCTGGATACTGTGTTTTCATTAGAGTTCAACCGATGCTTAAATCTCCGCGATATTTGCGTAATTGGAGAGAAAATATCAGCATGATATTCTCTCTGAACATCAACGAGACAACAGTGGATCTGTTAACTTTTCAGCTTGTAATACAATTATCTGTCGTTAAACTTTGTAGCCAATTAACACGTTTGTTGCTACTAATATGTTTGTTACGTTAGAATGATTTCATTTTTGACGTGCCATTCGCTGGTTTATTTCTATTAAAATGTTGTTATTAATTATTATTATAATGTTAATATTATTATTTGTGTTTGCATTTAATTAGCTTGTTTATATTATTAATTAATCTCGCGCTTAAAAAAATATATAAATATTTAAAGTATATATAATATTTGGTATGTAAAGTAACTTTCTACCAAAATGCCATTTTTTAAAATTATATTCTCAAAAATATGAATTTATAATCGAATTTCAATATACAAAGTGTTAAAATTTTCATGGTACAATTAAGAAGGAAGCGAAAGTACAGAATAAAACTGTTTCATATGATGTCTCGTTTTTTTCGAAATTCGACTTGAAATATTTCTTGAGCATACTTGAATTATAATAATTAAGGAACAAGAATGAGTAATCAGAAGGAAGTTGTTCCACACGTGAAAACAAGTCGGAAATGTAGAACAATATTTCTTCATAAAACGCTTCGTTTCCGAGAAAATTAAATTTGAATATTTATCAGGTACGTACCTATGTACGTACCGGTATAATTCTTAGCAAAACGTATTCAAAGTCTATTTTCTTGAGAGCGAAATCTTGAACGAAAAATACATTTTCATAAATAAAATAAAATCCTGCGAGTAACAAAATATCAACAATTTACTCAGTAGCCTAGAGCGAAGAATTAATCAAATTCAAGCATGTTTGGAAAATTTGTTAAATTAAATTCTTCTCAAAAAACGAAGTCTTGAATGAAAAACTACTATTGCTTCTTCAGAATCATCCCCTTTTCGGTTGCATCAAGAAAAATAAGGCACTCTATAAACAATAATTTATATACCGTTATATTATACGACTGTATTATTTATTAATTCATATGTATTTATCATGTATATGTATACACAAATTAATTTGCAAATGCTAAATATATGTATGTACCTATGTATACAATACTGATAGCAATGACCAGCGAAAAAATATTATTTGTAAAGAAAAAAAAAAAAAAAAAGAAAGATCGATGCTCTTTATCGATCGCGTCGTGCGATTACCTCGTCTCCATCCTATACTCCTTGAAATATCGCGGACGCGCTCTACTCGGTGTGAAATTTCGAAGTTTATCGCGGCGTGAGCGAGCGAGAAGGCTCCCGGGGCCGCAATAAAGATGTTGCTCGAGGATATCAGCGAAGGAAAAGGAATTTGTCAAGTCGAGAGAGGTTCAAAGGGCACCGTTCCAACTCTCGTTATTAAGCTAGTCCTTTATTTGACAAAATAAGCTCGATCTATCGTTGCGAGGGTTCAGGTCTGGCGCGCTCTTTATCGATTTCGCGTCTATCGAGGATTTCGATGTTTTATGGAGAATCGGCGACTGTGTCGGGAGGAATATCCTCGACGCACGTATGCCGAAATAGTTCCCATAAATAGGGATTCCCACCGGTTCATCCCGCTGCACTTCTGTGCACTTTTAAAAAAGGCGCTCTAGTCGTTCCTCTGTTAGGATACATCGAGTTTCTGCATGAAAACATCCACTGACTCGGGGGATTAGTACGCGGTGACGTTTCCTGTTATCCGCCCGCAGCGCTTTTATTTCGCAACTTGATAAACATTTGTACCTGATATTTCAGTGTGCGTGCGCTGTCGCTGAAAATTGAATTTTCCACGGATTTCGTTAGAAAACAAATGTGGATTTTGTTAATACCTGTTACTACCGGCGTGGTTCGAGTACTTAAATATTTACTATAGAATAGCTGTTATGTACACGTCGTGTAAAAGTGTTTGAAAAGTGTTTCTAAAATAACTGCAAGATATACATAGCAAACACACGTTTAGTAAAAAATTAATACAAAACACTGATAGTTGTGTCAAACATACGAAACTTCTGAAAACGGCAGTGTATAACATTTAATCCCAAAGTCAAACGTAATTTTTATACGAAATTATGTACGTTTTCTCTCCTAAAATCTTTTGTACGCAATTCCTCTCCTAAAATCTTTTAGATTAATTAGACATTTCATTCCTCATTATATAAAATAATGAGGAATTCATTTTAAAAATTAATCTACTAAAAATCTGAGCCACTGTTTTCACAACTTGGCCAGTGCAACATACGCTTCTCGCAAAACTCTATTTCATTTTACACATGACTGCGATAAATGTTCAAATACCTTCGCGAACCACCGTGTGCTATTCTTTCATCAGGTGCGTACAGAATATTTTCGATGCGTATTTTCCTCCTTTCTCTCCCCCCTGGAAATTTTATTCGAACCGTAAACGTCGGTATAATAACGTTCAATTTTCAGGAATAATCACGAGCAAAAATCGCGGGGGGACGATACATTCATTTTTCGTTGGTAGCGATCGGGGAAGCAACGGAAGCGAGAGAGCCGAGGAAAGCAATTTGGCGAAAGCAATGTTTCCCAGAAACTATGAAATCACGGCGAAACCAATTAATTATTATCGCGGAACGTACAAAATGGCGCGCGTGGCCTCTGTTTTATCGCTGTGCCGCGCGTGGACAAGCAAAGAGGAACAAACGCGACGCGTTATTAATGCCCCTCGCGGTCCGAGCAATTTCCGAAATGTCTGCGAAACGACGTACCCCACCGGTTGACACGGTCACACCGCGGCCAGTCCCACGATCACTCGTCTGACTCATTGCTTACTGTACCTCTGCGGGAACGCAGAGATCGGCCTGGTGAATTCGTCTCGCGAGGAGAGAGGATCTTTGCAAAGATTGTTTGGTCACGGAGACCGGCTTGATTCACAACCCGGCAGTTTTTTCCCCGGGAACTTCTATTTTCCTCTTGGCCTTATACCGCTCGTCGTGTACCTGGTGAATTTAATTAAGAACTTGGCGACAGCTACGAGCAAAAAGAACCGGCGCTTACACCGAGCTGCACGCCGCTGGTGATATTGTCCCGCTTTTTTATTTCCGTGACGTCGTCGTCACGCTTCTTTCCTGACTTCTTCGCCTTCGTTTCTCAGTTTCGCGCGTCGCAGCCTTGACGAAAAGATCGAGAGAAGCTGCAATTCTCGCAGCTCAAAGGGATTCCTGCCGTCCTCCGTCGGGATCTCGCGGGGGGAATTTCTTCGATCCTCGTTTCTTTGATCGTCGTCGAATATAATAAGAATGGTGTCGACTGTTTTTTTCGTTTTCTTTTGGTGTGATAGATTTATGGAGATTATTAACATCTCACTTGTAGTTTTTTTATTTTTAAGTAATTAAAGTTAGCACAGTCTCTAATTATTGACTCACTTGAAATTTCAAGGTTTCACACGTTTTCGATAAAATCGAAAGATTTGAAATTTAACTACAAGTTTTGTCAACTATTGAAGATTAATCATTAATGATTTATATATTACTGTACAGAGCGTCTTAATATTTATTGCTACGAAACAGGATTACAGAAATTTTATTTGAAACAACGATAGAAAATAGCAATTTAAAATAACGAAGCTAGCAGATAATGCGTTTTATGTATGTATTTTAATACTCAATAAAATATATTATAAAATTACACCTTCAAGTTTATCAAAAACTTGCTAGCTCTTGGAAATTGAAAGTGAGTCAAGTTTAGTGACCAGAAGTTGTAGTTTCTAATATTTGACTATTATGATTATGACAATGGTCATTCCAATAATTCGTTTAGATTGTACTGGATGTAAGAAAAAATTAACATGGATTTTTAGAAAAAAATCAATCTGTCCAATATTTTATAGCAACGAAGTTTCATCGTAGATTCAACATGTTGGAATACTACTTGCGCAGGATCTTTTTCGTAGATTGGAAAGTATATTTTTATGCTATTCTTCATATTTTCGATAACAGATAGGACGTGTTCCGGATGTCTCTTATCTTCTAATGATTCATTTTCTGCTAATCTTTCGCCGATAGAATTTTCATATGAATGCGTTTTGTTACCAAGTACTAAAAGCACGAATTCTCAATTTTTTGCTCCGTATACGGAATATCGAAACCATTGAAACAATTAAAAATTACACAGTGCGTAGAACTACTGATTGAAATTCGTTTCCAGTTGATTGCGCGGACTTCCCCTAATCAATTTCGCGAAATTCAGAGAAATCGCAGTATACTTGATTTGATTGATAAAACGTTTACGCAAATTGATATTCTTGGCTTAAAAAAGTCCAAGCAGTTTATTATCCATCTATTAAACTGTTTGACGATCAATTTTTCGTCAATGTTATATGCGTTTTATGTATTAAATTTCTCGTGAATTATGTATTAAATAAAAATTCCCGGTTTATTTATGACTCGGGTATTGAACGTATTATGCAGTATCAATAGAAACATTTCGCACGAATATTTCGTAGCATATTGAACTCATAAACTTTATAACGGCGTAGCCGGAGCGATAACTCATCGAATTTCTCATCATTTTATCACGTCGCGACACCGAAGCGTCGAGGCCGAAATAAATGATTCGCGGAGAACAGCCCGCATTAAACGACGATTAAATCTCCAGTTCGTAAAACTTCACGACCCAATATTAATTTCAAGTGTCTTTCGAAAGCCTTTTTTGGTCGTACGACAATTTTTTTCCGCCTCGGTGAATAAACTTTACGATGCCCGATAAAAGAAGAAGCGCAGTATATAAGAGCAATCGACACGGTGGAATGGTAATCGATAGTCGTAAAAAAAGGTTTCGAAAGAAGCGTAAAGCTGATCGGCACTGGCGATACGATGACGTACGATGACAAGATGTGTCGTAGAGAGGAACTCATCTTCCTCGTAACCCTGGACGAGGAGATACCTCGCTGCCTTTCACGTCTTTCTCGAATAATCAATCTCGAGGCTAAATTTTTAATTTTTCACACAATATGAACTGAATATGGCGTATGAAAAATTAACATCAATCGCGCTCCTTTATTCCTGCTGAAATTTATTTACGTAGCTAATGTATAATTAACTAAGTTCATTGCATTCAACAATTGTCATTGTGACGATTCACGAGTTCAAGGTAAATCTTGTTACAATTCGTATCTCGAAGTGTGTTTAGTGATTCTATGTTTTTATTATTATATCGCTCGTGGTTGTTTCCTTTGATGAAAGATACTGGAATGAACAACGAATTTCTAAGAACTTGTTGATTTTGTTAAGTGTTCGTGCGCTGAGTGGAAGAGATAACTTTGAATACCAATGAACGAACAACTCTTCGGATGTTAGTCAAGAAATTGGGAGTCACCAGGTTCCCAAAGACAATTGCGTCATCAAGTTCCTCGAGGCAATGTAAATGAAGAGTCTGTAGAAATCGAACAAACTTGGATCTTCCCAAATAGGATTGAATTCAATATCTGTGAAAATTGCGCGCATTATAACAGAAAAGGAAATCTATTCGCGACGAATGTGATTAATTCGCGTTGCGTGTTCTCCTTTACTTTTCCTTCCTTTGATTCGTTTTTCCATATTTTATACGTATAGATAGTTCCACACGTATGTCTATATTTGTCTGCCTACTTTAATATTTTTTGAACAAAGATTTAGAGTTACGTTTTTAGAATTTTATAAAATATATAATATTACTTTCTAAAAAAAGAAATTAAATAAATACATTCCTTTCAAAAATATTATCCTGTTTGGATAATCCGATCTTTCAGTTCTAACGAGCCTTGGTTCTTCTAGTAGGTTTTCTCTACAAAAATAGCGTGAGATCACGACCGTATTATAAATCAGGGCACCACACGCAGAAAACAATACAAATATGCGTGTCTGAGGTAACAAGGCACAAAATAGTTTGTCTATGTCATAGACTGCACGAAATTGGTTTCGAATCAGGCGAGACATCTCATTCAAAGTTACAAAGGAGTTCACGGTGCTCGACCCGTACTCTCGCTAACGATATCATCGCGCATCGTCGTTCGTCGTCTCTAAAACTTACGTCCATAGGTAACGACCCTCGGTCTCTCGTCCTGGCGATAAAAATCGAGCTACTTAAAAAAAGCGATTTTCCGTCGTGAAGTCGTGGCGTTCTCGTCGCCCTCTCCACTTAAGCTGTCGTGTAAAATTAACGGTAGGAAGCAGCCGCTCCGGCAATCTCCTCTGAGTGACAACGACACGAACTTCCAGAATGGAGTACGTGTCAAGCGTGTCGGGAAAGATATATCGTGTATATTCAATAACGAGGCAAACGCTTAGCCAACTGTTCTGCAGGAAGGGCTTCGATTTTGAATTATTAGAAAGTCGAAGTCTCCTGCTTCGACTGTGTGGAAGAACGGTACGATTGTTTAGCACGGAAACTGCTGTCTGTTTTTTTAATTTTTAATGTCCCTTCTATTTGACGTTGGAATTATCGGGGATGAAACTTTAATTTAAAGTTTGGTGAGTCTCCAAACTTTGATTTATTACAAGAGAGATTTATTATTATAAATTTAGTTGAAATTTTGACACACGATATTGTAATTATTCAGCTTCAAAATGCCTTTAGCTTTCAATATTCCAGTCTTTGACGATGCTTCTATTCAAGGTGCGCCCGATCGAATACAAATTCGGATCTAACAAAGAGGATCAAACATCTCTCCAACAGTTGTCTAGCAAACATCTTCCAACATCGAGTTGTAATAAAACTGTACTTTCCTCCATAAACAACCGAAACTACGATAATTAAGTTAGAAGTGATCATATCTTATTTCTTAATATTTCCTCCATAAACACCCTGGCTCAGCAAATGCAAATGCCGAGCACGCAACCCCTAATAAACCGTCCTAACGACCCGAATATTAAACGAATCTAAACAAGCCAACCCATTAGCAGAATTCGCAAGAAGAGGAAATGGAGGATCCCAGTGTCTTCGAACGTCTTCCTCGTTCTGGGAAGAGCGCGAGGAGATTCGCTCGAGGACCCTTGGCTGTTACTAATCAAGTAATCAAACACGAGGTACAGCTCCATCATTCCTGAATTAACATCTGCGACCCGGTTTGGCCATAGTAAAGTACATACTGTCGAATCTTCTCATTGTGAAACTTCTCTCTGCCCCATTGTATCGATTCCATTCCGCGGGTGAAAATAAAGGGTACACGTTTTAATTTATTGGAATTTATTGGAAGACTATAACTGTACCAATGACGGTGGAAAATTTTTGATAATTTAAACTTGAAGGCATAGCTTTGTAAAAAGAGATCATATCACTTGATCTTATTTTAAAGCGTGAAGCTTCTATTTTGACATTCGCGAGTTCATTTTTTTCTTTTTTACATTACACTTATATCTTACACGTTATTATTTTTTTATTCCAATATATTCAATGAATAAACTATAATGTAGCTCTGTCACCATTGAAGCTTATTGAGATACATGAAGGATACAGAAGCTAATCAATGTAAGTCGCTTCTTCTTAATTAAAAACAGCTCTTTTATTATCAAAATTTTTGATGGTACAGTTTAATCATTACAATACAATACTTACGATATTAAAGTTCCAATGATTTTTCAAGGGAAATAACTTACACTGATTGGCTTATAATTACGGAAAGCTTGAAGATCCGATTCACACAACGAAAAAAATATACAAAATATCCAAAGTAGAGTATTTATTACAATACTTACTTTCCTTTGTATTCATAAAAATATAAAAATACGTATAAAGTAAAAATCTACTGACCAACAGTTTATGTATCCACGAGTGAATTTCAAAAATATTGTAAACCTAATTTGCCTCTGCAGTAGGCTATACCGCGATAGAAATTATTGTATCTCTTCGTTTATCTTCGGTAAAAAGTAAGAAAATAAAAAATCCGTTTCGAAAGAGTTAAGGAACAGCGTTCAGGGGGGGGGGGGAGAAATTTAAGCGACGGAGGTCGAGTCGTTAATGAATAATTCAGACGATGATTTGCATTAACTGGTGCAAACGTCCTCGACTTCGTTTCGGTTTCGTCTTGGCTGCGTACTTAATGGCAACGGTTTTTGCGGCTCGTCGGTGTGTCGCGTGTCGCACGTTTCAGGAAACTCCCGGAGCTTTATTACCGGCGGTGCCGTAGGCAGCTGTGCGTTTCTGGCCGAAGACCTCAGCTCGTCCGACCAAATGAATAAATAGGTCCGGGAAATGGCCTGTTTTATTGGACTAACGCGGGTTCAATTCCATTCGAAGAAAATGGAGGCCGCGCGAAAGAGGATGATAGCGTTCCGCAGGAGCCTTGTGTAGAAAGGGAGAATTTGTTGCTTTCTAGGACTTTCCCCCAAGTGGAAATATTCTTTCTTACGTGCGCGATACAAAGAAATATCACTTGTATAAACGAAATGTTATCCTGCGTGTTATGTGGAACATGTTGATATTTTATTCGCACTGCGGCGAGACTTCACTGTCATGATCATATTGGCGAGGTTTGAAACAAGTATGAAATTGCACAGCGTAAGTATGCGTACACAGGATGGTTTAATACTTAGAATTAGCACTTGAATATCTTTGTTCGTTCTTGGAGAAATTTTGGCAAAAGTTGTTCAGTATAGAGGGGATTATAATATGGCAATATTAATTTTTTTGTAAATTCTCACGTAACCTCCATTTCTATATAATAAATATATTTTAGTATTAACTTATGCATGTCGAGAAATTATTAGCTTAAGAGATATTTGTAACTTTAATTTCAAAAGAAGACTATCTTTGTCTCTCCCCTTCTCATATGATCCTCAACAACAACGATCTTCAAATCGTCTTTCATTTATTAATTGTGTAGCTAAAATTGAGAGATGATGAGTATATTTCTCAAATAGATACCTGACGATATGGTAGTTGCTTCTTTTTTTATTTACTTTACTTCGTCAATTGTCGACGACGAGATACTTGAAATTAAATGAAGCGATAGTGACGAAACTTCATTTAAATTGAAGCGATAATGACAAAACTTTAACAGAACATTTTTAATAAGAGGTCCACGTTTTACAGCCTGCAAAAACATGGAATTAACATCAAAAGAAAAGGCTGACTTCTATTAAAGAACCAGCAAACTTTTAGTTGTACGTTCTGTCGCAAGTGTAATTCATCACTAGCTACGAATAACCTCCGGTACTTTCCTGGCCTAAGTAATTAAATATGCATTACACACGGCAAACAAATTAATCTCGCCGTACGGGGCACAGTTACGCATCTTTCGCGCGCGAGTTACTTTTGGTTGAAAGCGGCGGATAGCCTGGAAGCTTGCCTTCGCTTTCAATAGTTCATGAAGTAAGAAAGGTAAACGAACGATGCTCGAGTTTTCCCTTACTTTCGTAAAACTCCGCCGTATAGTGCCGCTATAACGTACCGAACTTTGGATGACATCGCTGAAAATTCCCTTAGATTGTCTGAACGTGTTTTAACTCACGCTTAATGGAAGCTGCATCGTCGTTGTCACGAGCGAGAGATATTTTATTTGAAGACACGAAGATATTTTATTTATTTCATACGAAAGAAACGTGATGTGTCGAGACTTTCGTCGAGTTTTTAATTTTGGTGTTATTCGACGGTCAAAGAGAAGTATTTTAACGCGTTGCGAGTTAGATTTATTCTTGCAAAGTGCAACGAATGCTGTCGAACATTGTAATGTTAAATCGAGTTTCAGAATTGATCTCCTTCGTAAAACGTAAAAAATTCTTTTTGGATTTGCTTAATTTTATAACAACAAAACAGTAAATTGCTGCAATAAAATTACAACACGTAAACGCATCGATGATATGTCATGTACATGTAATTAAGTAATTTTTTAAAAGGTACTACAGTGGTATTATAAAATTGGAATAAAAAACTTAACAGAAGAGGATGACAAATTATAAAATACACGGGAAAATTGATCAGTTGTGAAAATAATTTTTTTACATACGGGGAAACTGATTTATTTATGAAATAGCTTAAAAAGCAATCAACGTGGAATACTCTGTCTCTGTCAGAAAGTTAAAATTGAATTACTCTCAGAATCGATTGTCTCAATAAAGCCATATTGATTAACTGAGTCAAAGAAAAATATGTTGAATTTCTTGTCAATACTAATTAATTAAACTGTGGAGTTTTACAATTTTACAATTTCAAAATTTCATAATTACAAATATACCAAATATTCTACTTTCGATATTTTATTGTATTATTACTGTACATTGCGCGCATTTTTCTGCGATTTTGCGTCTTTAAATTTCTCATAAATGCATAAAAATCCGTAGTTTACCAATTTCGAATTTACGTAACGAAATTAGGAAAACTTAGGAAATTATTATTATTGGAATTAGGATTATTTTATTTTAAGAATATTTGAATTATTATTATTGATGGGAATTAGGAGAAAGTAAAGTTGACCAGTTCATTTTTCAAAAGACTCAATTAATCCATTCGAGAATTAATGACAGAGCTATAATTTAGAAAAGCAACCGTATTTCATCATCCACAAGCTCGATCGGTGATAGATCATCGAACAGACGAATCGTAAGAGTTGCTTCGTATGGTCGTCGCGACGAACCGAGCGGAAAACCGCGAGCTCGACAAACCAGTTTTCGCAAACGTACAATCGTCGATCGATCTTCGTACATCGTACTACGTTTGTCGATTTTACGATACAATATTACACACGTACGAACCCTGTTTCGAGATCGAACGAATAGAGAAAACTGTAGAAAAATACGAGCTTACCAAAAAATTTCAATTTTCCACGATTTCGCAGAACTTTGTAAGAATTTCGCTAGGTATGTTGTTTCTTCGAGACAGAGTGCACCGTGAGCACACGTTGGATGGAACGCTTGAGAACATTCGATTAAATTAAGAATGCATTCATCTTTTGATATATTTGATATAGTAATATCGAATATAATAATTATTATTAATATTGTATATGTAATTGTTAATATGTTACCCTTTTTTAATTAAGTATTGGAAGTGCAATGTAAAATTCCGATTTGTGATAAAGTTGATAAAGTTGTCTTGTTCTATTGCATCTTAAAATGCACATCGACTTTATTTTATTATTATTATTATTATTATTTTAAATGGAACTTGACTTGTACTCTTTTGTTCACTTATTAAAGAATAACTAACTACAACGTAAATTGAATTCTTCTGGAAGTAAAAGCACTTTTATTTTAAACATCTTTGTCCACTGATCACCACGCATTCTTCCTTCAGATGCAAAAATTAAGGTAATCAGAACTTTTAAAAGGTATACTCACGTAGAAAAAGAAACATCATTAGCACAACATGGAAATGGGAAACCGGCTCTTTTTGCGTTAAATGCAGATTGTAGGAATCCGAATCCCAGGAACTGCGAGACCCAAGAGAATCTGAAAAGGAGAGAAGAAAAAAAAGGAATGAAAAAGAGATATTTTAACATATAAATGGAGTTCTACTACAATAAAGAATAAACGAAGATATATATAAAATGCTATTTATCTACAACAATTATAACTATAATTTTATACTTTATATAGTGTCCACTAAAGATTAACGTATCCTTTATTTCTTGATTTTGAAAAAATATTGCTTTCTCCTCGACACCTAGTACTACGTTCTCAAATTAACATAAGTGATTGGCCACCATAGTTATCTCAAACAAGAGAAAGAATTTTAATTCAATTTGTAAAAAGAAACTTGTCAAGAGTAGTTCATACCAAGCACTCTATCACTGAAGGGAACGTGAACACGCGCAACACAAGGAAAACTCTGCGATTAAAAATCCAAGGATTACGTTAATTGACAATTAGCTTAAAAGCGAATTTCTCTTATTTTTTGTTGGATCGTTCACGCACTCGTTCGCCGCGACGATCTTGCCCGATTTTTCGCCACTTTCGAGATCCAGTCGCACCTGTTGAGCTTATTAACAAAGTGGCTGCCAGCCTGTGACGCACCCTTTAAATTTCGTGTTCGTTGTACCTTTTCGTTTCTGTTTTATCACTCTCTGTCAACGTTGTTCAGAATCAATGCGAAGAGCGACTGAAAAATATCGCCTCTTCTTGTCGCCAAGTTTTCCGCAAACTGAAACTGACAATTGAACTGCTATTCGTTTTCAAAATTTGTCTTAAGATTTTGACTCGAATAAATATCAAACGAAATCATTGCGTTAACTAATAACATTAATTATTAATTATTATATTATATATCGCAGACGTAGGTTTCATCTAACGACATGCAGAATTATATGATCATCATAAAAGTACACACATTGAACTGATATATAAATGGATATAGACTTCCTTGAACTTAGAAATTAATTGTTAGATCAGCATGAAAATTTGTTTTGCACAAACTATCATTTGGCAAGAGAGGCTAAAAACAGATAAAAAAAGATCTAAATTCTCATTCGAAAGAGGTGAAGAGATCTTGCGGTGGTGTCAATATGGCGAGATAGAATTAATAAGCAAATATTTGAACCGGTCGTGACGAGAATTTGTGTGCATTTAATTTAACAAAGTCAATAGCTTAACGGTTAGATCAATTTGATTTTCCCTGTTGAATAGAGCGAAACTTCGATTGAGAATGGAACGCCTTTTAAAATGTCGCGCTGGTTCTCTTAAATATTTAAATAGAAGAAAACGCTTCTTTTTCAACTTAGACACAAATTAGTACATAAAGAAACTCATTTTTCGTAAAAAAAAAAAAAAAATGAAAAAAAGAAAAATATGGAGAAAATGATATGAAATATAACTTACAGAATTGCTTCGAATATTGGTATCGTATGAAACCATGTTTAAGGTTAAGTGCATAATTGATAATTAATCCATAATTAATCTCCTGAATTTGCGTAATAAAAAAAATTACAAGCACAGTCTCCTCTTTCTTGTGTCGAATCAGCAAGAATGATTTGATCGTCATTTACCGATGAAATTTCCAGATACTGCACTTTGCATTGTTTCTTCATTTGTTACTTTGACAATGTATAAAATTCGAAACTTAATCGTTGATTTATTTATTCATATTAATTTTGCTGAAACTTTTGTAAGTAAATTATTTCGTACATTCGTTTGTCTTCTTAAAAATATTAGAGAGAAATCTGAACTTAAACGAGCCTGTCGCTTTTTTTTAACAATAAACGCACAATATAATACAATTATTTTCTCTCGTTTGAGATCTATTCAATGAAATTCCATAAAACAGAAAATGAAAAAAAAAAAAAAAGAAAGAAACACCGTCACAACAACTTCAAACGAGCGTTAACTCGTGAGTGAGAGTTTCACTTTTAAATCCACTTCGCGTCCTTGAACACCGCGTATTTAGCGTTTCGTTCGCGTTTTGTGATTACAGACAAGCATTCCTAACCGCACGATCAAAGTGACAATGGTGCGCAACGTTGCGCAATTCTGGCTGCAGGTGGATCGCGGTATGGAACGGTTTATTGTTCGTACGAATTGCAGGCAAAGGCGAGCGTAAAAGCGAAACGGTGCGAACGGTGAAGGAGAGGACGACGCGACTATCGAGGCTTGTGCACGCGCGAATTTGTGCCAGGCTTTTGTGTGCCGGCGATTATTGCAAGCAACACCTAAGGCAAGTCGATGCGGGGATTTAATCAGAGAGGTCGGACCCCAGGCTGGATCTCTTTGATGGAAATGCCGGGGGCCTGTATATAACCAGCGCGTAAACTCTCTCCGGCAATCCTGTTTCCAACGGCGATCTACAATCTCAGTTCTCGCCGTCGTCGTCGTCGTCGTCGTCATCGTCGTCGTTGCGTCGACGTTGACGTTAAACGTCAGTCTCGATCTATATCCTGGGAAATAGCATCGACACGGGACACCGTCAGTTTTAAAAAGGAGAGAGGCGAGACTGGAAAATATAATTTCAACTTGTCGTTCTCTCTGACAAGGCCGAGGTGAGGGAGGGCTCACGACGGGGTGATAACCGTGTTAAAAAGTAGAAAATTTCAGCGACGAAGTTGCCGTTAAATTTGTTAACTATCAAGGTGGATAGGATAGATAAGGCGAGGAATTGTAGGATCTTTTGGCGCAGAGTTAGTGAAAATAGAAGAATACGTAGTTATAGTTGGTCATTTAAAGAAAGATAAAGGTTTCAAACATTTTATAAACGTTAATTTATTTGATAGGTAAAAGAATATAGATTTTGAAAATATGTTTGTTGTAGATTCGCTGGAAAATGTAAATTGGAACAGAAAATCTGTGAGTACCTTAAAATGTGTTCTCGTAGAAAGTTTATTTACATATAGATATTGAATATACGGTGATTTTATATAGATTTTCGTAAGACTATATTTTTGATTCATTTATACAGTTTTATAACCAACTTCCAACAAATAGATTAATTGAAATTTATAAAATATCCAAAACACTTTTTGTTCTGCTTCTAAATATTTAAGATTTATATGTACGTGTGTAGATCTGCATCATTATATAACAATTGCTTTAACAATTTAGAGATAGACTACTCGTTCGCAGAATCTTTCATTTATTTTAATTTTATATAATAATCTTTCTATCGCGGAAAATTTAAAACGCAAAATAAAATCAAATTTTAGTAATGTAATATAACGTAGATATTTAAATGTTGTAATCTATAATTTAATCATTCGGGGATTAAAAACGAAAGACTTGCAAATAAAACTTAATAATTTTTGCTAACTTGATTATGCATCTTTCTTGTTAGAAAATTTTTTATTTCAAATAATGTTTAATATTCAACACATTTCTGTTTTTCGTACATTCTGTTCCCGAAGATGTAGGGATTCAGTTATACAATAGTTGCGCCAATATATTATGATGTATAACATAATGTTGTAATACATGACAAATCAATATACTGCAACACTATTACGCCATTTTGGCACTAAAATAAATAATTAACTCAATTGATGCTATTACTATTAATATCACATAATTATATTATTATTATGCGATCAAACGAATGCAACATATACGTCAGTATTATTACCTACATCAATATTACTAAACACGATGCTATTTTAGAAATACACATAAACAGGAGGGGAAGACAGAAATTGACAAACGGTCACATTTTTAAATATAAGGAGTAACAAAATTACGTGGCTTCGTTTTCGAGGAAAATGTATTTGAACAAATTAATCGAGTACGCGTGCACTTTACTAATAACCGACACTACAGATTCCCATTTTTACACAATGTGGAGAGAACGTAGACTTTTTCGGCTGACTGTAATACACGTAATCTATTAGCAAGAAATTCCGTCGAGGAAATTCGCCTGTCCGGTGGAAGACGCGGAACAGCAACGACAGCGAAATCGCCGATGCGATTCTTGGGAAGAGATTTAATTGGTCGTTAAGCGGCCGTACGCTCCGACTCGGCTAGGACACTCTCCTCTCGTCCAATTAACGCTAATTACACTTAACTACGATAATAACGATGTACGCGCGGCGGTGATCCTCGTCGGAAAGTCTAGTCGGACAGCGTGTACCCTCGTCGCTTCATTCGACGAATAAAAAAGTTAAAAAAGAAAAAAAAAATAGTCTGCCTTTAACCGGGCCCCTCTCTGCGGCAGGAGATGGATAGTGGAACGAGGAAAAAAAAAAAAACGTTCTGACGCAAGTTGGCCAAAACTCGTTACACGCGTAACTTTCGAAAACGAATTTTCACCGCGGGAATTCCACGCGTCTGATTCTTTCTTCTCGATCCGCGCGGTTTGAAGATGAAGAGTAGGTGCGATTGTTACAGGATTTGGAGTCGGTGGTTGAAAAATTTGGACCAGTTGAAATTTTCAACGTTTCTCTGGTTTTTAGTGAAGTTAGAGCAGTGAATGTGAGAAAATTTCGCGATAATTTTATTGAAATCATTGTAGATATTGATTTGAGATGCAAAAATCTTTTTCAAGGAAAGATTCATTTCGTCGAAATGATAGCAACCGCATGAAATTTGCATTTTGTCTTAATAGAGTCGAACCAGTTTGCTTTACTCTGCATCGGAGCGGCTGCAAGTTTCGCGACGACGGGCTTTTGCTTTTAATTCATCCAGTTTCCAGTTTAATCCCGGGACACGCAGACGCCTTTACAAGCACGCTGCATAATGCACGCGCGTATTTCGTGCGTCGACCAAACGATGCCTTCCGTCGTTTGAAGCGTCGGCCAACGTCCCGTCCGGTGAAACGCATCGGACCGTGGTTAAAAAGTTATTAGAAAATTGAACGAAACGGCGGAACAGCGTTCACTGTACCACCGATCGTGATGAATTTATCGAACAAACGTTCGCCGTATAAATTGCGCGTGCCATGCGGTCGGATATTCGTTCGAATATTGTAAATAATTGCTCGTCCTGGTTGTCGGTGAATCGTCGGTGTGGATTGTTCCGATTACCGATTGGAAATTCGAAAATCGGTTTACACTTTGCTTGGTTTAATCCTCGCCTGTGTCCGAAAAGTGTTCACTCACGTAGAAACAATGTATACAGGATGGACCACTTAACGCGATCGCTTCAATTATTTTCGTTGTCGGTGGACCGATCAAAAAAAAAAAAAAAATTTTTTTCCTTTTCGTCACGGATGATACGATTTCGAAGGATTTAATTTTTCCTGTTTTTTTTTCTGAGTTTTCATTTGTCTCTCGTTTTTTCAACATTAATCTATCTTTTGGTGTGATACCTACAGTGAAAAGATGAGTGGTTAAATTTGCGCTACTCTTTTATTAATAGAAATAGACTACGTTTCTATGTGTACGTTCAATTGTGTATAATATAATCTCAGTATAGATGTCCAATTTTATATTGCGATCTTACACATTTTATATGTATTATGTCAAAGACTGTCATTATTTCATGATCATTTTTAATCGGCTGTAATTCTTTTTTTGCTCGTCAGCAGGACGAATTCCGTAAATTCGAAGACACATATTTTCTTATTTGATAGAATTTATCTATAACATGGATAATTTTGTCTAAAATTTATCTATAATGTATCTAATACATTGATAACATTTTTTAATGCTGTCACATATCGCATTTTCAAAATTTTAAAAACAGTACTTTCGCCATTTGCGACACGATGTAAAAACATTAAAAAAAAAAAAAAAAAAAAAAAAAAAAAGAAAGAAAAGAAAAGAATGGTGCACTGTGAAAATAAAGGTTTCATGCTTCAAAATGATTCCTGATTGATTGTTGTACGATCTTTTTTTTTTCACAAAGTTATAACGGTTTAAATGTCGACAATTTTTATGATTTTCGAGTGTACGATTTCAAGTGACGTTCACTGTGTACGTTTGCCGACAATTGTTGACTGCCCATGTCACGCATACGTGATGCCAACGGATAACAACCGACACAAAAGTTACTTTGTCCCGTGGACCTTTCATTTTGTTACAAATGCACGAGCGCGAACGGTTTAACCCTCTGTGTCTGGCATCAACTGTGACATTTTTGTGTCATTAGATAACTCTTGGCGTATTGCAAATACAGGCAAATAAAAAAAGGGAAATAAATTTTAATCGAACCCCTAGTTTGCGAATATTTTAATATTCAAATATTGAGACAGTTGAAAAATAAAGATTCGCATAATAGAGGCTCCGCTATTTAAAGTGTATTTCTTTCATACGTAGTAAACTATTTTCGAAAATAGATTTTGTTAACGTATCGTTTGTCTTCGCAAAGATATTGCGAAATGGTGCGTATATTTTGTTCCACTAGAGGCGATGCTTTCAAATACCATCAGGATAAAAAGGTTTAAACGGAAAATGAACGGATGTTAAGATGGATATTCGGGCGTGAGGGCACAACACGTCCTTCTAACTGAACCGAGAATTTGAAATTGGTCCACGCGTAATGGTTTAATTAACCAGTGAATATCAACAATCATGCAAATACAACCAAATATCATTTCGCCGTGGCGTTTGCCGTAGCGCATTATTGTTCCAAGTAAACAATGTTTTAACGCAGAATGTTTGTCCGCCGGGGTATGTGCATGAGATCGATAGAATGCTAACTAATTAACGAAGCTTGACTCGCGGTTCCGCGATTTTGGACAAAGCCGCGACAATTAGAACAGACTGTGTGTTCGCGAACAATATCCTGTCATCGCTTACGGATGAATAAATATCGGATTATCACTGTTTTCGCTTTGTGACACCTGCGCCGATAGATATCCTTCTGATAAAAACTTTCTTACCGAAATATTATATTGTTGGATGAGTTTCGTAAGTACGCGTGCTGTTCATATTCATTTTTTTTTTTATCACTAAACGTTGGTTACAACTGGATTAAATCATCGAGTAAATTACAAAATCATTTCCTTATGTATTTTAGGGGAAATAATGAATGGATAATTCTTACTGGGGTCGTTTTTGCCCCCTTTTACGAGCTTATCGAACGAACAGAAGGCACACGTTCGCAAACCACGGAAAGTGAAAAAAGTGAACGAAAACGTATTCCGCGTCGAACGAGCGAGACAATTCGAAATTCGCGGAAATATCCGGCGCGGAGAGCTCAGAACCAATTTAATACCGTCGGAAAATTAAACCAGAGAAATTTCATGCGCGAAACACGAGGCGAAACGTTTATTTGTTAATTTCAATTGGCGCGTGTGATTTCCAGAGAAAACTAATATCGCGGAGGATTAACGGTCCGTTGGATTGATCGTTGAGCGAGAAGGGGTGAGGGTGGGTGGGTGATTCGGTGTCCAGCAGGGACAGAGACCGGCGGCTCTCGGATACACCTAACGGATCGTGGTAGCTTCATCAAAGTCGAAAACGGCCCACCGGCGTGTGTTTCCTTGCCAGCGCTGCACAGTGCACATGACAAGTGTTAATATCTGGCGAAGAGGTTGAAATTTTCAACGAAGGCCCGGCATAAATCCTGCGTTCGCGTGCTCGAGACGGTCTATTGTTTTTGCCGGTTCCGATTGTACGTCGGTGAAACCTCGCGTGCAGATACTGCGCGCCGTCGCCTCTTATCGACGAATTTTTGGCTGAACAATTGTCTCGCCTCCTCCCGTTCGTTCGCGAAACGCGATTCGAAATTGAAATAACGAACAGCGGCGTCGATTTTTCACGGTGAAAACCTGCACTCTTCTGCGGTGGGTAAACTGGACTGAGCAATTGTCTAGATTGAGTCTGTCCTTTGTACAGAAATGGGCGAAAGTATTCGCACACTCAAGAAATTCTTTGTATTTTAAATTGTTCTAACTTTATGGGAAAAAAAGTCTAAGTCCTAATAGGCGATTTTTTTCTCCCTTTCGAAATTACAATTAACAATACCAAGTACCAATAAAAAAATCTCCATACAGTATATCAGCAATTTTGTGAATTTCAACTGACAAAATTTGATACTGGATATACTTGAACGATGCTTCCTGCAATGACATATTTTTGTCCTTTCATCGTCATTTTTCTCGTAGATTCTTTCCAATACCTCTCTCCCCTAATGTTCCGCAAATTTTCGCGCAAAGGAGTAGGATCGTAAAATTTCGCGAAGGAAACCGGCGCGAGCTTCTCGGTTTCGAGGGCCCCATTCAATATCCCGGCCATTTATAATTCCGCGTGCGGAAAATTCAGTGTCCGGATTGGGGGTGGTAAAAATTTCATAGGGCTCGCCGGCTCTCGAGGGCGATAGCGGCGAGCTCGAGTTTAATTTTTCTTCCGGCGGAGGACGATAAAAAGAGAAGGGAAAGGATTCGGGGCTCGGTGTCCTTCCACGCTTCTAATATCCTTTCAACATTCGTCCTGAGAATGGTAAAAACCCGCGTAACTGGAAGAAAGAGGGTGGAACGAACAGTTTCTGCCGGCCTTCCATCTTCCTCAGAGCTTTTTCTCAGCCCACCTCTCGTCTGGACGCGGGATAATTAATCAACGACAGGACGTTCGGGGCTCGGTTACGGTTCATCTTCGATCGGACGAATAATCGCGACGGGCCACGGACAAGCGGAGGGCCACGATCTTCTTTGTTTTTCACGTCGCAAAAAAAAAAAAAAACAAGGAAATAAAATTCTCTTTCATGGGCGAATATTCCGCGTGATCACAGGCTGCCTCCTCGCGCAAGAACCACTCGACTTCGGCAACGGATATTGAGATCGCGCGGGTTTATGAAAGTTCTAAAATTAAACGCGCAGAGCAACTGTTCTGGTTTCTCGGTAAGCAACTCGGACGTCTAATTTTGGAGTTTCAGTTTCATCTGATCTTAATTATTCCACGATCGTTAATGAATGTTAGGTCATAAACAGATTTTTATTTGACTGTTACCTAACTTGGTGTAAGCCACCTTTCGTTGGAAATAATTCATGATACATGCAAGTGAGCTTTAGTTACTATAGTATAATTATTACTGTTCCATGGACTAAAGATTTTAATAAGAAAAAAAAATATATATATATATATTATACATTTAATTTTTAATTTTTAATGGGAAATGATTTATAATGATTGGCCTCTGATGATGGACACAGTTTATTCGATAAAATTCGAGGTTATTTGTTTCATATGACTACGATTTGTTTATTAATTTAATTTTATAATAAATTATTTTAATAAATTCATTCGTACATATTTACTTTTTATGTCTCACTGCATGGTATCTTCCAAAAAATTGTTTGCATTCCGATTGCAAAGCTTTGACGATAGAATAATCTTCCTCCTCTCGTCAATAATCGTCAATAATTTCTTTAAAAATATTTATTTATTTTTCAATTATGCTTTTGAGTTTACCCTTCACGCTTGATGTTGCGTATAATGAACATTATACAGTAAAGTTGCTCATATTCAAACTAATAGCGTGGAAACAATGCACGGTTAATGGAGATTCTGAATAATAGAGTAATCAATTTTCTAATGCTAAATTGCATGTGTCCAGAAATGAAGATTGAGAAAATTGCCAGTTTATTTCAATATCTAAGAGTGCTATATATTTATTGACTGCTGAATTATATAATTCTTTTAACATAAGTAATTCTGTCAAGTACATCATACTTTTTTGCGCTATAAATCATCAAGGTTTCCTAAATATCTCGAATTTCATCATTTTCTTTTCTTTTATGGAATATTCTTTTATGAATACGACTTCGTCATTTATATATAAATGAAATATTAATTTAATTTCTGATATGTTTTGTTGATACTGTTTTTTTTAAAGTAAAATCTTGTACCTCGTATTTCAGAAAGATTTGATTATTACGAGGAACAAAAATATATAAAAGTGTATATAAAATAAGCAGAAGGAAAGGCATGTATTGCTAGTGAATATTGTGTTCGAAGAATAGAACGTTTGATATAGATTTAATATATTGTTCATAGACTATGGATTTTTATGCAAATTCATATTTTCAAAACACATAAATATTTTATTACATATAGATTTATACACGTTGATTTACTTATGCATTCTTCAGATTGTTTTTTATTCATTACTAATAACTTATATATACTTTCTTACAATCTTCATTTTTAAGACATTCGACAAATCTAATCATTGTTTAAATATTGACATAAATCTTTCGCAGTATTGGGTGGATATTACATAACTGGACTTTAACTTTTCTTATTACTTACGGTGACTTAACTACTTAACTTTATCAATTTATAAAGAAATTACTCACAAAGAATTTTTTATACGAAAAAATATTTCAAGCAAAAGTTGTACACGGCAAGGATATTAATTATCACATTGCACAGTTCCTTTAACTTCATATAATTTTTCTTCAAAACATTTTTTTCACGTGAGAAATGAATTTCAGATACTAAAAGTTAAACATTCTTTTCCGAAAAAATGGCACTTCATACAAATTCACGAACATTTATGTAGTAAAATAATAAAATAAAAAAATTTCTTTTCGATACAGTTTCCCTGATATTCAACGATCCCTTAAGGGGTTGAAATAGAATTCGAAGAGTCTGAATAAATGTTTTTTTTTTCTTTTTGCAAACGTTTAACGTTACATTCGAAATTTTCCACAATAAAGGCCATTTAAAAGCTCGAACGGCAGCGATACGAAGTTTTCTACCGTTTCAGTTTCGGAAATCACGTTTTGAATCTGTAGTATTTTTCCGACGGTTTTCTCTCGTTCGTCTTTTGTGCCCGAGATCTCTTTGATGTGTTCCACACTGGAAATACACGTTACGCGAGAGCAATTCCGGAACAATTCCAGACGAGTATCGATAACGCTCGGAGAATGGAAGAACATAAAGACACGCGTCCCTACGTACGTAAATAGCATGTAGCTTTTTCTTCCCTATGTGTGCATACGTTCCCCAGTTTCTACCAAGAAATTTCACGATACTAGGAAGAAATTTATCGCGCGTTTGCTGCTGCTCTCGTTTCATGCTCGTCAATTTCTCGCGCAACGTTTATCAACTATGTGAAGCGCAAATGAAACTTTCGAAGAATCTCTTCTCATTTGGTAATGTAGAACTTTGATAATTGAAGGATGTTGCACAAAGAGTTAATATTTCAGAGGCTAAGGTCTTCGTCTCATCGTGTCTGAAATTTCATTAAAAGAGATTTGCAATTACTTCATTAAATTTGGAATTATTTTTGGACTATTTTTTCGTAATAAAAGATAGGCGAGGTTGAATTTACGATGTCTCGTAATTTACGCTCGAGATCGTCTAGTTGTCTTTCGGTTTTCATAACTGTTAGGACTTTTTAGTAAATTACACATTATCTGTTTGACTTTCATTGAGAAATTTCACGAATTAACTTTCAGAAGCTGATATCATAAAAGAACGCACATTTACTGTGTTTTCGTCATCGCCTGGAAATAATTAAGCACGCTAGTGCACGTTCTCAAAATAAAACAAAACGCTTAAGGGGTTGATCGTTTCAATCTCGGGCAAAATTCAATACGAGAAAATATCCATCGAACGAGGAACTTTACACCCCATCGAGGACGCGCGTCACGTGCCGACGATTCTGAAGGAACCTCGGAGAACATGCACACACTTCTGTGTCGCGAGATAAGAGCATGAATCACGAAGAACCGCGCTTATACCCCCCTCCTCCCCATCGTATTTATGTAGGCACGAATTTGATACGGATCCGGAGCATGCAGCTCGATCCGTCCGCGAACACGCGCAACTCTTCGAGAGGAATCCGAGAGACACTGCGCCGTGGAATCCGTGAAAGGGACGAGATTTCCTTGATTCGCGGAGACCTCGTCTCGAATTTGCCGCGATCGAGATATTTTTCACGCGTTGGAATATATCTGGAGGATATATATATATATATATCTGTTCGTCTCTCAGCGATGGATACCAATGATCGTCGAGCAACTCAAATGGAAAACCGATCCCTCGTCGGTTAATACACCGTGTTTCACCATCGATCCGTAGATCGTGATAAAGCCGAACGGGATAATTATGCTTCGTCGCTGAAGCGAGAATTCAACTAGGTGAACATTCGAATGTATTATCGCTCCGGGCTCGCTTCCCGCTTTTCTTTATCTACATTCATCTTTTCTGTGATGAAATCGAGTTAGAAAAAGGGGCTATCTCGGATCGTTGATGCTCCCGTGCGTGAGCTGCATGTGTATCGTGTATTTTTAAATTTTGCTAGCATCGTTGGCGCATTCGTTCTTTAAGGGTTACAGTGGATTTCTGTTCTGTAACATTTCCAGGCGGAAATTTGAAATTTTTAAGTCACTAATACATTTCTGTGAAATTAGCAGTCTTTAATTTTTGCTGGTCATTTCGAAACATTGATCCATAAGATTCTGTATACCTCTTTTGTGACCAAACATTTGGTCCATTTTGAATTTATCTCGTTTCTGTTTCAATAAATGAGAAATTTTATAACTGTTAATTTTACCACTTTCAATGAATATAAATCAGGTTTTAAGAAACACTCCACATAATTCAAAAACATAATTTAAGTTTTAGTTAGTTAAAAATTATTTTCAAGGATGTATAAATCATTTATATTGAAGACTATGTATTAGTAGTTCTAGAATTTTAATGAACCCATCGTTAAGTGCGTAAAATATTATACATTAAAAAGACTCTAGATTTCAAATTTATTAATTTTAGAGAAACGAAAATAATTAAATCCATTTTTTTTTATGGACAATGTTTCTGACATACAAAGCATCTAAAATTATTTCCACAAAAATAATTTCCCCGTATCATTAAATAATAAAGGAAACGTTTCTTTCTAACATAATTATTGCGTATACGTTTTCTGTATTCGTGCGTCATGAATTATTGGTACCAATCAGATTCTATTTAACTGGTCGGCTGGTCAAATATTTTCCATTATACATTTTACGCGACTGCATTTCAGTTAACATCTGTCGACTGGATGCATAATACTTATTTCGGTTTGAAATATCTGATTACTCGAGCTCTCGTTGGCTAAATCTATTTATTTTAGTTACTGTCCGACTACCTCGGCTCATACTGCCTGAATCTACTTATTTCAGTAAACGTTTAACTAGTTGAATTCTCGCCGAGTAATTCTATTTAGGTGGACACGAACTTTAATTATCTGAAAGATAAATAATATCTAGCGAGGGAAATTATTTTTACTTTTATTTTATATGAAACTAGAATCGTATCAACTGGTTATCCCTCTAGAGAATTCGTACAATAGATACTCCTGGACGCGATATTATATTTAGAAACGTCTCAATTGCCTTAACGTGGAATCGTATACATTCTTAATTTTTTTTTTTTTTTTTTTTGACAATTAACCGTTGAATTAAAGTCGTATAGAGAAAGATTGAAATGTTCACGCAAGTTGGAACAAAATTACAACTACTCGATGAAGAAATCGAATTACAGAAAGGATAATCAATTTTCCAGAGATTAGCCTCTTCAAGAAGCTTTTCACTTAATCGATAAATAAGCGTTGATTGAAGCTATAAAAAGAAGAGTTGAAGAGAATGTTTGTGAAAGTTACAACGAATGAAAATTACTTTCGTCGTTCTGAATCTTTTATTCTCTCCTTGTCGATGAAGAAACGGAAAAGACAATCAATTTTTCCGAGATCAGCTCTGATCAACTCGAGAAGTTGTTGTTTTATTGAAAAATAAGCGTTCGATGAAGTTTGTAAAAGAAGAACTGAGAAGATGTTCGCGGAAGTTACAACAAATTGCAATTACTTCTATCGTGCTGAATTTTCTTTTTCTTTTTTTTCTTTTCCTTTCCTTACTCGCTGGAAACATCGAAATACGGGAAACGCAACCAACTTTTCAGAAATTAACTTCTTCGAGATGTTATTCCACTGATAAATGAGCGTTGATTGAAGTCACGAAAAAGAAGAAACGGATAATTGAAGAAACGTTCGCGTTAATTACACGTGACGAGTTTCTATCGATGTGAATTTTCAGCTTCTCCTTATTCGGTGATGAAATCAAATTACAGAAAAGAGTATACAATTTTTCACAAGTGTCACTTCTTTGACGAATAACGACTGTCAAAATTGTAGAAAATGTGTCGATGCTTGTCGAATTTTCGTTTTTCTCTGCTCGACGATGTAACCAAGTGACAGAGAAGAGAATCGATTTTTCACAGATTAAATTTTTCCAAAAATTGTTACACTTTTAGTTTACAAATAAATATATTACGCGGACTTTCATCCGTTTTTAAATATTTACGAATATAATTTTAAAAATCCTAACCCAAACCTTTAAAATACTTTGCACAGAGTAAATAAATTTTTCAATATTAATCTCCTATAAATGTATAAAAATCCGCAATATAGAATGGCAAACGAAGCTATGTGAATGCAAATTGTCGACAATTTTTCGTCGTCGTTGGTACAGTTAATATATATCTTCATTGTACGAAAAGAAATTCTAAAGTTTCGATGATCGAAAATCTTTTCTTGCCGGTTTTTGTTCGACGACGAGATTAAGAGACGAGGGAGGACGATGAATTGTGTCGAGGCTCGGTTTCTTCGCGATGCTACCTTTCTTTGACAAACGACAGTCGTAAAATGTTGAAGTCGTAGAAAGAGAGATTGAAAAGATGTTTATGGAAGTCAGGAGACCAGGAGCGAAACAGTTAAGCGCCTGTTACGACGAGTTATTCATTCGTCCAGCGCAGAAACTGTATTTACATACTCACTGTATATTTCATCGCGGATGATTTAATAAAATCTCTGTCGGTAGCCGAGTTTTCTTGCTTCTTCGCGTCCCTGCAGGCTATCGTTATTATTCTTCGGCTTTTGACAATGCGAAAACATTAAAACATTACTACGGTTTTCGTCACTAATTCGCGCAACTTTAATCACTCCCTCGACACCTTTTTTTCACCTTCCTCGTGAATATCTTGATTATTAATGTAAAGGGAATGGAAACAAGTATTGTATAATTTTGTACATATTGATCTTATATCTGAAGAGAAATATTAACTTAATGCAAACAAAATTTAATGGTAAATTTTCAAAGGGATAAATCTTTAATCGTTTAATGTTACGTAGAAATTAATCGAAAATGATAATATTTCAATAAATTTCGCTACCGTTTCTTTAATAAGAGATTTTATTTTACCATTGAAACAAGAAATCAATCGCGAGAGGTTGAGAAATAATTATACAGTTCTTGTTTTTCTTTTTGAAAAATTATAACAGGTTTTTTCTTTAGTATTTGAGAAGTAATATGTTGTAATTTGGCGTAAAGTAGAAATTTATCTAATATTTTTATTAACGACGAAAAACTTGTAATAAGACCTTTATTATGCAAAGCTTGAAGTGTACTCGTCTTTTTTTCACAGAACTACTTCTACGTGATGGTGCAGGTTACAGGTGTACGGTTTGAGTTAAAGAAGAAACGAAAGATTTTTAACATTTATTCAAGGAGTATGCAGGATTTTTGCAAAATATTAAAACGTTCTTTTGATACGTACATTTTTATGAAGAATTTTATCACGAAAAACGGGACTTTTTATTCGAGAACACACTTTCCACAAAAGACGATATTTTTTAAAAATCCTCTACATGCTTCCCGACCACATGTTATATAGGAACTAAAAATCATTGGTTTTTTTCTCTAGTTCATACCGTGTCCGTAATCTACACCACCGCGAGGAGGATTTCTCAAAATGGTTCTGCATGAAAATACTTCTAGCTCAACCAAAAAAAAAAGAAGACACGTGCAAGATTTGTGCAATAAAGGTTTTGTCTTAAATTTCGTTCTTTTGTTGGGACAAAATGTGAAAGATTATTATCAACTTTACACACTTGAAATGATCTTCCTTTTTATATCGAGTCCAATTACTCAACTTCTTTTTTCCAATATAACAAATTTTCTTTATTTAAACCTTGAATTGTTTTCTCTATGTTGCAACAGTTTGGAGTTTCAATCCTATTCGAGCAGGCTCGAACCGCATAGAATCACATATCGAAGTCTCCGAATACTTCTCTAACGCAATAATAGGAAATAATTCATATTCCACGAACGAAAACCGAACGTTGACTTGATTTTCAGTCAATTTCCTTTCTCTTTTAGCGGCCGGACAAAAAAAAAAAAAAGAGTGGAAAAAATCGAGTCGAGGGACGTGCGTACGCGAATAATAATTCAACAGTGGCGAACAGAAAGTTCGGTATCGTAGTTTCGCAACTGGAGAGGGATGAGAGGAGGGGAGGGGGGACGAATACGAAACGAAACGAAACGAAATTTTTATCTCGCGTCCGTTTCGTCCATTGAATCATAAAAATTGCCGCGACACCGAGCAGAACCGGCGCGGCCAAGAGTATCTTCCTGGTATAACTCGTAAAAATTGAGAGCATCGGGACGTGTGTGCGAGTCTTCGTCGTGTCCTGCATTCTCCCCGGGACGCGACGCGACGCGACGCGATAAAGGGATGAGACAGAGAGTTGAGGATGCAAGCCGCCGCGACGACGATCCTTCTTTCTGTGAATTAGCTATGACCTGAGAAATAGAATTTCACGGGCACGTGATACTCTGCGATGTTCTCTCTTGAGATGGCGGGGAGGTGGAGGTGGAGGAGGAACGCTGCGAGGCAGCGAGACGTGGCTAAAAATTCATGAGGCTAGTATAATAACATGAGATTGTTCCGATGGTAATGCAAGAATTTAAAGGGATTTCGTGTTACGTGATGCTCAGAGTCGGGGAGATCTCTCTGGCAATGAGAATTTGAGTTACGCCGAATTTGAAAATTTCAAGGACTCTGAGTGTTCTAGAGCAGAACAGGACACCCCGAGACAGACAGTCTAGGCTAGTTCTAGGAAAATCTTGACCCTGCCGAGAATTGCCAGATGTCCTTCTCCAGAAACACTTTCTCTGGCCTTGGAGGGAGAGACAGCATGTGGAAAGGCTCGGTAGGGTAGAAACAAGGCCCAGCCTGGGACAAAAGCCTCCTTGGCCGGCGCCAGAAAGTCGCTTTAGATTCAAGAGCACATCCGGAAGTCAGTCCTACACAGTCACACGCAGTCAGTCGGTCATTCCACAGCATTAACGAGGAGAGCTATCGTGCCCTCTCCCGACACACAACACAATCAACACCTGTATACAGATAAATGTAAGTATTTATACTATCTATCAGCATTCATTCATAAGAACATCTCTCCGGCGGCTGTAAAAGGCACGACGAGAGAACGACCAGCGAAGCGTTCACCGTCGCGCTGCGCCGTAACACTGAGGGAATAACGTTTCTTTCGATACAGCGTGGGATAAAATGATAGGACCGCGTATGTATCTAGACGTATCGTGTAATTAAAACAAGAAAATGTTTATTTTATATACTTTGTTTTATGTACTCTATACAGAATGTCTCATCTGATTTACATGGCTATCATTATTCTGGTAGAAAACAGTCACTTATTTCAGATAACTTTGAATGGTTTCGGAGGGGGAGGGGCGCATATTCTAATGTTAATAGCTTTTTATTTCTACAATTATTTTTAATTGTTTTTTTAAACCGGATGTTTTACATATTTTTGAATGTATAAATTAATGCAGTTCGATATTCTCTATAAAAAAAAGTATTAAATTATCATTTTTAAATTTAAAATTTAAATTTATTCTTGTTCATTCGTATAAGTAAGTTTATCCTTATTTATTCTAAAAGTATTAATAGTAATAACACATAAAGTTATTGACAATTATTACAAATAATAAATAGTATTAATCGTAATAAAGGTATGTCAAAACATCATTAACTTAGGAGATATTTTTCATTTGATATTTCTATATATCTAAAAACTGTCGTACAAAAAACAGAACAGAAAATTGCACGCCGTTGAAAAAGAAGCCGATATAAAAAGAGATACATGTCCTCTCTGCCTAAAAGTTCCACGCACATCCCTTAACCAAACGATAAAGTGCTTTTGTCAAACTCAACTCCTTCTGTCCAACCCCGCCAAACTTTCCAGCCAGCATATTTCAACATCCTAATCGCCGCCGGTACGTCTCGGCAAGGCGCAGAGCCAAAACGTTCCTCCGAGAGCGTTTCGAGACTGTTTTCGTTCGACATCGTATTTCCGCATTGGTTCTCGTCGAGTTTCGTGCTTCGTAAAACGCTCAATTTAGGGTCAGGCGTGCAACTTGCAAAGGCGATTCGACGATACGTTAAAAAAAAAAGAGAAGAAAGAGAAAGAGAAAGAAGAATCTTGTTGGAAAACGAGAGAGAGAGAGAGAGAAAGAGTGTGGGAAGGACGGGTACAGAAAGTAAAGCACTCCTTGCCAAAAAATTTACAGCCCGTCGGTGGAATAGCCGAACCGTAAATATTTTTCCTGGTCGACGACCCGCGAGAATTATTTCCCCCCTCTTTATGTCTCTCACTCGAGTATGCAAGCCGACCGCGGCCGCGTATCCCTCTCTCTCCCTCTCTCGCGCTTTTGCGGCTACAGCTGCAACGACTTTTTTTCACCGGTCTGCAACCTCCTCGCCCAGATTTCATTCAATCTTCTACCTAACCAGCCCGAGAAATGAAATTTTTTTATACTCGGTTCTCGTGCGGTCGGTCGCATCGGTTTTACATTGTGACTGGTTCCATTACTTTGGCTTCACGGTTCTCCTCGTTTTCCTTTCCTTCGCGGCGCTGGTGGCGTCACGGTTCACCTGGAGGGAAGACCGGGGGAGGAAGAGAGAGAAAGGAGGGGAGAAAAAGAAGGGAACACCGGGATATCTGCATTTTCCCTCTGAATTCCGCGACCACATCCGGGATATCTCGACGTGTAAAGCGTCGATTTTTTTAAGAGGGCTCCGGTTTGTTCCAATTAACTGTTACTCTCTGGCTCGCGCCACTCTGACGTTTCTCTCTCTTTTCCTTTCTTTTTTTCACCTTCGTTACCAAGCTGTTTGCACCTTTAAATATACGTTTCAACTATCTCGAGACATTTTGAGACAACTTTCGGGGAAATTTCGCAGTTGTTGCTTAACACCCCGAGATGTATATATTACGTTTAACCTAATTAAATGGAAATAATGTTGCACGGTTCGAGTAAAATTCACTGGGACTTTTGGGATCTCTGCGCCGAGATACTGCTGTTTTGTGATTTAATCCTCCTAACGGCAATGCATTGCGTTATTAGGTGATAATAATGAACTTCCTGGAATGTTCTGCGTTACACCGCCGCGTAATCTGAGTATATAGTTTAACTAAGGGTTGAAAAGAGATATACATATGCGAGAAGCAGATAACTGTAAGTTGAAGCGGATTAAATTTTTTACGATTTTTTTACAATTCCAACGTGTAGATACAATTATGAAATAAACAGATTTTTGTTCGAACAGAACTATATATTTTTAGAAATTAAAAAAAAAAAAAAAAAGAAACATACATACGTAAATCTACATCTATGTAATTTTTATATATTTAGAGAAAAAAAGTATTTTCAGGGATCTGAATAATTCTTCTCATGACGTGTTTTTTCAAAGCTGAAATACATGGAAAAAATAATCGAGGCAAATAGATTTTTTTCATAGAGACCGTGTAGTTTTTTTACATTATTCTTTTCTTTTTCGTAAATCAACAAAAATATCTAGAACTAACTTTGAAAAAAGTTCATTTACCTTACTTACTTTCTTTTAATACAAAGTCATCTAAATTCCTGAAAATACATTCAATGTATACGATAAACTTATAAACGTATATTATAATCTCCAAAAAAAATTCCACATCGCGATGCTTTGATCATCTTGATTCTACCCCTAAAAATCTCCCAAAATCGCCACGTTATCGCGCGGCAACTGAAAGGGAACAGGAGAGAAGAGAAATAAATACACAGTTTAAAAAATAGCAGACTCGTTACACCGGCGAATCTCTGATTCGATAATTATCGTATTTCGGTTTTTCGCGCGGACGCTGCGAGAGGCCAGTTGCCAGCTCGATTAATTCCGTTTACAGGATGGTCATCCACAGGGTTTGGAGGGGAGGGGAGGGGAGGGATGGATGGATGGATCGATGGTCACGGTGGCGTGAGTATCCGACGAAACGAGCCAAAACTTTTCGACGTATTTTCACCGCTCGTATATTCATTCACCTCGGTACTCGGTTTCTCTGGCCGAGCTGGACCAGAGTGGAAGAGAGTAACTTTCAGATATTTTTCAACGGCACGCGAGCAACTTCTGCCTGTCGGAAACAAGTTGCTCCGATCGTTTTAAGTGCAAGCAATTGGTCTATTCTTTTCCTTCCTTTCTCTCTCTCTCTCTCTCTCTCTTTTTCTCTCTATTTCCTATTCCATTCCTCTTTTTTCCCTTTCAGAAAAAAACCCAGGCTTGTTGTTTCTACTCTCGTTGCTTGGTCCGTTCGATCTCGTAGCGGTTGGTCAAATAGTTTTGTCGATAGGAAATTCCCGAGTTACTCCCGAGCCAGAGAGGGAACTGGTCGATTTTTTACCCAACCTCGTACTTCGACTGCTTGTATCGGCAAAGTTTTATCACCAACATCGACGTGTCCTCCTTCCGTTTCGTTTCGTTTCGTTTCGTTTCGCTTCGATGATCGGAAAGCTATCGCGACGAGAGACTGACAAAACAAAAATTCTGCGGGTCTCCGCACGAAGTGTAAGGTTCTAATTGAAAAAATCCAACGTAGATTCCTTCGATTTGTTGCTCGTAAAAATGGTCAGTTGTTGTCGTGTCTAGACAATGACTTCGTACAAGTACTTTGATCCGTGGGCGTTCTCACTCACATTCATTGAGGAGAGACAAAGCTGATCTCTACTTTAGAATTACAAATGGATATATTATCACTCTCATTTTCGTTAGGGTAAAACGTCTTCAATTTTTAGATCGTGTATACGTTTCAACGTTATCTTTTGTCGCTAGTTCCTTGACACAGTGGATTTCTTTTCAGCGAGTCTCCTTCAACATCTAACACTAGAATTACCAAAGTGGTCAAAAAGATCAATTCATAATTTTTATTAGATATTTCACAGACATGAAACACCGTATTTTAAAAAATTTAAATAATTTTTCGTACTTTAATATACAAATGAAAGTATATAAAGTCCACTGTATTATAAAGTTTCCTTATTTTCTGCACTTCAAAAATTTTATGCTTTAATCGTCGGTGTAAATAGTTCTAGTGAACTAGTTGAACAATATCTCTAAATCGGCATAAACTTCTGCCTACGTAATCCGCGTCATTTGTTATTTTAACTTTGCTGTTTCTTATTTATATTTCTCCTTTCATTTTCTTTACTTTCGTTGCACAGCAATTTTCGTACGCTCGCGTTCGCGACTACTGTAACGTCGCAAACAAACAAATAAACAAATTTCAAAAACTGCGTGACAAAGTTTGCCAGCTCTCGACGCTCGGAATTTCCATCGAACTCGTTTCATGGCGTGTTCGAGATGAAATTACAGAAAAGCAATTATTCATGCCTGCCGTACGGCGTGCGGGCCGAGCTACTAGAATTCGATTCGCCGGGAATTACAGGAAACCGTGTCAAACGCGATCTTCGTTGGAAAACCGGTGGATTATTAAAGTGTAACCGAACCGGGGAACGCGGAAACGACCTCTCCCCCGAACTCAACAAAGTTATCGTGTTTCTCCGAATTCCGCGGAAGACACGCGGCGAAAAATTACACTCGCTTCTTTGACTCGGCTACGAAAACTCCCATCTGCCCTCGATAAACTATTTTCGTATCGTCTGTCAGCAATTTATTTACGAAGCATCGTAAAATTACCACCATCCAGGGATGCAAACTGAGTTACAATACCATCTCAGTGTGAAATTAATGCCAAGCTCAAAGACAAACTGAAACAAGCCATGGCGAAGAAGCGACAAAAGCGATAGATTTGTCGAGGAGATTCTATTTTGTGCACTGTTTCAGCCTTATTATAAGCCTGAATTATAAAAGCCGTAATCAACGTTGTATCAAGCGGCGTTAAATCTGGATAGGAATAAACTGGACATGGTTGAAACATTACGCATCCTGAAACTAAAACTACTGCATATTGGAGATAATGAGATAAAAGGCATTGAAGAAATAGATGCTATTAAAGATTTGAAGCTCATACTAGGAAGGCATCCCTGATATGCAACGAGTATCAGTCCCGAAATGACTACATTAAAGACGTGCAAAAACGGTGTCCTGAATTCCTGCGACTGGAAACTGTCTTCAGAAATTTCTTCTTCTGAAAATTCTGTTCTTGTTACGTCGTTGTCAGCTGTCACTCTAGGCGTCTGTTCGGGTATTACATTATTATATATCGCATCGTGCAACACCAAATGTATACATCAGTAAATAATAAATAATAAATAATTATCAGTAAATAATAAAAAAAGAGCAAGTTCCGGGCTGTTGGCCAGATTTAAATACGATGTCCTCTCAGAAGGGACTTTGCCGTGTGCGAAGGGGGTTAAATTCGATTCAATTACCAACGGCGGTCGACCCTTCTCGACCTCAATCCCGATCTCCGTGGATTACGCGCGAATAAATTCAAATGATTCGCGCAGCAAATCTGTGTCGCGGGCTCGTTCTGTACCCGAGGCGCAAGATAAGTCCTTCCTTCCCGGGATAACGACGGGGAACACCACCAGGTCCGGGGATCGTTGAAATATTACCGATACCGATCAACGGCGGAGTCTGAGCCAGCTTCTCAGCGAATTGATTTCGAAACCAATTAAGGAAGTTAGCAACTCTATCGAAACTGCGGCCTACGTCAGCTGATCAGCCTCCCCGATAGGACGACTTCGTGAAAAGATAAACACGAGTCCGATCGATTTCTGTTCGAAGCTTCTCGAGGAGATCTCTCGCGAAATTAAAACGTCCACGCTGGATGATGCTGTTCCGACGCTCGGCGAGGAGGCGAGCTTACTTACTCGGCTTCGTAGCTAATTAAAATTAATTTAATCGCGACGAACGAGTCTGTTTGTGAAAAGAGGGGAAATTAATTTCGAGGAGGGGATTCGGTGGTGTTCGATGACAGGTATATAATTTGATCGATACCTCCTCCTAGCTGATTCAGAGAGACACCTTTGGAAGTGAATAACTCGTGACAGATAATCTTACTAGAAGAATATTTATGCAGCATCGTAACCAAAAGAATTATTGTTGAGGATCTGACAATGACAAGTACGATTTAACTGATTCTTCGTTAAATGCTTCGGAGATATGCATATTCGAAGCGGAACAGTTCGTAAATAACTAAAACTTCTGAAAATTTACCGAGGAAGAATTGCGAAGCATCTAATTGTAACAAGATAAGGAAGACATTATCAAAGATGTGGATGTATTGAGTGATAAGAATAATTCGATCGATTTTTTTTACGTGCTTCGATGATACTTTTGGAAGTGAATAGATCTACTAGATAATTTTAAAGAGGAATTATCGTATTATATTGTATTTAATTATGAAAGGACATGGAAATTATTATCGATCTCTGCAATGACGAGTACAATTAACTCATTTTTCTTTGTTAGATGTTTCGGAGACATCTCTGAAAGTGAATAATGATCTTGTTCTGCTTATTAATAGAAAATTGTGCAGCATGATTAAAATAAAAAGGCAAAAAAAAAAAAAATTATTACTGCAGATACGAATGAATTCATTAATAAATAGAATGTTCATAGTTGTGAATGTTTATACAATTTTATATTTTCATGAAGACAGATTTTAAAAAAAGGAAAAGATAGAAAATCATTTTACTTATCAAGTATTGTATTATATCTACTTTAAATATTTCATGCATTTTTACATGCATTGTGTACATTTTTGGAGAATACATAAAAATTTGCAATTTAATAAAACTTGTACGAAACAAAGTATCATGCAACAGTCGAATAAAATTACTATTGAAGCAGAAAGAATAATTATTAAAAACGTGGATGCGTCCAACAAATGCATTCTAACAATAACAAACGTAACCTGATTCTCATCAGGTATTACAATGATACCTTTTGTGAAATTTAAACGTCCATGTTGGATTTTGTTCCACTTATTAAAGAAGATTTATGCAGCATTGTGATTAACTGCAAAATGATGGAACAATTATTGTATATTGAAAACGTGGATGTATTCAGTAATAAATAATAATTTGATCGATTCTCATCAGGTGTTACGAAGATCTTTGATGAAATTTAAACGACCATAATTATCCCACTTGTTAAAGAAGAATTACGCAGCATTATAGAAAACTTGTTATTGCGCACGTATTTAATAACAAATGTAATTTAAACGATCATTCCATTAGATATTACGCAGACGTCTTTGACGAAGATGAAATGTCTGTGCAAGATAGTCCTATTCTACTTGCAATTAGTAAAGAAGAATTATAAAGGGGAGAAAATCACATTTAAGGAAAAAAGGATGAAACGTCTTTGACGAGACTGAAAGTTGTCATGTCCGTGCCATGGTAGTTCCATTAAAGAAGAAGTATCTTCCATTGTGACTAATTATGAAGGAGAGGAAATCATACTTACGAAAGAAAATATTTTTGTTGAAATTGAAATGTTGTTCGTGCAAGATAATTCTACTCTACTTGCCAGAGAAGAACTTCGTTCGTCACTGATTAAAAAAGGAAAAAAAAAATCATTACATCACACTAGTAGAGAAAATGCGACAATATACAAATTTCGAAGGCACGTTCGCTAAAATTTTAAACGTCCTCGCTCCTTGCTCCGCTACGGCAGAATTATTCAAGATCCTGACTAATTAAAATGAATTCCCCAGGGCGAAAGTTCTCTGCACGAAAGAGTGAAGCGTTTACTAAACACGTTTGCTAAAATTTAAAGCATTCTTGTCTCCTTACTCCACTGAAATTATGAATTATGGAATTATTCGAGAGCCTGGCTGATTAAAATTAATTAAACCGTACGAGTAGAAAGATATAGCTGGGAAAAAAGGAGATCGGTTTTCACACGTAAGGACAGAGTTAAAGTTCGGCGACAAGTATCCGAAATATCTGAAACCGATAAATTGAACCGTAACAAGCGAGGTAACGCAGCTAAGCTTCCTCTTCCGGTCGGACGAGTGTTCAACCCCTCCCTGGCTGTTCCAAATTCATCCATCTTTCATCGCGGCTTCTCCAATAAAAATCACCCAACTGCGGAAACTCTGCATTCAGAGGAAGTGGGAGACGGTTCCGCCTGACGAGACCCTTCGTCTTCAACGGATCACCGATTCGCCGGATTTCATAAAAATGTTCGCCGGAGAAAGAGGACAGATTGAGCGTTAGGTCCTCGTCTGGTGAACGGTGCCCACGGAAGGAACGAATATATCAAATTGCGCGAAGACTATCGTACGTCGATCGCGCTGCTTCTTATCGGTCCCGCGGCGAATTTTTCTGGCCTGTCATCTAACCGTGGTACGAATTATCAGCGCGGGATAGTTTCTCATTGGAAGAAGATAAAGCCGTGGATGTGGCCCGAGATAAAAATACAGGGAAACAGGAGTGATCCGTCTTAGTCCAGCGCACGGCGTACACCACCCTTCCCCGTACGTTCGTACGTTCTCTTTGTACCGCGAAACTATTCCGTTGAAATACCTTCCGCCCCGCTCACGCTTATGGCTATGGAAATAAGTTCTCGTTTGTCTCGGTTCTTTCTTCGCCAGCCTGTCTCGTTCGAGGATTTTTCTTTGTAACGTCGCTGACTCTCGAGGGCCAGGGGCCCATTCGTTTCTGGTTTTCAAGTCAGCATGTTGGTTTATCGACGGTCGTATTGCCGTGTACACGCGGAGCATCAAGAATTCGTTTTCAGCTTTTTCGTTCTGGTCCACTACCTTTGCTTCTCCTTTTTTATTTCTTTCTCTTGCAGAGGGAGACATTGAGAAAGAGTTGAGACGACGCTAATTCGTGACGTGCTGTTAAACAATAATTTATCATAGAATTTAGATGGAGGTAACGATTAAAGGTATTAAAGGTCTGTAGCTTTAATGTTAAAAGATTTGATGAACAGGTTAAAATAGATTGAGCAGGTAAAACAGAGAACTGCGTAAATGCAACGTCAATTAATATTTCGTTGTTCGAATTTAATAAAAATCAACTTCAAGCATCTTTCTATCTGTCTAAATGTCGCAGAAAGTACTATATTTTCAAAAGTAGGTACTTTTTCATATTGTATTCTACATAATCTCCAATGAATGCACGAAAATTCGCAGTGTGATCGTCATTCATTATCTTCATATTATCAATGCAAGCTTGTTTCATTTTTCTTTAGCGAAAGACACGGAGGCAAAGAGCAGACTTTTGCGTGAATTATTCTTCTTATAAAAGGTGAAATACATATATCGCTAATGTATGATGCGGTTGCGGGAACTTTCCGTGATTTGTTAACCGAGCAGTTCTATACTTGGACTGACTATACACACGTTAATCGACCGCCGATTATTACGGGAATTCACCGAGAATTAAGGTAAAATCCGTTTAAATTCTCCATGCCATCGAGCGTAAGCCGCGTTATCAGAGGACTCAGAAGGGACTCAGTTGCCTGTTAACCCTTCGCGACGTAGGATTACTTATTCCACCGTGAAATTGAACCACGATCTCGTGGCCAGCCTATGAATCTTGCTAGTGATAAAAATTTTATGGAACGATCGATCCGTGGCGATAGAGATCGATGTGTGTCCGCCACGACATTTCTGAGAATAATCGACAAAGCGGGAAAAAGACGGACTCAATGTGATTTTTAAGTATACTCAAACGTACACTTTGTCTTCGAGATTTATATTAATATATTAATATTAATAATTATGAATTTATACTAGTAACGAGATTTATATTAATTATATTCTTTCGTGTTTATTATACTTTCATTGCCATTTGTTACGTGATAGTTGATCGTCTTTAATTTCATCGAATGAAATATGTCACAATTTCTAATTGCGGCTCTTGACATGATTTTAGAAAATGTAAAATGCATTTAGAAGCGTAAAATATAAAACGATGCAGAATGTATTTAAAATTTCTTACATATATATAAAAAATGTATATATTTTATATTTTATATTTTAAGAAAATATATCTTGTCGAAGTCTTTTTGTTGAAAGTTGTGATATAATCGAAATACATTTTATTCAAAATAACTTGAAATATATACATATATGTATCTGTATATTTTTAAATGTATTTCGCAAACGAACGATTTCCGCAGAGGCAGCTCTAAAAATACAATTCCAGAAATCTCGTCACTCGCCAGAGTTAATCACCCCTAATTGCTTTGAATAAAATGATCGACCGACTTCCACAATCGAACCCAACAAGACGACTTTAAAAAAAGAATAAACGTCCGGGAATTTGATCGTTCATTAATTACACTGAACGATCGTAATAAATAGAACGAATAATTTCTATAGCAGCGTGATCAGTATTTAAGTCAGCGCGTTGCCAACTTTCTCCACGTGCGAGGAGGAAACATCCCGCGTTTACAGAAAGTAAATTGCAGCTCGGTGGAAAAGCGACGCGTTTTATTGTCATTTCCGGGGACTTTTCCGCGCGAGTTACCAGAACTGAAAGTCCAACCCGAGGTTTACCGGGGCAAACTCGCGGCGTCGTGGTTAAAAGTTCACGCGAAACGCAGATGCAAATTCACGGGGGAGATCCCGGCGTTTCCCCCCCCCCCCCTTGAATTTTTCGCGTGCCCGAGCGAGTTTCTGCGTTGCTCGCGAATTAACTTGGCGACCTCCGGTCGCCCGATGAACCGGAAGGATATTATCCGCCGGCGGAAGGTTCGTTAAAGCGATTTTCGGCACAAAAGCCGAGCGATAAATAAAACGGGGAGCGTGCACGCGGAAAATTCCGGATTACGGCGCGATTATAATGAAATCGGTAAGCAACAATGACGTCGGCCGGTTACCGATACCCAATGATTATCGCCGGGAAACGGTTCGAACGCGTTATCATTATCGATATCTCGACTCGGCGAAAAGCAATCGCGCGTCGATTGCAGCGTGGAGCCCCGTCAAACGGAAACGAGAACGTAACAATAAATAAATTGTCCCTGATAGAATCGGTCGCACCGGTGCAACGTTTCTACCTCCCCTCCTCGTTCCGAACAGAGCTACTCGCCCGAATAGGTCGCCATTTTAATCTCTTCGCTCGCAAATCGAAGTCAATTTCGTTTATCGTCGCGAGCGAGAGGAGCGGCGCGTTCAAGCGTGAATCCCGATATACGAAAGAATGACGACAACCAGCCGATATCAAAGCAAATGCAAATATGGCGGGTCACGTACGATTCGAACGGCCGCGCGCTTCAAATTTAATGGCCAAGATCATTTCAGTGGTCAGACATGCAAAATGATACAAACTGATGAAAAACTACAAGGGAAAACGAAATGAACTTGGCAAGACGTAACATAAATTTCACCAATTTCAATTATTCTAATTTTTCAAGATGGATTTAAAAGCCAAATATGCGAGACGGAGGATTTTTTAATTCGCTACGTTCTGAATAGCCAACAAAATTGAAAAATAACGTCCGCGAGATTTGTTCAACTCAATTATGTTCTCCGGTTGCGGTACATCCCGCAGCTATTACCGAAGTAGATTAAAAACCGAAATATACCGTCATCCAGGTAAATACTCCTTTTAACAGTCGATCTCGTTCGCGCCGTCTTCATCTGATAATTATTAATAATTACTTCGTGATTTTCCGAGCAAGACCACGAAAATACTCTCCAATATTGTCCGCTTCGCTCTTCATTTACGGCGTGGCATTAAAAGGGGGCAAGAGGATGATAGCCGAGGAATATTCCTCGCTAAAGCATTAACCGCACGATGAAACCTTTTACACGCTCGTTGGCCGCGCAATTACTAAATTATCCTTTCCGCTTTCTTTCTCCGCCGTTCCGTTGTACTTATGGCTCATTATCTTCTTATACGCGCGCGCGTCCAGATTACACGGAAGGAAGAACATGTTGTATGTACCTGTACGCGTGCGAGAGCCAAGTTCGAACTTAATTTTTCATCTCGTTCCATTTCCTTTCGTAATTGCCGAGTCTTTCGCCTTGTCGTCGCTGCAATTGAAATCGCCTTTAGAGTCGTCACCTCCTACCAGCATTACTGCATTTCCAGATTTTCGCAGATTCTAAATTTAGATAAAAAATTAAATTCTTTACTTACTTGTAAAGAAAAAAAAAAGAACAAAAAAAGAAAAGAAACTTTATCAATCACTCAACAATTTCGAGAAGAAACTTATCCATCCGACACTTTGAATTAAAATCCCGCGAAAGGTTGGCCAGAAAGTAATCAGACAAAAATGAAATCTCTTTGGGGAGAAGAGAGTGCTGTTCTGATACTCGGTGATACTTGACGGTATCGATCATGGACGGAGAGCGACCTTTTCATTCGTTCGCGCATTTTAAAGACTAAGAGTAAAACTAAGAAACTTCAAAAGATAGAAGGTGGCTCGGAGAGAGAGAGAGATCCCGAGAGTTTCACCCTCTTGCGGAATCTCGTGGAGGAATTTCAATTAGTCCCTTTCGAAATTCAGCATTAGCTTCGATAGTTCTTCAAGCAGGACGAAACTCGGCGACCCCGGAGCGTTAGCTAACCCGAAAACTGAAGGCGCGGCCATCGACGACGAGCCCCGTTTAACCTCTTTTTGCGCGCCACCCTCTTGGACCTACTTTCGCCCTCAACGTCGATTGGCCACTCGTCGCCCGCGCGGAATAAATCACCATCGCGATGAATATTAATAGTATGATCGTCGGACGATACGATCGGCGCACACGAAGTAGGACGAAAGGAGGAACAACAGCGTCCAAGGACGTCTCGCAATTTTCATCGATGAAATAATGGAGGAAGAAGAGGCGCGATCAATTTTTGTACGACTTCCTCTTGCGTGTCTTCGATCCTCCTTCAGAATGAACAAAGAATATGTACGGAGTGTTCTCGTTCGAAGAACAGAGCGATCGTGAATAAATTTTGTGGTAAGAAATCTTTGCGTTTCACGTAGAATTTCATTTCATACGTCCAAGAATAATAATACGTTACCTGCGGGAGGATGAAGTTTGAAAGTTTGTTTACTCGAGTAATTGAAAAACCAGTCGGAAACGCGGAATAAAATTTTGTTAAAGTAAAATAGAATAAGAATCTAGCTTTTAGTTCAAAGCTTTTTTGTTTTCTAGAAAATGGTTATGTAATTGGTACAACGTAAGCTGTAAACTGAGATATTACAGAGAATAAAATTTAGAAATTCTTCGTTTGTATAGAGAATAAAAATTCCTTCCATCGTTGTACGTACTTTTCAAAATAGTACGACTTTGTGTGCTGAGTTCTTTTTGTATAGCAACAAATAAAGCGAATATTCAGGTGTCCTATTTCTCGCATGCATCCCTAATTATTTTAGCATTCGTATTTAACACGAAGCGTACAGAAAATTGCAATTTGCTTGAGATTCTTGCGGCGTATTATTAAAAAAGTTGCGCGGTTCCGTATCCATAAGTGGTCGGTTATTTGAAAATGGCCGCGTGGAAATTTTGTTTTAGAGTGCCGTGGCTCGGGTAATTATGACGCGAAACGACTCAACAAGTGCTCCAGGCTTTTCTTGCCTCTAAAAAATTTTCACCCGTTTTCACGATTCCTGCGATATTATTCAATTAAGGGATCGAGCGTGAAATAAAATCGTGACATTTGGTTTCATGAAATATGGGGAAATGCAAACGTAATATTGTACACGTACGAAAAAACACATACATATTTCATAGAATATGAAAAAAAATGTACGAACATGGAGTGTGTAAATGAACCAACAATTACACGTACATATCTACATTTTTTAAATTACCCGTTAATATTAAGGTATACAAGAAACACGCATTAAAGAAACATTTTGCACAATTAACGCCGACCGAGTTTTCAAATTCTTTCTCTTTGCAAATGTGTCTGTAACGAGAAATACTCGTTAATTCAGTTTCGTTGTACGTGCTATAAACATGGTTGCTGTATCGACATTGATACTGCGTCGATTATAATTATTTTACAAGACAGTTTACAAGCTTGCGATCGGAAAAAATATAGATGTAGAGATTCACAAAAATTCACTTTGTACATCTCTTCGAGCATTACGAGATTCTTACAAACTGGTAATATTGAACGTTGAGTCGTTGGAGAGAACAAAGTTAAAAGGCCATGAAATAAATATTATTAAGTTATTCAAATTACCCGAATCAAGGAAACTACGATAGAAGATATAGGTACTTGACACCCGGAACTTCGCCAAAATATTTAAGAGAAAGGAGAAGGAACGGAGAGCAGAGAATATTGGCTAGAGCGAGATGCTCTACCGAAAATGCCAATAAGTTTTAGGCAAAGGAAGCAGAGAGAGAATGTCCGCTATGTGAAGAGGAGGAAGGAACGTTTGAGCACTGGAGACAATGCAGAGAATTAGGAGAAACCAGCCTCAACATGGAAAGGATCCTAACGGAAGAGAGTGATGCGGAAGCAGTGGTCTAGCGCAGAAAAATAGAAAAAGAAAAAGAGAGAAGAAGAAACAGAAAACCAAATATGGAGACACAACTAGAGTAAAGAAATAGAGAACCAAAGAGAAATATATTAAGTGTTAAGGCATTGTACAAATATCATTTTCTATTAGTCCAATTTATAGTATAAGGTTAGATTAAAGTCTGGCATGCAATACTGGTATGTAAGGGAAAAGAAATAAGAGAACACTTGACAACTAAGGGAATTAAAAGGGAAAACAAAATGTAAAGAATAATGTAAGTACTGAGGTCTATTTCCAGGCCAAAAGGCCGAAATAAAGATTCATTCATTCAAGTTGTTCAAATTAAAAAGTTTGATTGCAAAACCGGATCAACGAATATTTCTTATTACAGGCAATTAAAAAAAAAGAAAACTTCCTATCACGTTCTCTCAATAAATATTAACAACGGCACGAACATATTTATACGAACTTGCAATTAACGGTCCACTTACGCCCAACTGTAGAATGCAGGAGAGCTTATTCAATCTCAAGAGGTGTCTCTCTCTTTGCCTGTATTTTATCTTAAATATAGTTCTCGGGGGATGAAGTTGTTAAGAGAGGCTGCCAGGACCGGGATGTAACTTTAATTCAGGCGAAACATTTCTTTTTTCTTTTTTTTTCGTTTTAATCGGCTCGAGAAGAATGGGGCGAGTAAATTGGCGCGCGGTGAACTCGGCTCGGTCAGACGCGCAAAACGGGAATTTATGGTCCCCTGGAAGTGTTTTACCATTTTTACAGTCTCTGAGGGAGGAGGAGCGTCTGCGCCAACCTAACGAAAGATTGAATAACAAATCTTCTCGCGGATTCGCGCGCGAAGAAAAAGAAGGTCCACGTACCTCGTGGATCTGAAACAGAGAGGAACAACCGCGCTCCCCATCAAGAATTATCGGACCACGAATTATTCGATAACCAACCGAACGAAAATTTATACATGGCGGAAATTCCCCGGCGAACGGGTAATTTCATCTGCGTTTAATCTCGCGAAGTAACTTCGCACGAAGTATCGAGTTTGATTATTTATCTAACTTTTTCCAGTTTCCAACTAAGTATAACAGCCATAATAGAAGCTCCGAGCGAGTGCGCCGAGCGCCGTTGAAATTGTTCCCGGCGACAGACGATCGATAAAATGATTACATAATGGTATTAATATTTACCGAGTATATATATTGTAATTATCGATGGGTTACGTTCGACGGGAACAGAAACGCAATTATAATTTTGACACAATTGACGCATCATTGTTCGTCGGATGTGTGCCGTCATCAATATTCATTATCCACGACGCGAGCAACGTTTTCGAACAACGTTACAAAACCGAAAATAACGTAATCAATCAACTTTATCCTCCATCTGTCTACGTCAGTTATCCGCTCTTCTTCTGGGGGATCAACCTTTTTTCACACTCTTAATACTGTTCTCTATTATGCCGTTGGTTGGCTCGTTGGTTCGAACGAGCTCAATGTTAAATTCACGAGCTTCCACTATCGGGTTTCGTGTATTGACGTACGTTTAAAAATATCAAAGAGAATGTGAAAAACGGATACGATGCTTCGCGAATTCAGTTTACGCAGAGAATTACACAGAATCAACTAAATATGAAACTCGCGACGTTTCATCATCGAATCAAATCAAAATTAATTTTCGTAGATCGATGTGCATTAAAAAAACTGCGAGAATTTTAAAATTATCAATAATTATACGTTGTATCGAAGAATACGATATTTGAGCAAGAATTTCGAAGAGAAAGTGAAGTACGGATTTTATACAGATGTCGACGAATTTTTATTTACTTTAATATCGTTGTACAAAATTTACGCAGCGAATGACACACAACTGACTAAACTTGTAATGTTTCGTTATCGAATGAAATTAAAATTCTACTTGCAGTTATCTGCCGTGAAATGTAGAGAAGGGAAACTCAAGCACGCAGTTTTGCATCTCGCGGAATTTTTCTGAACGATTTTTAGGTATTCACAGGGTATAAATCGGAATCGACGCTCCGTAATCAAATAAAATCGAGATCAACTCTCAAATATTGATAAAAACATGAAAAAAACAAAAAAAAAAAAAAAAAAAACGTGGATTTGATATTTTAGAAAATTTTTATTCGTCGATCACTCGATACAGAGCCAAAGTTTCAGCTCGTGTAAATTGAAATGGCCTGCTGGAAATTTAACACGCCCTTCTTCCTAAAACGAAGCAGTAACGAGCTGATTCGCGAGCCATGATTTCGCGAATGCATCCTCACAGAGAGGCTGGGGCTCTGTCTTTCCTCGTTACTCGAGGATCCGTCAGATTCTGATTCGAGTAATTACTCGCCCGTTCTGTTTCCTGTTCTATCTCACAAACGGAATTTTAGGCTCGATCGACTAATGTTGCACGCCCAGCGTATCTCGAATCGACATTGCAGAGACGCATCGAGATATACTCCCTCACCGCGGTGCGAATTTCGACGTGCTGCCGCATTTCCTAGATGAATGCATTGCTTTCAACGTGTTCCGCGACTCTTTCTCTCGACGGATCCCTCGAGAAAGCATTCGTTCTAGTTCTCGTTACTTGAATCGTACATTGTCTCTTCGTGTTTTTTTAATTTAAATATTACAATTTGCTTCTCATTGACACATGCCCGCATGAACTTATTTTCAGGTGATAAATAGTTTATACAATTGGAATCTAAATAGTTCGCATTATCTAGTGTATGACAATTTAGGTAATTTAAAGTCTACTGACCCCTGACACAATTTCCAGTGTACCAATTATACAAAGCTAAAATTCTCGCGCAAACGGACAGTCAGATATGATAAGAAAAAAGAAAAAAAAAAGGAAAACTCGCTCAAAATTTCTCTGAGAAATTAGACGAATAGTCAAAGGTTTCCCGCGAGGGTCAGAATCATTCTAGCCGAGCATCTGCGAGAACGTAGAACTATCGCAGCAGAGGTCAGCCAACATCTCTAGTCGCGTGTTTTCACGAAACGGAAGATTTTTCTCGGAGGAAAAATAGAAATTTGTCCAACGACTTGTGGTGTGGAGCACAAAACAGTAGTGCAGACCGGAGTTACGAGAGGTTGCTGGCTTCGTACGGAATAAATTAGACCGGCGAGCGAGACGATTACAGGACTTTCTGGAACGGAGAGGCAACTCGACGATCTTTGTCGAACTTTTTAAACTTTCGTCATTAAGTCAGCTGCTTTTTCATTTGTGCAAACGAAGATTTTGTGTCCATTAAATTGACAGTGAGCCACTGTATGCGTGTTATTAATTATAATGGGATACAACTGTTATGATTCTATTGATTATATTGAATGAAGAAACAAATCTGTTTGTCGTGATTACGAAGAAACAAATCTGAAAATATATGTGTAATAGAAGCCGGAAGATATGTATTTGATTATTCAAGTATAGCGAGCCTCTCACATGCGAATTAATAGGACAAAAATTTCGGTCAATGGAATTTTTGAATAATAAAACAAATCTATTTTCTAGGATTGCGTCGTATATATTTAAATGAAAATGAAGAAAATTATTATTTAAGGATGTTATTTAACTGCTGGATTACATATTTTTTTTTTTTTTAGCATAGTAATTCTGTCGAGTTATATTCTTTTCTTACTTTAGATCATGCAAATCCTTTTTCAAATGCTTCATTCAATACAAAAAAAGATATATTCTTATTATTTTTGTTTTCTGTATAACCATGATAGTTAATTGCTAATAAAAAATCAGGAAATATATATGCTTGTCCATGTGTAAATTTTATACTAGATATTTTTTTTATCACTAGTCAGAGTTATCTGTTCTGGGATATATACTCATTGTTCTTGTTAAGTATAATTTTATTTTATAAAATACTTGTCTCTTAAGCTTCCTCTTCTCCATCACTTTACAACTATCAAAATTTTCTGCTGATAAATGTTCAAATATATTACTTTCACGACTAATTTCATGTTTCTAAATTACCCTTCTCTTCTACGATTCTTGTCTTTCTTGTCAGCTACTGATCGCGAGTAGGAAAAAAAGTAAAAATTCCAGAGCCCGCTGTTTCAATGCTTACAGAACACAACCGAAGAGTATAGTCTTTTACGAGCGAGCTACAAACTTTGTTCGCACGCGTTCTTTCGCGTGTTCGGTTTTCTTCTCGAGCCACGATTCGCGACCGTTCTCCTCGCGTATATTACGCCATAAAGTTGTCGATTTAATTACTCGTTACTTCGAGAAAGGATTTACATGCGAGTGCCGATAAGAGCCGCTTCCTAAAAGCTATTTGCGCGCGGCTGTTCGCGCTATAGCAAACCCGCGATATCCCGTACAAACCGGGTGACGCTGAAAACCGCGTGATAACCACACGAATAAAATACAGCGACGAAAATTATAATTACGATCGAACAAAATAATATTCCTCCACTGAAGAAATTCGAAAGAGCAAGAGCCTTTCTCAGAAAATTTCTTTTTCCTTGAAAATGAATCTTTGAAATCTACAGATTTGACTTTATACGTCAGTAGATCGCCAACTTTATATCGTAGTAATTGAATTCCTCACTCTTTGCTTTTCAAAAATAATAAATATATCAAATCTCGAAATCTTCTGCAACAAAAAGACACATATTTTTAGCAATGAAGTTGCAATTACCATGAGTTGTAAATTATTCTACTGTCCGTGGTGAAAAGTTTTCGATCAAAGATATTCAGAAAACGTTGAAATCGTTCCTGTTCGCGAATTGAACTGGGATTCGTAATGCACAGCGAACAAACGCAATTGCATTTTATAGTTTAAGGATTCTCAAGTCACTTTGAACAGATTGTGTCGTGTATCGAGAGCTTTTAGCAAGGAGCGTACGTCATAAATTTATCTACCCGGAAATTTCGTTGCTTCAGCGCGCAACCATGCCGTCTGTAGCGAAATTTCGGCAGACTCACGCTATTTTCACCTCGACAATTCGTTACCTCCAGGTTTTAGCCAACGAACGCAGTAAGATCATTTCGGCGTGATAACAAGCCGAAAAGAACACGTACGCGCTTTCCACGCGCCGCGTTCACCAGCCACGTTCGCATCTTCGATAAGCGTTCTATATCGACACGTTTCCAGATTTGCCGAGCGTGCCTTGAATTCGCTGGCACAGTTTCTAAACTATGCCGAGAGCTGTTGAAGTCGGACTTATCTCGGCCGAAGTACGATAATATGAAAGGGGTGGGTGATATTCACGTCAGAAATACTAGAACGGATCTAGGAAGAAAAAATGATAGATTTGTCATTTTTTTTCTTGTTGAATAATTGAATTTTTTTGAACGTTGGCCATTCGGTTAGAAATACGATATTAGAAACGTTTGTACTAGTGAAAAATTCTCCTTACACGAAATTGGCAATAACTTGTAGTTAATAATAGTTCGGTTATATTCTCATATTTAGACGAGCAATTACAATTTCTATATTTAAAATCAAAATTTATTTACAAAACTTTTACAGAACCTATTTTATCAACTCTGAATAAAATTTCTAGTCTTTTTCAGTACATTCGCGACTCGCATTTTAGAGTTAATTTTCATTTTTCTCGATATGGTATAATTTTAATCTAACATCATAAAAGTTGTCTATGCAAGTCCCGATAAATAATTCGTTAACTAAAAACTTTATTAAGAGTGTCTCTTTCTGACAATAATCTAACCAACATCACAGAAATCGTCTGTACAAATCCAATAAAGGATCTGTAATAAAAAACCTAATCTTCGTGAAAAGTATTCTGCTAACAATAGTAATCTAGCAACATCACAGAAATTGTTTGTACGAATTCTTTTAAAGGATAGGTAACCAAAAACTTTGATCTCTTCGTTAAAAATTCTTTTTTTAAGAATAATCTACTAACATCACGGAAAGATATTTATATAAATTTCAATTAAAAAAAAAAAAAATCCTTTCAAATAAAGAATTCGCAATAAGAAACTTAATCTTCGTGAAAAGGTTCTCCGCCAAAAATAATCTAGCAACATCCCAGAAATTGTCTACACAAATTCTGATAAAGGATTGATAGGCAAAAACTTTGATCCGGAATGATACGATGATGTTATTGTTAAATGATGTTAGCAGACGTCTATAGAAATACCAATAAAGGACTCGCAATCAAAAACTGAATCTTCGTGAAAAGCGCTGTGCCAACAATAATCAGAACACAGAAAGTTCCAAGAGCTATACACACAAGACAGATGATTCTCTCGCATCGCAGCATGCAAATAATAATGACATTCGACGACGGGATACGGGCTCGACCACATATTTAAAGTCAAATGAACTATCTGCAGCGGCGAAAGCGACGAGGATTCGTGTCTGTCTTATTCTACTGACACCATCCTCGGGGGAAATCGTGTTCAGCGTCACTATGATTCGAGCACAAGGGATTGCGGTCTCTCGTATCATTGTCTCTGAACGTTTCATCTACCTGTTTGCGCAAGCTGTCGACGAGACTAACAGGAACAGAGACATCTAAGGCGGCGTTCTATCGCGATGGTAGTCTTAACGAGACGCGATTACTTTCTTCCCACATAGTATGAATGATATAACCATTTTTGTTTGAAGAACAAAAAAAAAAAAAAAAAAAAAAAAAATGGGGAAAGAAGTAACAGAAGAACACAGTAAGCTTTAATTTCTGTAAGAAGGCAGTTGGCACACTGTTAATCAATAGTGCTAAAATGTCACTAGAGTCATATTCTTATTTGGTCTTTATAATGTCAAGGATATCGTTTGTTATAATATTGAAACGTTGAAGTTATCAAAGTAACTTAATTAAGTGTTACTTAATAAGTTCTTTTTTTCTTTTTGATAAAACTTTGTCAATCTATCGGCTGCATCGGTAAACACGGATCTTCATATTGAAATAAGAAAATCAGTAAAAATATACGTGTACAGAGTTGTCAGATACAATCGGTTAGCAAGATTTCCACATATTTGTTGAAATCCAAATATTTAAAGAGAAACGTATATAAAGAAACAATTCTGGGATACAATTGGGCATTACTTTGTTAATGAGTAACTGCACATTTTTGTGAAAATTATATTCTTGAGAGTGTGATTTAAAAAAAGTAAAAGCTCGGTAGAAAAATTTTTTCGTGTACAAAATATTACAAAAAGAACCGTATTTTGGATATTTTCAGTATGTATGTCTGTTAATCAAAGAAGCATTTCAAAGCAACATATTTTATCAACACACACTTGCTTACTATGAGATTGCAAAGCTTATAATAACTCTTTTTTTTCCCTTTAAGTTAAAGAAATTTAGATCAATGGTTCCACACCTGCGGAGTATGGATTCTTGGAGACGCAGTCTAAGCACGATATAACGTAGATTAATGCATAAACTGCTGATTACAAGATATATCGGCGCTAAGTGTGGCAGTTGAACGTAACATAGTGGCCACTCGATCAATCGATTATCGATAATTGGCTGGCGGAGTACTATCTCGAATATGATTTCGAATCTCCGTAATATATTTGATGGAGTGAACTTCTTGGTGAACCCTGACGCTCGGTTTTTGCTTACGAGGTTGCAAGTCATTAGTCTGCGACGCAGTTTTACAAAGGGTTTCGTTGATTTGTCGTAGTGAAGGTTTATGGCAAGGTTTTCTCAATTTATCCGGAAATGAGAAATATCAATTGCTAGTTGTTGTCTTCGCAGATGTAACTTCCACATATGGTCTCGAACGAAAGAACTAATATTCAACTCTTTTAGATATGAAAGATATTATGCTTATTCTAAATTTTGATTATAAAATTGCACAGAATGCACATAACATTAGAAAAAAAATTTCTTCTTTCGCAAGCAATCAAAATTTTGATACAGAAAGTCAAACTGCAATTTTGCGCAGAATGTTGTACGAGATATAAAGAGAAAATACAGAAAATATCCAAAGCGTAGGTGCTTGTTATAACGTGTGGTACGTGAAACAATTTCCTACCGAAATTCTGTTTTTAAAATTCTATTCCTCAATGTGTGAATTTACAAACTTTGCCGTCTCTAAAATATACATTAAAGAATGTTAATAAAATAAATATTAACGCACTGACGCAAATGATAATACTGTTATATCATGCATATTTCTGCTAAAATAGTAAAAACTATTTAATGATACCGATACTTGAAAGAAATTTAATGTCTTGAATTTTTGTGCTGGTTCAAAAATATATTTTTCTGAAAACAATTCGTAAGAGCAAAATGTGCGTCAACGGGTTAAGGGAATTAAAGAAAAGAGAAAGAAAAGAGAAAAAAATGAAAGAAGCAAAGATATTAAAGAAATCGAAGAAATCGGGGATCGATCAAATTCATATCTTTATCCGTGAAACGTATTCAATAATCTGTTTGTTAATCCCTGAAAAATTGCTTGAGAAACGGAGAACGTAGCTCGTAACTTTCCTTTATCAGCGTCCAGCAGCGATGTAACTGGCTGTTGCGGAATGTTTTTAATAGAATAGAGTGGTCTCGTCCACGAGAGTCGTACGACGATTCGCGGACGGTATATCGATAGAAAATTGAAACGCTGGTAAATTTCGAACGGTATTAATACGCGGTCCTCGATGGTGCTTTCACATCCACGTCTATCTTTTGCCGAGCTCAGGTTTACAGATTACACCGAGTCAGCGTGTTTCAACATTTGCATCGTAAAACGCTCTCGTTGTACGGATATTAATGGATCCCTGACGAGCTGATGCCGATATGCTTCTCGGTCGTTCGATATTGTCGCTCTCTCTTCGTCTCTCTTTCTTTCAAGCTTTCACCGTGTTTCTACATAGGAAATTACACATATTTAATTATACAATCGCCTGGAACAGTTAAAAATGTAAATGCATTCGCATTGGAGAAACAGAATAGAATGTTGCGATTATTCTCCCGAATTTAATTCGACGTGGAACGGACATTAATTTAATCATATTGACTATAGGAAAAGTTTTTTCCGATCGCCATCTTTTAGATATAAAAGCATCACATACTTTAGTTTCAACTAAACTTACTTGTATCTTTGAATTCGACAAATTCTGTTCAATTCTATATGTACAGTCAGTCATACGAGTCTATGTAGATCTGTACATAAATTTTAAATATTTAAAAAAAAAGAAGAAGAAAAAACAAAGAGATTTTAAAATTAGAAAGAATTCGAAGATGACCTCACTTTTTTCAGAATGAATTCCTTCGTAATTCAAGCATGGAGCACAATAATCTCTCTGCTTTATTTATTACAAATATTCAGATATCGACCTCTAATAAACAAACTAAAATTGACTAATTTTAAAAGAAACGATCATTCCTATCATTACAAATATTCTCGTCCTAATTATAATTAACTAATTACCTAATTTTCTCCAAAAAGAAAGGAGAAAAAGAGATCGAAGACTGTAAGCCCATTTCCGCAATGTCTCTGCTCCATTATAAATGTTCAAGTCGTTGATAAGTTGACTGAAATTGCCTAATTTTCTCCAAAAAGAGAGAAAAGAAAAAAGAAAAAAAGAGTACAAGTCCATTTCCCTCGTCCTTCGTAATACAGACGAAGCGCAACAATCTCCCTGCCCCATTTGTCACACCGCAGATTAATGTTCGTGCTATCGGAGCACAATGATGAAAAAAAAAATGAGGGTGACAAAGCCGCCTGTGAAGAAGCTGAACGTTTTCGTCAAGTGGATCGCGAAGATGCGTCACCTTCGATGTAACCATTCAGAGATCTCGAGATGTGACTTATTTTGCTACATCACGACGGGGTCGCGGACTGATAATTAGAACAACAGGCTTTGACATCCACGTGGCCTGAATCTGATCACATTAACTAACAACGTATTTCCCCAGGGGAGGAAACGCGGACCAGATCGCGCCAGCCTCGCCGGCTCCGGGGAAATATGGAATTGAATTGTTAATGCCGAGCAACGCCTGGTGTCCGGTGTTATCGAAAAGCGATAACGTTCGGCAGCGACCGGTGGACGCGCGTTCGTCGTCGTCCTTTCGTTTGCAACTTCTCCCACTTCTCCCCCCCCCCACCCTCTCACTCTTTCGATGACTTCTGGAAGGTAACAATCTCGGGACCCTTGTTCGGCAACCGTTACGGAGGAATCTCGTTACCGATAACGACGAGGATCGTTCGCTTTCTTCGAATCGCGATGGACGATGTTCCGAAGAGAGGGATATTATTTTTTTTTATTGGGAAAAATGATTAGTGGGTGATTATTAGATAGTAGGTAAATTGGAAAAGCAATGGAATTTGTAATTACAGGAAGTGTATCAGGTATTAAGGGCGTGAGTTTTCGTAGCATTTTTCTTTAAAGTTTGGATAGATTGAGAGGACAGTGGCGTGTACGAAGCTAAATTTGTAGTCAAGTAATAGTGATTGTAGAAAGATAGAAATGATACGATACGATGGATTTTTTGGCACAAAAAGCTCTGGTCTAATTTTAGCGTCAGTCAATCGTATAATAGTCAAGGTGCAGTCGAAAGTGAACAGGGGAAAAATCCCTCATAGAAAAATAAAAGAAAATATAGAATATGATTTTTTTTCATTTAGAGTTAAGTCCTCGACAAAATTAAATTTGAAAATTTATTCGGTATGCACACACGAGTTCGATGAATTATCGATTCGCTGCAAGTAAACAAGGAAGTTATTCCATATGGAAGTTATTCAAAGGCCAAACCAATCAACTCTACTTCGTATGAGATTCTCTGTTTTTCCATTGATCAGATACGTGATTAATCTTTGACATCTTAAAAAACAAAAGAAATCTACTTATTCTCATCAACATATTTGTTACAGAGAGACAGTTCAAACAACTGCAAATTTCAAAGTAAATTGAAAAAAAAACAACACTTGCAACTGTTTACGTGTTCTACACACGTTTCGGTTTGTAAAATTGACTGAACGATTCAATTAAAAAGCAACTTGTTTCACAGACTAAATGTTCTTCGAACAGGATTATTTTATTTCGTTGTTTTTGCAGATGGGGAAAATTACACAATAAAGATAAGTCCACATCAACCGTAGTTATTCATTTCTCACAACAGCGATTGATCCTTCGGACCTCAAGAGACATACGCAGAGGCGCATGATCAACACCAGTCGTGACGGCCCTTAACAATCAACGTCAAACGAAACGTCAAACCGCCGAGTGAATTGTCATCGGCGCGGAGGAAAATCAACGGGAACAAAGAGGCAACGATTCCTTCGAATCGATACGATTGCAGCCGGCAACCGCGGGATTTCAGCCAGCGTGGAATCTCACGAGTTATAACCCCTCCCAACCCCACCTCCCACGAATCCAAGAGCTTTCAGTTCCCATCGAGATTGGATGCTAATGTATTTGCAGCTCTTATTAGGAGGCACGCTGGCTTTGCACCGGCGCGATTCAATTAGCACGAGTTCACTATCGCGCAGTGTCGGGCCGCGTCGCGACGCTCGACGCCAAAAAGAGAGAGAGAAAGAGAGAGAGAGAGAGAGACCGATCGTAACGTCTACGAGAATAGGATGGATTTCCAAGGATGTGTTCGCGCGAGTGTACGTGCCACGGTCGCCGTTAATTAGCTTCGTGGCTCGACGTCTTTCCCTCGGGACAACAAGTCCGCAGTATCCACCGGCATTTTGTCCTCCGGAATATCGTTACAACCGCGAAGACCGTGGCTTCCGTCGTTTCCCTTTTTTTCCAGCCCTTAATTTACCTTTTATCAGGGCTCTTTGTTCCTTGGCTGACAACAGGCTGAAAGCAGGTAACCAGAAGGCAGAAGGGTGGGGGATTTTATTCTTTTTGCAGCGTGTCCGTGGTTCCGCGGACACGTAAATGGAATTTGAAACGTGTGGTCGCTGTCAAGGGTAAGAGCCTTTCGTGCACTAGAATGAATACCGTTGGTGGAATTTTATAAGTTTCAAGCTTGGCAGTGGCGGGTGATGAATTTCTTTACACCATGGTGGTCGATTGCTAGACAAGTCTCGCTCAGTATCTGTCTCGTAATTATTAATCGTTAGTGCGTTTATGTATGTAAAATTCTCAGTGGTGCAGATTTGTTTAATTTCGAAATTATTGCAATACAAAATGCAATTCAAACGAATTTCTTTAATTTAATATTAACGTATTAGTCTACTAATAGATAGATATCGATAAAGGTAACAGTCAGTGATAAAAGATCACTATTATTAATATTGACGAGAAAAGTAGCCAATATTAATAATTCAATTGAATCTCTTCAATTTAACATTAACATTTTAATTTTAATAATTAATATTGACAAAAAAAAAAAAAATAGTCAATATTATGGTAATTAGATGGTTGAAAACTCTCTAGACTTACTTCAGATATGTCTCTTCATTATTTGATTAAAATACAGGTTTCGAGACGCACTTTATAAAATATCGGCTATTTAGCGAAAATAAATTCGAACGTTGAATTTAACAGAGTATTTGATCTCAATTACAGTGGAGAATTAACAGTAAATGAATATTTATCAATGGTAATTGTAGACACCTAATGAAAATACCAACCTTTTAATGGGACAGCGCTAATGGAATTCCAATTATTTATGCACGGTGGTGTATAAAACGTAGAGTGCTCGTTATAATTTTTAATCACTAGAACGAATCTCGAGTCTCTATGTTTAAATTCTATTCATTTGATCCATAAAAATATAGAGTTGTACAAAATTCTACAGAAGTATGCTAATGAATGAATATATTATAATGTGTTCTTATTGTCTGAATGAATTATTTTCAATATGATGGAAAATATTTAGTAGAAATGTTGATATCAACATTTGTTAGTTTTAACTCTTAATTGGTGTTATTGGACCATTGAAAACCATAACGCGAAAAAATTGATAAACGTACATGCTGAAAATATTTAGGTCATGAAATGACTTCTCTTTCTTAAGAGCTACAGTTTTCAACTTATAAATTCACTACGACTATCAAGTTATAATTAACTTATGCAAAAAAATTCATATTTAAAACGTTCAGATCTATGCTGAAAATTTTTAGATCTTGTTTCTTGAAAGATTTATACATCTTATCCTCTCGGCTAGAGCTCTCTCTCTCTCTCTCTAACCCTTTTTAATCCTTCGTAACTTTTAGCTCCTTGTAATTCTTGGAAATTTTTAAATCTCAAAACGACCCCTCTCTCTCTCTCTCTCTCTTTCCCTTTTTAATATTCAAACATCTTGTCTTCTTAATTAGTACTTTTTACAACCAGTTCTTCATAAGTTTTTACAACTTCTCGTAATTCTTGGAAATATTTAGATTGCGAAATGAATCTTCCTCTTTCGGATACTTACACATTTTATATCTCGTTAATTAGTACTTGGAAACGTGTTGAATTCTTTGTAACTATTTATGTATCTTGTCTTCTCGATTAGCATATTCTGGCAACATTTTCGATCCATTTTAACCTTTTATAACTCTTCATCAGTTTATAATTTGTCAGTTTTGGATTACACAGTTTTTCTCTGGATATTCATGTATCTCGTTTTCTTAATTAGTAATCGTTCTCAGTACTTCTTTATAACTCTGTATAATTTCTGAGAACTTTTAGATCGCAAGATGAACCTTCTTCCTTTGGATATTTACACACTTTATCCCCTTAATTAGTAGATATTCTTTATAAACCTTTTTAATTCATCGTAACTTTTCATAACATTTTAGATCGAAATGACAATTCTTTCTTCCGACATTTGCATACCTTGTTTTCTCAACTAAAGTTGTGTAATAAATTCGTTCGCACCATCAATGGTGTTGCGAAATTAATGTGTACTATATGATTGATTATTCTTTACAAATAAAATGAGTAACTTTCAAAATCTCGTCTTTTCTTCTTCAAAATTTTGTATGTATATAATATGTGTATTTTTATGTTCTTTGAATTCTTCATCTTTCTTGTATTGAAATGATTAACATTCCAATGCTAGTAATACAGTAAATATTTTAATAAATATTAAATTGTTCATCAATCACAAGTTCAATATTTATAACAATAAATTCTTTTCATATTTTCACTGTCATATTTCCAATATATCAATATAAAATAATATCATATTTCTAATTTCATATCATACTTGGAACATTTATAGTACTTGGTTTCTTCTTGTTTTATCTACATCATATATTTCTTTATTCAATGTACGTTATATTTTTCATACTACATCAAATATTTTTATAATACACACTTTTACCAGATTTTACAACAAATACTTTTAACATCCTCAAAAACGTAACAAGAGGCGAACAAATTTATTACACATATAACAAACAAATGAAAACAAAACAAAATAACAAACAAAGAAAAAAAGAAAAAAACTTTACAAATCATTTACAATAATACGCTCAAAGTCTCTTTTGCTTTCTCTCCAATTTTTCCCCACCTTTTCACCCTCATTCCACCTATAGACAACAAATCCTATCCAATTACCAATCGATCAATGCGCGCTTTCAACGAGCACGATCCTCCTCCTCCTCCTCCTCCTCCACCCTTCCCTATCCATAATAGGGGGATATGGAAAAACATCAAAGAGCATCGATTAATTGCAGCTGGCCATCAGGGGGAGGTGAAGAGTTATACTCCCCGTATAATTCGCAGTGCGGTGTGTGTTATTATTGCACATTATTATCGCGAATTCGACCACGCAATCACTCTGTATCTCTCACTCTTCTGTCGCGATTCGTTTCAAGAATCGTTCGGGTTCGTTAATACTTTCGCACGAAGAAACTTTCGTCGCGCGGCGTTTCAAACGGGGTGCGCCCCTATCGGTGTTACACCTACGCGAGCCACGATCGCGGAATTTAATCAGGATCCCGATGGTTGAAATCACTGTTGCACGCGATACGTGCTCGGCGTGCGAAGCCTCGTGTTTTCAAACGCGATTATTCCGAGTGAATTGAATGGTATCGATAACGTTTCTCGATGGTAATCGACCGTGTCGTTCCGCGGATGCCGCTGCGAGCGAAAGTTAGTTTGTATCACGTTGTTAAAAGGAAATCATTTACCCTACGAATGTGCACGAAATTATGTACCCTACGGTGTTCTTTCTTTTTCTTCTTCTTCTTCGTGAAGTGCTATTCGTGCACGATATGTTTCTCGAGGAACAATTTGATAATTAGATGTAATCAATTACTTTGTCAATTGAAAAAACAACGCTATTTAACTTTATATTTTTATTCTATTTTTATTTATGTTAACTTCACATTACATGCTTACATGGCTTAAAAGTATCGCTGATCACGTCACAATGTGACGACAATTTTTCGCGATACTCAAAAAAGACATTGACGAACTGAATATTGTCAATCATTTGAAGAATGTTTCTACGTTCTGCTTTGTGTAGAATGATCGTGGCATCTCATTATTGAGTATCCTACTTGTAGGAAATTTTAAAATGCAAAATTGCACAGAATACACATAATATAACAAAATGTATCAAATATTTAGTACGTGAAACAATTTTCCAACAAAATCTTATTTTTGTTTCAAAAATATGAATTTGTATAAAAATCTGCACTCCGGTATGTTATTAACAAAATTTCAAGTTTTTCGTATAACATATTCACAAATGGCGTCTACAATGCCTTCGTGATCAAAATGATGAAAGAAAGAAAGAAATGATGAATGAAAGAAATCTTCAGTGCATCTTTGTGTCGAAGAAATCGTCTGAACGTCAAGAGGAATTTGTTGGATCGTTATAAGCTGCTGGAAATCAATTACGTCTAATTACGAAGAACATCGTTTTATGCGTACCTTGGCGAATGAAAGAACACTGTGAACAAAGAAGATAATGTAATTGTCAGATTACCTCGTTCTTTCCAACTTAATAAAAACAAACTTATTGCTAGGCACAAAATTGCGAACTGATAATTAGGGAAATTGTGTATTTGCATTTATATTCGAATACTTCGTCGATTAATCTTCCTTCGTGTTGAGTCACTTTTATGAGAAGCAATTCAATCTTCATCACCAGGAATATTAAGTATGCAAATTAAATAATTCGTTGCCTTTTTATAACTGAGCTAATATTTTTTAGTATTATTTTGGAAAATTTGGTAACGAAGATCGTTGTTAGCTGTGATTTGTAGCGTTTGAAAAATTTAGCAATGAAAATTTTTAGAGTTTCAATTGTAATTTTCACGGTTTAACTTAAAATTTATATTTAATTTCAAATTTTAATCTTTCAGTTTATGAAATTTTTGACTAATTTAATTTCAAATTTTTACACATGAATTATAATTTTTAATATATTGAGAAATTTTTAAATATTGTTTGCAACACTCTCAAATTAATAATTTTTTCGAAAATCTAGCAACGAAAACTATTAGAGACAGTTTTGTCATTTTTAATATTTGTAAAATTTAGCAACACGAAGCTTTCAATTTACTCGCCTCTTGTTTAAATCCAAATATTTTCAAAAAAGAAAAAAAAAATATATCGTCCGTGTTTACGTGCACTGCTAAAAATAACAAATTTAACGATTACAATAACAATTTCAAATTTCCTTGACAAATACCCTAAACCAAGTTACGCATTATCTGACATTACACCAAAATTCATCGGCACGAAAACTGAAGAATTCACGTAACAGCATCGAAGTCCCTTCGTGCAGAAGTACGACAGAAGATAACGCAGTTTCGAAATCTGAAACAACGAGGAGAGAAGAAACGTCGTTTGAAAGGGACGATAATTCAACAACGCGTAGAACCGTCGTCTACAAAGGATTTCATGCGACAAATGAGCTACGAGAGATCTCTTCCTCTTTACACGCGAATCCTGTGCCTGTGCCGTGTAATCCCGAGACAACGAAAAGGAACTCCTCTAATCTGAGCAACGCGTTGTTTTCTTCCAGAGATCTGGATCGTGAAACAAATCCGCAGACGACACAAACTCGAGGCAAACTCGATCCCTGCGGACCAGCGTCTCCTCTCTGGTTTTCCGAAAAGACGAGCGAAAGAAACGGAAACGGAAACGGAGTGAAAGTACGACGGATTCGGCGTGCATCTCGGCCGTCTCCTAATCCAACAAAGAATCTCTAATTTCGTCGGACGCTTCTGGCGCAAGAAGTGGCCGGTCAAGGGGAGCCAGCGTTGAATGCACAAACGATTTTTCCTTTCCCGGCTGGCATGCGCTTCCTTCCGTGTATAATCAGGATTATTTTCGACTGTGTGTGTGCACGGAGGTACGACTCGGAGGGCTTGGTACAAGGAGGAGTCCTTTCCACGCATTCGTATCGCTAATTCGACGAATTACGATAACGAAGAAACGGCGCTGGTTTTATTTCGATCGTGTTCATGATGATGTAGGGGATGCGCCCGGGCTCAAAATGATAATGAGGAGAATGAAGATGTCTATTGGGTTTGAAAACGAGGAAAAGAATATTCGAAGGGAATTATTATTCGCTGTAACCTAAAGGGAGATTTTATATGAAGAAATGAGTCGACGAGAAAGAATGAACAAAACGAAAATTGTATTACACGTATGTTGAATTTGGCTGATTCTTTGGTGCTGAACGGGAACGAATAATCGAGAGTACAGGTAAATATTTCATCTACGAAATAGGTTAGAAAGTTGAAACGACGAAGCTCTTTCAAAGTGTTTCGTTTTTTAGAAAATTAAATTTGAATTAAATTTATCAAGCACATTTGTATCAAGATAATGCTTAACTAAATATATACAGTTTTTTCTTTTTTGGTAAACGAAATTTTAAAAAAATTTTATTCTTTTTTCTTTTACAAATTATTTTTGTAGAATTACCTTCATTTTTTATCAGTTTTAGGTACAAATAAATATACGTAATGTTTCGCAATTTGTTTTACGAAGAAAACCAAGTAAATAGAATCTATTAGAAAAAAAAAAGAAAAAACTAGAGAGAAAAACTGGCATAAACTATGAAAATATTTAGCAAAAATAAGTAGTGACGAAAATTCGGCAACGAAAAATACATTTTTATGGAAAATAAATAGTAACGAAAATTCGGAGAAACAAATTTTATTCAAAACAGTCGATCCAAATATAAAAAAAAAAAAATCAAAATGTTGAAATTAATACAAGCGAATTTAAATTAAAATATCGAGCAATATACATTTCGAAAATTTTGTTTTCCATTTATTGCTTCGCTATTGTGTTTCGTTAATACATTATTTAAAAAATTCCGCACGATCTACTTTCATTGGGATTAATAACTACAATTAACTAAAGATCTTTGTCCTTTGTCGCGGATAAACGAAACGAATTACAGAGGATCAAATGTAAGAGTTTGCATTTCACTGTAATATACGTTATAAATTTAAACGAAGATTATAGAAAAACATATTTTCTGACCGTGGAGAATCAGATTACGTAAATTGATACCACGGATGAAAAGTTCGCGTAAACGGAGGGATTATTTACTGCGTGTGAAAAGCACCGCATAAATCGAAGGATTAATGCATATAAATTCCCTGCAATTCTCCACGATATTATCATTAGAGGAAAATTATTTAACGCGAACGAAATATTTATCGTTCTGCGAGACATTAATAACGCTAAGATTGAAACGAACACTGCGATGCTTTCGAGAAAGAGACTCTCTTCAAATTACGACCATATTGACTATTATTAATGTACTCGCGCGTTGAAGCTCGTGCATCAAGGAAACAATACGAGTTTATCAGACGCAATGAAAAATATCTCTGTTATAATCTCTCGTATAATAAGCGAAAATGGACTGTTAACTAAAGAAATAATCGTATTATGTAAATGAAACGTATTATGCAGTGATAAATTTGCAGGATTATCGTACCATTGAAATTAAACGATCACGAAATGAAGCATATGCCAAATACTGGCATCTTATTAGCATTTCAAATTTAATAATAATAGCAAAATTATAAATATATTTTATAATGCAATTGTTAATATACTGACACTTGATTCTTTGCCGTTAAAACGTATTGCCTCATTTGTTTCAATTGTGAAACAAATGTAACGCCTGAAGGGATCTGTATTTATGACGAGATATATTTTACAAAGGTATAGTTTCCAAAGCTCATAAAAATATTTAGACAGTCAATTACACGTGATGTTAATAAATCGCAAGGGCTGTTTCCCATTACGTTGTTCATTTATAAAAACATACGCCTCAACTCCAAAACACTTGCGACACTTTCTTCAGGAATAACTGTTATATTTATTTTAATTCATACTCGCGGGAGGGAGATTCTTTTCCATCGAAGTTAATGCTCTACGCGGCTGGTATCTCTCTGTTCTTTATGGTCCTCGAAATAACGAAGCTGGCTGCAATTTATCACCCCTTATCGGGATGATACTTATGCAAAGTACGAGCAGCCGGGAAAGATTTAAGAAAAAGGAACTGTGCGTGAAGATAGTTGGCAAGAGGTGCAGTGCGCCTTCCAATGTTTTCCGAGTTCTTTCCTGCGGTCTGTCTCCAGCGTAATGGGACTCGAGTTTGTTAAAATGGTAGGAGTCCGAGAAACTTGGACAAGTGATACACATCTCTCCTGATTTCTCTCGAACGTTAAATGTGGCTTGAAAGATGGACAACAGGTTGGTTATCGTAGCATTTTCGATTCCTTGTGTGGAAAAGACGTAAGACGAAAATGCACGTTCGACTTGGATTTGTATTAGGTTTTAGTTATATACGACGAATAGAAATTATCAGACTGCGGATTTTGTATGCATTTATGGAAAATTTGGAAATAGAAAAAAAAAAATACACAGAACGCAAGTAGTATGGAGAAATATATTAAATATTTAAAGTATAATAATTTTTTACCGTTACAAAAATATCAAAATTGCATAAACATCCGCAGTTTAATAATTAGCAGAAATTTCTAGTAACAACGCGTTAGGTTAATCAGTATCGCTATAAATCACGAACAGAAAGCGATGAACGACGGTGATCTATGGAACCGAGTGATCGAGGTTGGATCAAAGGGTGGAGGCATGAATTCCTCTGTGGTCCTTGACGAACAAAGAATTATTGGCATTCGCGTTCCTATGCCAGGCTGTGGACGATCGATGTGTGGGCCGACTGCGTGTCAGACTCGAAAGAAAGATGGTCGTTGTCCATCGATTTTTTTTTCTCCCTCGCTATGGAAACGACTGGCAGCGCCCGTTGAGTCGGGGAATCAAAACGCATTCGCGCCTCCCATGATGAATGAAGGATCGATTTAAAAAAGGGCTTGTTCGACCTATTTTCGACCTGCAAGCGAACAAGGACGACGCGACGTTCTGTAAATCAAGATGCGCTAAATTTAACTGACATCGAAGCCTGTGAATCAATTGCAATTGTTTCGTTTAGCACTTCACAGGCGTTCGAGACTCACGTAGAAAAGGAAAACGCGTGAAACTTGAGTTTGAACCTTGATTTTTTTAATAATCAAAAAAAAGTTTTTAATATTTCCGGGATTCTGATATTTCCTTAATATCAGATTGAGATAAGAAATCATATGCTACGTATCTCGACAGTGATTTTTTTTTATATATATATTCGTAAAGAATATATTTATGGTTAAATATATACAGTATCGGCAAAATAGTGTTAATTTTGGATAAGACCATGTGTTTTTGACAAGTAAGATTATATTATTGAAAATAGTGTTATTTATTTATAGAGTGTAACTGTTAAATATCTATGATTGACAAAGTTTGTTTATTTTTTGAATATGAAACTGATGGATGCTTCAAATTTTTCGATATATATTAAGTTGTACTATACATATTTTAATTTTAGTTTTGGAATAAACTTTGAGAGAACTGAGCGTTCTTTCAAACTGAATACTTTTATATAGAAAATCAACAATTGATTTTAAATCATAAACTACGATCATTTCAGACCACGCCATCATCACCCGAAACTATTCAAATTTATCAAATAAAATTCCTTTTAATCTCAGGCCTCCAGTTCCAATTGAAAAGAACATCCTGCAACTAACGATTAAACAAACAACAAGATATAGAAAACCAACTCTGAAATACAGCATACCAAAAACGTGAAAACCACTAGTTCTCTCAACTCGTAACAGCCATTATCCACGATGAAACGAAAGAGATAGCCAACACTCTACTCAGTCAGTTGAATTCCTTCCGTACTGTCAGGATGGCACGGGACGGTATTGTCACGATAGCCAATAATCTGACGCCATTGAGACTCTCTCACCCCTCACCCCTCTCCCCACGGATCAGATCCTTTTTTCTGGCTTCCTCGGGGCGAGTGCCAATAATCCTTTCGTTTCGGGACATCGCGATTGCACTCGGTTGCACCTGGGAACACGAACGACAGCGATCTCCGAATTGACGCGGGGACAAGGTACGCGGTTCGGCGCGCGGGGCGACGATTCTCGCGCTCGTCTTGCTTTCGATTTCCGGCAAATCCAAGTAGAATATGCAAACGCTCGACAGGCAAATGGACGGGAAGAAAGAGCCACCTGGTGGAGATGAACTCCCGCGAACAATGGAATTTTTCCCCCGCGGCTGATGGGACAGGCTTGCGAACGGATTCCGCCGGATTTTAAGATCGCGTCGCGCGTGACGAGAGGGAGCGGGCTTTGTCGTCGCGCAGATTTTCGACTCGTCCGGCTGTTTTTCGACCGAGACTCGCGACTCGTGTTTTCAACGGGGCTCTCTTTAGTTCTTTTTCTTTTTTTTTAAGAGAACAAAGAGATTTTCACGCGATTTTTGTTTCTCCGTTTGTTTAATCTCCGTATGCTTCGTGTAAAAATAGTTAGAATTTTTTTTTTTGTACGATGCCAATGTCATTTGGAAGTTTGACGTATTTTAATGCAGGGGTTAACTGGCGGCCCTTGCCCCTACTCTTCTGATTGCTGGCGTTGTCCCCTCCACTGCAATGAGAGTGTCGCGGCCGCAATACTTGCATCAGACATGTATGTATACATATAAATTGATTTCTTTACTGTAGCTGCGGAAGTTACAGAAAGACAGGGAAAATACAACAGTTCGCATCTCGAGCTCATCTCTCTTTTAAATGAAATTACTTTTTTTATATACCAATCGATGCGTTCTTTCATTTTGAAAAGTATTAGAAAATTTTAGTTTGAAAGATATCGAATTTTTATTACTTTATTACTACTAGTTTTTTCTATATCTCCTTTTAAGGATAAATGGGAAAATATTCACGAAGTTTAACACACAAAGATATACACTACATTACGAAAAGTATTTATAGAATCAATTTTCCTAAAAAAAAAAACGATTTTCTCACAAACTGAGGACGACGGATACATAAAAATCAAAAACAAAATATTGAAAACGTAAATATTCTTCGTGACAAAAACCACATTGATGAATGTTTAGCAAGCGAAAACCTGTGTGCAACCTGACAACCCTATGTCATCTTCCATTATAAACACATCTCCAACATTTCCACCATCTATTACAATTCGTAAATCTTCGAATCTCCCTTTCAACGAACCACGCTCGATATTATATCAACTCGCGGATAACGTAAAACCGCGGAGAAGTAACCGAAACTGAATGTATATACGCGAAGCGTAGTAAGAGCGCGGAAGATTCATGAACAAACACCGGCGAGAGAAAACGGATAGGGCAGAAGTAGCACGGATGGAAAACGGAATATAAAAGTCACCATCAATAAGGATATCGCGCGGAGAACGGTTCGTCGACGGTGATGGAATAATACCGACTATCTGTTCGGAATCGCGAGTGAAAATTCCGTGAGGGTTTGATAGTCGCGGTTTTATTGGATCGTTTGTTTCGCCGGTGAAAGGGAAATGAGGAATGAGAAGATACAGGGAGAACGAGGGAGAAGAAAAGGCAAGACGTATGCGTAAAGCGCGGTTGTATCAACTCCTCCGTTTTCCTATTGAAATTTGCATGTTCCCGCGAAGTATCGAAACAAGATGCTCGTGTTCGGAAGATCAGGTGGTTGTTTCCGCCTCGTGTGCTTTCTCTGAACGAGAGGGAAGGAAAGTCAGCTCCTCGGTAAAAGTGATCGCCATGGACGCTTTATTCAACACTCCACACACTGCACATTTTTCACAAGCAATGTGTCATAATTTACTTAAATTTAAGCATCCGTGTGCAAATAGGTAATGTGTAGAATGGTGATTATTTCGTGAGTTGTGTAAAGTGCATGTGACGTACAGAGAATAGCAAAAGAGAATTTTTTCGTCCAAGACTTCCTTTTCCAGATGAAATCGCAAGACTTAAGAAGATTTATCGAACATTATTACTTGAATTTGGATATTATAATTCTGCATTGGACAGTATAATTTATGTACATGTACAATTTAATTTCAGTTTCTAACAGACTCAATTTACAAATAAACAAATTTGGTGGACAAATTCGATGCTGTACGATAAACACGCGGTAATATTTTATATCGTATAATTTCTAAGGATTAGGCAGATTGTATAATTATTAGATATGCAATGTACGAAAAAACATTGTAATATTACGGATTTTTACCTGCATACATGCATGATCAACTTTAAAAAATAGTTTCTTTTTCAATAACATTTAATTCTCTGACTAGGAGTATTGTAATTTTACAGACTCTGAATATAATTAATAATTATACTACATACAAATGACTATGTAATATAATTGTACGTAAATAGAAAAAATGGTCACAATATTTCGTGCGAATATTCAATAGCATTACGTAAAACAATCTTTTATCTAGATCTAATTTTTTTCATACAAATATATGGATTTTCATAAAGGTTCGCAATTTGTAACAATAATAACACAGTCACACGTCGCGTAACATTTACGTATGTCACACAACACTTTTCTAAAAGTTATCATAACATTTCTAACGAGTCATTAGTTTCATTACATAGTGTGGACATGATTCAATAGTTCACGAGTCGTCCTTTCACCAGTCCCTTTCACTGGTTCAAGGATCTGTTCGTACAGAATGAAGGAGGTGAAACGGGAAGAACCTTCCGACTTTCACCAGCGGTTTCCCCCTATCTTTCCTCTCCCTTGTCTCTTTTTTCCGGTTCCGGTTTCGGCTTCATGAAATTTACGTACGCCGCGGTGCGTCTGGTGGAAACGGGGCAGGTCTAGCGGAAAACTGAAGCTCCAGGGAACGAGAAGGTTAATCTTATTTCGAGGCAAGGAGAGCTCGCTCCTGTTTGAACACACCCTTTAAGAACATCCGCCGTGGCTGGATACGCGCGTGACGCGAAACGTTCGATTTATGCTCTCAACCATGTATTCTCGAGATCGAGGACAGTCTACAATTGTTCGTGAAGATATTCTTGTATTTATTGTATGGAAATCCTTTGTGAATCGCGTGTGTCGCGGGAAATATTTTTGAAATTTTATTGGCTCTGTTGTAAATAGACTGGAGTTTCATTCAAATTCATATCAACTGTATAATATCTGGGGTAGAGAATTATTTCGCGCGCAAGATGTTGTGAAAATCATTATTGTGTATTTTACTACGTATTAATATTTATATAACTGTCCGTGATAGATATGCCGAAATTATTATTAACTTAATAACTTCGAATTTGGAAAATGAATCATCAAATTGTTAAACTTCGTACAGAACATTACACCTAGTATTTAGAAGGTGAAATAAATTTCCGTCCAATTGCACTCATACAAATACAAATTTGTATTTGAAGCTGTAATTACAAGATACTTAAGAGAAGTGTATTGTGTTTTTCAGAGATCATTAGTAATATTTATCACTAATCAAACACTAACTTGTGTTCACTGCAAATGTCCTGCGCCTACTACAAAAATTTCAAATTACTATCTCGAATAGACGTAATCCCAACGAAATTTGAAAATGTTTAAATAATAACAATATTCACAATATATTTTTGCAAACGTCTCGAATATTTTCGCTCGTCAGTATCAAAAATGAACGTGAACGTGTTTATCAAAAATATCCAACAAAGAGGTATCATTTAGTTTTATTTATTTGTTAAATAGTCGGTTTTACAAACCGCGTATGAGAACCTCAACAGTCTACGATCCTCGCCGCTGTATCGTGAAATCTACTCTGAATAAAAGATGATAAGCCCGATAGCGGTTTCTTGATAAACCCTCGCGGACTGACTTCGAGAGCCAAACCACTCCTGTCGTCTTGAATTTATTCATACGTGTAGCTCATGCTCGTTTCGAATGCGAAGATACATCCGGGAAGATAGGCGACATCGTACGAGAAACGAGACGGACTGTGACAAGTTTTTCCAAGTATTTCCCGTCTATCGCGTTGATTAATATTCGGCAAAGTTCGTCGAGGAACAGGGAACGGTGAAGTTGGCTAACTTCTCTCGAATACTATGGATAGATCTAGATCCTGGTTAGTTCTGGACCGCGGGGAGAAGGGCGAGTGTGACAAGTACACGAGGCGATAAAACGGGAGAAACGGTCCAAACAAATATTTGGAACAGAAAAATCCGCGGGAAAATTGTTTCGGAATCCGTACTTTCGAATTTCAAACGCGAGAAAAGGAGGAAGACAGATGGGAGAGAGGTCAAGATACAGGAATTTCTGGCGGGAATACAGAGAGGAGGGTATGAAATTTTCATGGGCAAAAAAGTTGGAGTGTACGGATGACTGGTATCGTCTGTCATCCGCTAGTGTCTGACTGTGCACTGACTCACACTACTGATTTCCTTAAAAACTTTACATCTCCGCCCTGTTCCAGCGAGAAAATTGTCAAACTCGTTGTAAAGTTAAATATACATCGTGTCCTACTTTTTATGGTACAGTTGAATTACGTTGGTATAAAAATAAGTTGGGGAAGAAAAAATAACGCTTTCTTTTTGCGTTGTTTAAACCATTGTAGGTCAATGTCGTGTGAACGCGATATTTGCAATTTCTAATCATTTTAGCATTGTTGTGAAATGAAATTTCAAGAATGTCCCTATCGTTATTTCTTTTAACCAGAATTTACAATTGTACAAACAGTTGAGAATCATAATGATGTAAGTCCAAATTTTTATAATTTAATAATATCTTTCGAGTGTTGAAATTTCACGACCATACATTGTTATGATTTTATTTATTATTGATAAATGGCAATACTTAACTAGGAAAGCAATAATAGTAAACGTAAAACCTAATTTTAAAAATTAAAAATCTTCGTTTTGAGGAAATACAGTTAGAGAAACTGGAAAAAAGTGAACAATTGATACGAGAATATTCGACAGAATAAATAAAAAATAATTAAAAAATGTAGAAAACAATTTTTCCAATAAGAAAATAGATTTTGAATTTGTTTTGTCAAGTGACCTGGTACATTTAATAAACTTTTTAAATTTATCTTCCCAAAAATAAAACGTGTTATGAACATTTTTTGCCTACAGGATAACTAATATTCTATTTACCATAAAAATTAGGACATTGTCTCAAGTATTCGTGTCTGACTATATAATGACTCATATCACTGATCTTGCTCTTTCTATTTCCGTGAAAGAATTGTTAAAATTAGCTATTAAATTATAAAAATGTTGATTTAATTTAACCGAATCTCGATTGAATCTTAATGCATCGATTTATGTCTGATCACTACTGATTTGTACTACTGAATTCTTTAAACAACTACATACGTCACATCACTGTTCTTTTTATTTTTATAACAAAGCCATCAAAATTTGAATATAATGCAGAATTAGTGGATCGTGAACGTGTTAAGTTAACTCTTTCTTACCGTGAGGATAATCATCGAGGAACATTTTTACAGAAGCCGAACCTCCGTAAATTACACGGCAAATTCACCTCGACTTGGGGTGAGAAAAAAAAGGTCTCGATCAAAAACTTCACTGCATTAGCTTGCTGCTAATAAACTACTGAGACCCCGAGCGAGTGCAACAACTTCGCGATCAGCTAAAAAACCTTCGAAATAAGGGGCGGTAATAACGAAGTAACGAACGAAAGACGAGCTTTTGCTCCAGAAGCCACTTCTTCTGGCGGCGTGTTATCTCGAGCCAGGGAAAAACGGAGAAAGAAAAATAGCAATTTGCGTTGACTGTATACGTCACAATTTTTCTAATGGAACCAGAACGTTATCCAAGAATTTATCGCTCGTTTTAGCTTCTCTCAGGTAAAACATTCGAAGAATTGAACAGCCGAGTTATCACAGCACAGTAGATAACTCTTTTAGTCGCTAGCATCAAATTCCGCAGGAGGAAAGAAAGAAATTATTCTTTATTTAAATTTGTAAATGCTACTAATTTCGTTTGCTCCTAGATTTACTCGAATATATTTACTAGAATAATAAAAATATATCTCTTCGATACATTGTTTTATTATTGTATTATTTAATGTAATATTATTATTTTAATATATACTTAATATTTCTTTATCATTAATTATCAGTAACTTATAACGAGTTCGTCTGAAATTTCACGACCAAAATATTCAAAAATTAAAGGTCAGGTTAGGTTAACGCGGGAGGCTGGCAGGAAACTTTACCAGGGCAAGGAGCTGCTAATTTTCGCGAGTGGAACCAGCGCGAAGAAATCCGCCGCGAGAAACAAGAGAACGGACCCAGACGAAGACAGAAAATGACGGAACAAAAGGTCAGATTTTCATTCGTGCTCGCGTAGTTAAAGGGAGGAACGAAGAGGCTCGGAATTACAGTTTGCAGTCAACGTCAATTTACACCGGCAACTTGGCCGACTTTCCACCAAGCTCAAGCGCTATCGATCTGCACTATTTATAAACATTTCTTTCAATTTGGGTCAAGTCTAAGCTCCTTTGGGCCTCGATGCGAAACAAACGAATCTCAGCGACATTCGTTATAAACAATCGTCGCAATCCCACGTCCTCTTTTTATCTCAATTTACTTGCGTTTCTCGTTGATCAGAAACTTGGCCGATTCAACAAAAATACTTGTGATTTGTCAGAGATTTACAGATATTTCGTATCTGACTTAGACTCCTAAATGAAATGCAATGTAGAACTGAAGAACGCGCGGCTGAAATCGGCAAAAAGCACAGAAACATCCAATAGTCCGCGTAGGCAGATTAGCAAAGTCAACAAGTCGCACGTCGCGAGAGAGTTTTCGCAAAGACCGCAGAATCGTGTCTCAGGCGCGAAATTGCCGCAGCCTCGTTGAATTAATGCAATTTAACCAGACGGAGGGTCGTTCTAAGTCGCCCTCGTCGCCGACGGTTAAACGCGAATGCTCTCGTTATAATCTCGTTTCTCTCGCGGACAATGTTCAAACGCTCGTTCAAACGAAGACGTCGGTGGGAAAGAGGAATCTCAGCGATTCGAATGCAAACCACGTGCCACCCGCGTAACGCCGTACGTCCATTTTATTCGCCGAGACGAAGCGCGAGAAGAGGGCGAGAGAATAAACGTGAGCGAGCAACGTATGTATATATGAGTCGCGAGCTCGCAAACCAACGAGCCCGATGGCAAGATCTTTTTAGTCGCGGACTGACGCGAGTGTTAAACCACTTTACGTGGTCGCGGCTTAGATGCTTGCTCTAATTCGATCCAGAATTCATAGCTGTTTTCAAAGATGGCCGGTTGCGACTATAAATTAGTGAGAGACTGGCGTTTGAAACACTTCGCGATGGAAAACATACGACTGAGGAAATATCCGATTATGGCTCGTGCAAGTGTTTGAATGTTTTGTCAGTATGTTACGTCTGTGCGTGTTGGATGAAATATCTTGGAATTTCATCGGTGGTATAGCGAAGCATGATTGTTGTAGTTATATATCGGTCGAATTGGAATATCCAGCGCAAAAATTGGAAAATTACAGTTGAATAAGAAGATGAAAAGATTTTATGAGATTTTATGAGAAACAAGATGAACGAATTGAGACAACTATATGCATACTGACCGTTTTTTTTTTTTTTTCTTTTGACGAAAACGAATCTTAATTCCACGTAATGAATTCTACATAAAAAAAGTATAATGAGTATAATAAAATATTATATATTAATGATTAATTAGAAAGATACTCTAAAAATTTCAATTTCACGAACCATATTTTGTGACGGGCAAAGAAAGGCGAAAAGTAGTTTGTTTTCAGGTTTGTGACAAGATCTATAAAAAACGTGAAAATTGAAATATTTTTTAATTTTTTTCTTACGCTGAATAAACGTAAAACACACACGCATTGTCGCGCTCGCGCAAGAAATATGACCACGAGTATGTAAATAGTCCGGCTTGAGCCATTCATCTTTTTTTCTACGAACCTATATAAATGTAATTTTACGTGAAATTTAACAAAGTGGTAAAAATATGAAACACAAGAAAGAATAACAAAGTGCTTGCTGGCTGGGAGGGAATAATTTCATAATCAACGTAGGTGTTAATATTTCATTACGAAAGCTGTCGATAGAAGATTGGAGGCGATGAAAAATTGAATTTGTTATTCTGCCTGAAGTTCACAAGTTGATTTCCATCCACTTGAAATCGATCGATTCTTCGCTCATCGATTCGTCATAGTTGTGAACATTTAATAAAGTAGAAAATTGCAAAGGGTTTGAGGACAGAGGTTTCTTTCAAACGGCGTTTTGCATTATTTATTATTGTTATCGACTTAAGCGTGAAAAATTAATAACGCCTTCTCGCGTTTTTTCTTTTGGCGAAAGAACGAAACTTACAACAGCGCCTTCGTTATGTAAGTCTTGAAGAATGTTCCGGTCAACGTCTCATTAATGCAACGTTCTCTTCACTTAATTTATATCGACATTGATTGCTATTGAAAGTACACTTGGGGAATTCAGTTGTTTACTTTTCTTGATCACTGTTTCTCTAAGCGAGGAATTCTACAATTTTTATGAAATCTCGAGAAAATCGAATTAATAGTATCAACGTCATCGAACACATACATACACACATGTACATACAATGTTTCTTTTTTTAAAATTCACGTACAAAAATCTTCGCACCTCCTATCTTTCGTAACGAAACTTTAACAAAAATCCATAGAATTTTCTAACAAAACTTTGACTGACAATGAGAAAGGCCTGTGCAAAGTGGACTAACGAAGCTTGAAGAAAAGAAACGGGGATACATTTTCTCGGGAAAAATCGCGATAAACAAGGGAACAGTTGTGGTCGAGATGAGGAGGAGAGCTCGATCTCGTTCGACGAAAGGACGAGTTGGAACGCGATAAATCAACATCGAGACGATTTAAAAGGTAGGCAAACAACGTTAGCAAGTTCGCAAATAGTAATACCGGATATCCACGCGAGGCCCAGGATTCGCGTTTGGCCCGTGGTAAATAAAGACATGGCGTAAATACAGATGCGAAATTCTGGCAATTTTCTATGCGAGTGACCCGCGGCTAGTCGCGCGAAACGCCCCTCTCGCCACTAGAGAATCCACAGTCAAATGTAATCACTCCGCAGAGAAAATCTAAACGAACATGATTTCATTTCGCCGCTGAATTTTACCCAATTTGTTCTCTCCTTGTTTCTTCGATTAACAGAAAGAAAAGTTTAATTGATTTAGCGGCGGTACGTTGGATTCTACCCCTTCGTATCGCAGCTCATTTGAGAGTATTCCCTCCGAGTAGGGGATTACCTCCGAAGATTTGACTCGACGTAAATTTCATTTTGCGAGAAAACAAAACGTTCATTTGTACATGTCAATTAGTCGAGGATTAAGCTGCAGACGCTCCAGTTTTTGGGGATTTTTATTTTTGGAAAAAATTATTGTTATAATTGTATTATTATAATTATTAATTGCAGAATTTACATACGTGGAAGATGTAATGACGGAGAAATATCAAACGAATCTTTTCCTTTCACAATCCCAAAATATCAAGATTACAAATTGCAAGAAAAATGTTTAAAATTAACACAACGTCCTTTATGGATGAATTATAGTTTCAATTTAAAAATTAAATAATTACGTATTTTAAGATTTTCAAAAATCAAAAAACGAAATGATAATTTATATTTCGATATTGATAATTTTAAAAAATGGAGTGAAGTTCTTCACTTATCTTAAATTAATCAATATTACAGAATATTTTCATATTGACGCGATTTTTTATTTTCATTATTAACAACGACAATACGAGTAACACGACGGTCTTAAATGGATCAAAAATGTGAGGTTTTCCTTACAGGAAAATTCACCGTCTTGAATTTCTGTCGATTCAGTTTTGCGTGACGCTACTCGCTTCATTCGAGTAACGCGAGCAAGCTCTTGCGAGCATCTTAACGACGACGCCATTGAACAAATTAATAGACAAAATTTAAATTACTCCCATTTCTGAAGATGTGCAACATTTAAAACAGAAAAAGGAGGTTTTGAATATTTTTTAATTAAAATCAGATCAATTCTAAAATATAAATAAGTTTAAAAATTAAATTAAATCTGTAAAATGTTTAAAATTTTTGTTTCTTTTTAATTTGAAATTTGCAGACTGTTGTGAGTAACTGTGCTTACCTTCGTAGTAAAAGAATTAGGATAGTGTCATCGATATTGTGGGACTTTTGTACCTGAAAAAATATATAAATAATATTATTACAATCCTCGTTACATATATAATAATGTATAATATAAACAATGATATAAACAGATTGTTCCATTTAAAGACACAGTGAAATATCTCACAAGGGATTGAAGTTACAAAAAAAAAAAAATTATATAACATTCGTGTAAGTGAAGATTTATATAAAATGTTTGAAGTTATCTTTCCTTAAATGCGTGAAATTCGTTCCATGTATGGTTCTGTGATCCTAAAATTTCCAAATTTCCACGCAAGAAACAAACTCGAAACAGTTTGACAGAATTCGATCAAAGAAGACTATTGTTCAACCCATGAACGCATAAATCAAGAGGACTAACCCTTCCTTCTACGAGAGATGTCAAAAACACATTCTACATGAACGCAAAAACCTTCGAGTGGCAGAGAAGATTCCATAGGATTAATCCCATCACTTCCCGAAAATCATCGGAAGAGAGAACACTCTAACACTTGATGGACGTACTACAATCTATATTGCAAAATACAAATACCTAGTCGTTAACCATGCGACTTTAAATCTACATAAAAAGGAAAAAGAAAAAAAGAAGAACATCACTCTCGAAGAAAAAAAAAAAAAAAAGAATAGAAAAAGAAAATGAAACACAGAAGAGAGGTGTATGAAAGGTAATACACATTTCATCGAGGAGGGTAAGAAAGAGGGAACGGGCGTTTCCACGAGGAGAGTAACTTTCAATTGAGCGCTAAACGAAAAGGTTGGGAAAGAAAGGTTGGAACAGGGATTGACAGTCGATATCGAGGGAACGAGAGAACGGGAACAGAGGCCGACAGACGATTTCCGGTGATTCATGCAAAGGCTGCTCTCGCGGACTGCTCCATACCTCGGGGCACGGCACGTATAACGTCCGTCTACGTCTGAATACTTGGTGAGTCGAGCAACGGCCGCCTTTCTCTTGGGGTAGGTCGTTGTGAAAGGGGTCGTTGAAATTTCCGGTTCTATAGTCGGCAAACTCGAGCACCAAAAGCCGCCTGCAGGTATATTTCCTTGCACTGTGTCCAGTCCCAGTATGCTTTCTGCATAATGAGAGCCACACCACGGAGAGGAGGAAGAAAGGAGAAAAAGAGGGAGAGAGAGAGAGAGAGAAAGAGAGAGAAAAGGGACGATAAGAGTTCACTAGAGGCTTGGCAGAAGAGAGAATTGAAATCCTATGCTCCCCCAGCTACTACCTCTAATCAATGACGACTGCTTAATAAAGGCTGCTCTCGTCATTTCAAGGAACTCGACGCTCTCTTCTCTCCTCTGCTAAGAGGGAAGAGTTCTACTATAAGTCTCTCTTCTCGTCGAATTTCTCAGCCGTTCAATTCGTAGTAAGTTTGGTTGTCGAGAGAAGTTTTTACGGTTTTAATTATCTTTCCGACGATATAGCCTGAAAGTTCCATATTTTGAAAATTTTGTATCGTATACTTGTTGCTCGAGTGTGTCGTTGGTGTGCCAACGTGATAGAAAAATACCAAAACGACCAAAGTCAGCGTATTGAAAAATTTCCCCGAATTCATTCAGTTGTTTCATTCGTTCGAGAGGACAACTCGTGTACGTAGCAATTACTAGTTCGCGGAGTTTAAATTGGAATACAGAGGTACAATTAATTAATAATCCATCTTCTCTTGCAAATAAACGAAATTCTGGTTGTTGATTGTAGTTTAGTTATGTTTTTCCTAACGTTCAGAGATGTATTCGGTTCAGAGTCAAATACGAGAAAAGTTTTGCTGACGTGCATGTTTGGATTTTGTTTCACGCGTTTGTTTTGTGTGTTCAGCATCGGAAGTTTAGAGCATGTTCCTTTAGACGAAACGAATATTTTCGCATATTTTCCTGAGAAATGTGAATACTGCATAAGATTCGTTTGTAAGTCTTTTGGATTTTCTTTATATGCCAACATTTAGTTATTTCGTCGCGTGCTTTACAACTATTACAATAAGTACCTGATTGTGGTATATTTGAAATGTGAAATAAAAATATATTTTTTAAGTCAATTCCAACAGCAAAAAAAAAAAAAAAAACAACGTGTCAAGCTATGCATTATATCGATAATCTGTCGAGACAAAATTTTTATTTTATTCTCCAATGCATCTTGAATTTTACTTGTACGATATTTCAATTTACCAGAATAATTGCAAAATATATTACTGATAAATGATATTCGGAGTTTAATCATAAATAAATCTTTTAGTTTCGATGACACAGATTCGCATGCAATACTAAAAATTATGGATCTACCAAGTGAAACGAGTTGAACATGTTTCGAAAACGTTGTAAATTCTTTGTTAAACGAAAGCACCTGTTGAAATGTAAAAATCTGAAGGGTGAAAATATTAGAGAGGGATGGATAATGTGATGGAGAGTAGCTCGTCAGATATTAAAGTTAAGGTGCCAAGAACACGTTGTTTCGTCGCGAGTCTCTGTAAATTAGAACGTGGGTGTAACTCAGGTTGCTTTGGTTGGCAACTCAAGCCGCGATAAATAAACCTCATGAATTTGGCGGTCGCGACTGGCACTGAGCAAACTACCCCTATCTAGTTCCCAGTTTCCAGCCGTCCTCTGGATGGACACCGTGGACAAAGTTTCCCGACGATCGTTCGTCTCGACCACGTAATTACTTGGCCCTCTTGGCTCTCTAAACGTCTTTTATTCTTTTAAAATTTTATCAAATTACTCGCAAGTATACGCGACACTCATACATAACATCTAACAAGGAAAGTTTCAACCGTTATATTTTATTTTCTATTTTATTTTTAGAAGATCTTTAGAAGATGCAAACAATAATAATAAAAATAATATACTAATGCAATAACTAAAATATTAATATTAATATATAATGTCATTATTTTTTTTATCAAATATATATTATTAACATCGTATTAAGGACCAAGCAATAATTTATCACGATATAGTAAATAGTGCTTCAATCTTTCGAAAGCTGGTATTTCCTTTCACAGAATCGTAGAATCTCGGAATTCCCTTTCATAATTCCAACATTGAAAGATGCAATATAATAATATAGATCAAATATAAATTAGTAATATAATATAAATAATATAAATTATAATATAAACTGATTGGAAAGACAATAATAAAAATTGACGATATGAAATAATTGGAAACAAACTACAAGAGCGCACACATCGTCAATGATTTCTACACATCGTCTTAGGTTTCTACATCGAATACTTTTTCTCTCCCCTCCCCCCTTTCTTTCTCTTTGCATTCAAATTCTCGTAATTACGATCCTATGTCACATCCAAACTATCGAAGACCAAGCTTTCGACGGACTTAACGACATTAAGCTTCCTCCATCAAGAGGATCCACAAGCTGGCGGCAATTTTCCATGGCGTTATGCGAGCGATTAACCGCAAGCCGTATAAATAGCATCGTCAAATGTCGAGGTCGATCGACCCAGAAACGCCAGAAAGATAATTGAGAGGTTGTAACCGGCAGCGAGGGAATAATAGATCGAGCCACGCGGCTCCTCTATCCTTTGCGGCCGGAAGCGGATGGAAACGTTGTTTGATCTTTCGTGTGCTCGCCATCGACACACGCGATATTTGCATTTCCATTACGATACCGGTCGTTTCTATCACTGCGAGTCGGCCGATCTCGATTCGCGTTCGCCTTTCTGTTATTCGCCGTGCATCATTCCATCATTCCTTTCCATCATTCGACAGAGATCAATGATTGGTGATCGATGCGATCGCGAACGAGAGGAATACTTTCTTTTTTCTTTCTTTCAGGGTTTTTGTCGCCAAAGAACAATTTGTTTCACAGGCAATTACACGTTCTCGTGTAATCTTTTTAATCGTTCGATTCTACTACTTTCTACACTTATGAGAGATGTTTTTTTTCTTCTTTTTTTCGGAGCTTTAGCAATAATTTCAATTCATTATCAAAGGGAATACGAGTAGAATTGTCTGAAATTACACGTAGTTTCTTATCCTTGCCTTTGCGTATTTGTGTAAATATTTTAGGAACATTAAAATAATACAAATATCATTGACAACAAATTTAAACCCTGCTACAACCTTCAAATTCTTGTATTTCAATCGTATCCTTAGTTTAGGAAGTTGAGTTCCGTTTGTATGAACTACATCACTAATATAAAGCATATACAAATATACACACTCATAATTGATCAGTTTCCGTCATATCGCTTTCTCTTATGATCAACCTTTTAATGTTTAATTAGCACCGTGGTGTGATTGAAACTATTTTGCACTCCTTTTTACCAACTGCAACCGATATCTTTTCAAAGTGGAAAATTCGCAAAATTTTTCGTTTCATTTCAATTCAAAAAACGTTCTATCCAGAGATGGATTAACTTTCGGTAACAAAAAAAAAAAAAAAAAACCTTACAACGTGAATGTTGTCACCTAGCGTAACATTGAACAAACAAACTCGTAAGATTGATTTTTCATTGACAGTTTTTCATTTGTACGAAAAACTGGCACGAGAGAGAATGAAACAGAAATGTTCGTGAACAGGACAAGAGTCGAACAAGCATGACGTTCCCCATCTGAGTGAGAATAGTCGAGATTATACATGAAAGAAAACTTGAACAACGATTTTATTTTCCCAAGAAACCAGCCTCCTGTTATTTCAAATCAACGCCCGATGTTCCCGCGCAAAAAGAACACTGCTGACAGTACGGGCAGGCACTTCGATTCGGACGATTATTACTTCGGGCCGTTTGTCTCCGAGAATATTGTCTTCCGTCTTGGTCGAAATCCGAGGGCGCGCGCTGCCTTCGGCCACTCACTCGTAGCGAAAGCGTGGCTGCGACCCGCTAGGTAGTTTGTTTTAGCAACTGCCACAATATTGAGACAGGCAAACAATACTACCGGGGCAAGACTCACTCAGCTTCACGATAGCAAACGGGGGATCCTCCTACGCTGTTGAGACTCGAGAGACTGCAAAAGTCCCGACTGAAACTGAGATTTCGATTTTATTAACGTACGGCTTGTTAGCGACGACAGCGGATCAAACAGATATTGGTGAAGACAAACGATACATTAGCAAAGTTTAATAAATAAATAGTTCACTATTTACCATGTACTAAAGTAACGTGGCGCAGTAGTAATTTTCAATAGTAAGTTACACAATAATGACGCTACTAATATGAAAATTTGAAAATCGACATACGAGTGTTATCTTTTGCAAGCTCTGCCATGTATTTGAACGGAATATGAAATATTTTTGTGGTTTAAATCGTCCTTTTCTAATATTTCAGTGAAACAATTCACCACGTACAAAAGTAATGCATATAGTAGCAATTTTCAATAATGAATTATACAATGCTAGTATAAGTAATATAAAAATTTGAACATCGACATGTGAAGGTTATTTTTGTGCCACGTGTTTGAACAAAATATAAAATATTTTTTAAAGCGCCCATTCCTAATGCTGGTGCAACAATTAGTCTACAAGGTTGGAGCCTCCAGAAAAAATTTCATCTATGAAATTTCTGCGAAAAAGAAAAGAGAAAAACAATGAATTGGGAAGCTTAAATGGAAAACGGTGTTAATTTCAAAAAAATACGAGAACGGGAAATGATTTTCGTAATGAAAAAGAGCAGAGTAAATTTCAACGCTGAATTTTTTTTGATTTATGATCCACAACAGGAGAAAAATACGAATATATGTATAAATTTAATTAATCCGATATTTTTTACTATTTCCCAAATCCACAGGAATGATAAATGTTGAAAATCCATAGCGTTCGCAGTGATAAATGGCGCGTGCGTCAGAATTAATAGAAACGTGCTTTTCGTTTCGTTCATTACTTCAAGTTTCGACTCCTCGATCAATCATTTTCACTGATAGTTCTAGTCTCAAATCCTCGTTAGAACGCGAATTTTTATATAAATTCACATTTTCAGGATTTAAAGAGATTAAAGTAGAAACTTACTTCACCTATTATAATAAATAGATATTATAACATCTGTTAAATATAACATCTATTAAATGTAATAATAATAAAAATAGTAATCAGATATTTTATAAATGCATAAAGTCTTGACTACCTTCTTGTCTTTATTCCAAACTTATTCTAAATTAGATGTCTGATATATCTTATAAATGCATAAAGTGTGCACAGTGTAATTCTCGCTACCTTCTTGTCATTATCCCAAATTGTTTTTATATTCTTTTACCTAATTACCAAAATGTTTCTAATTCTATTACGTACGTCCTCGCGATACTTTTTATTTCGTTATTTCTGCCATGGTGAAATGACGAGGGCAAGTTAATTAACGCGCTTAAAGCAAATTATAACAGGCTAATTTTAAAAGACCTTTGGAAAAGAGTTACTCGAAAGTTCTTTAACGCTGTTTTAAGTAGAAACAGAGAGCAAAAAGACCAAAGAGCCGAAGAGGGAAAAAGAGAGATTTAATATCGATCAGGATAAGCAGCAAATGAGAAGCTACGTGCCACTTACACCTGTGCACGTCAGTAGAAAAGTCAGATTACAGCTGTTGCTAATTAGTCTCGACCATTTGTCGACGGGGGATAAAGGTATTTCTATGAAAAAGGCGTTTCAATGATCTCGATCATCAATTGCTTTCAAATTGAAACGACGACGAGAGAATATTAGAAGCGTAAGACTAACTCGAATTAAATTTTTAAAATCTGACTGTGAATATAAATTATCAAACTGAAATAAATATCGAAACGTGAATGAATGTCTCGTAAAAATTTTTAAGGGGAATTTCGGAAATGGAAATCAATCCGGGTCTTGGTTGAAATTGGTGAAATTTTGTAAATGTAAATTTTTACTTTATTATATAAATTTTTTCTATATATTTATTTCTTTTCAATTACAAATATAACTTCTCAAAGATTGCTTCACGTGCCAAATATTATTGAATACATTATTGTATATTATATTACTATATTGTATGTTATTACTTTTGTATGTTATGTACGTTATGTATTTACATATGATATTACGTTTTCATTGTTTTGTATTTTGCACATATACTACATAAAATCTGTGCAACCTTGCACTTCGAAATTCCGAATAAATCCATAAAAATCCGCAGTTTACCATCTACTTCGAAAAACGGCCAGCGGGACAGAAGACAGAGGATGAGAATGCTAATAGAATCTCTAACATTTTGCCTATTACGAAGAATTACGATAATTCGATAACCCGAAGCCCGAAATTGATTAAGGCCAATACACGCCCGGAACTCGCGCCAGTTTCAAATTTCGGGATGGACCTCTCCCATTGACCTATATGAAACTACAATGAGGTATATCGAATAGCTACGGGACCGTCGTTGATACCATCTCGAAATTACAGGGAAATTACACGGATCGAGGGTACATTGAAACTACCTTGAAACTCCATTAAAGTTGCGCAACACGCGTGGGAAATCGGGCCCACGTCTTTTAGTAAGTTTGCACGTTTCTTCAAGTTTCTCGACCCTGACGAAACATTGCCACACACTGTCGTGCATAAATAATTGGACACCCAGTGCTGTTCCATCAAGAAGTTGATATTTTTCTTTCGTTTGCACAGCTGTCGATCGACAAATGTTTTCCTACATCTTACTAGAACTGAAAACAAACGATCTGTTAAATTTGATCAGTATCTACTATAAGTCACCGGACACTTACTAGAACACAGATATACTTTTTCCGGATTAATTTTATTATACAACTTGTTATATGTGCTCTATTTACTTTATTTTATAACAATGTACTATTATATAATAATGATACTTGAAAACAAAACTGATATATGTCATATTCTATATGTCAAAAATCTTACCAAGTTGTATATAATGTATCTTATACCTTTGTGCAAATATGAAGGCCAAAAGTAACCGTGGCATACTTCCGTTTAATTTTAACAATATTTCGGAATGAATTTCTTCCATAAGTCTTTTTTTTTTTTTTATTTTGGACACATTTCTGAAAGCTTCTGTCCAATTCATCCTAAAATACATCGATTCGATTTTTTAAATATATATAAATATATATTTTTGATATACTTTGAAATATTTATTCAGACCATATACGTTAAATATCAGTTTTCAAGTATTATTATAAAATAGAGTAAATAGTGCGGGAATGTACATCGTCCAAATTCCATATTCGTTTCTAAGAAATAGTTCATACATAACACGCTTCATAAGATTTACATGTTAGATTTTTGAATGCGACTGAAAATTTTAACTTGGTCAAGATCACTTAATAAATTAATCTTCGGCTATCTTTGATCATTCGTTTGCTATTTGTATTAACTGATAGTAACTGTTCTATTAACACGTTACAATCAAGTTAAAAAGATTCATTCAATAATTTAAAACTGTTCAATTACTTGTGCACGATAATGTATGCCCCATATCTTCAAAATTGGTAAACCGAGTTTCAAATCAGATACACGTTCACCCTCAGCTTGACGTCGAAAAGAAAAGAATAAAATCCAGGTAGAAGAAAATATTAACAAGAGGCACACGTGCCATCTAAACGATCGTTCTTTTTTATTACACCCATTTAGATGGCTATTATGATTCGTTCTGCATCCACGAAAGATATTCTAGAAGCGAGAACTCCCTTTCCTCTTACCTTCTCTTACCTTCACGATTCGATTTCTCGTTCTCTGCGCGAATGTACGCGCGACATACTTCACGATACACAATTTTACCCCGATTCTTTTTACATCCGGCAAAAACTACGTACATACGTGTGTCGTTCGATTTTCTATCTCTTCGATATATATATATATCTATATATATATATATATATATATATATATATATATATATATATATATATATATATATATATATATATTGTTTCTATACTCGATAGAAAAGAGAAAATGACTGGAAATATTTCCATCGGAAGTTCTCCGTCGGACGCATTACAACTTTTACCGCTTCGTTCGAAATAAGAACAGACATTTACAGATACAGCGATCCGTCTCTCCACCCGCGATACTCTCCCTCTCTCCTCACATAGAGAAGTGAATTTTCTATCTTTCGCGCGTGTGTTCACTTCGCTCGTTTCCACGTCGACGACTTTCAAAAGATCGAGCGAATAGTCTCACTATCAGTCGAAATTTCTGGTCGCGACAGGAGAATTGCTGCTTCTGCGACGGGACACGGCAGATTTTGTCGTGTGTCTGCTACGTACTATCAAGGCGAGACGTAGTCCTATAAAATTACGGGCAAACAAAATTGCAGAAAAAATCACAACAGTAGACTCTTATTGCTATTATGCCTATAAACTATTTATCGTCCCACGACAAGTTCGTATATTAATTATTATTACTCTACTGTATAATTTAAGTGTCTCCCTATTTGAATATACTCGCGATACATGAACTTGACAGAAATCTACGAACGAATGATGAAGTTATAATTATATTTATTCATAAATGGATATGTGAATGTAAATAAATATATACACGAAAGGATGTTTATAATCCCGAATATCATACACATAATAAATAAGAATTGGACGAAACGTACGTGAACCGGTGGCAAGGAACGCAGCTTGTCTTTAAACAGGTCCAATAAAATAATCTCGCCGCGAAAACGCTTCCGACTCCACAATCTCGCGACACGAGAACTCGCTCAACCGAGGCTTCCCATGCACTCTAAACCTTCCCTATCTTTCCTCTGTTTCCCGATTCTGTAATGCGACGATCACGAAACGATTTCACCGCTCGAATCGTAGAAAGCTTCTTTGGAGGATGTGTTTTCTTTTGCCTAGCCGTTGGCGTCGCGGTTCTCTACACGCTCGCGACTGCTTGGAAGAAAACTCGGGGCTGGAGAACAGTAGCTAGTAGCTAAGCTTCGTCCCAGTATACTACGTTCACTCGTTGACATTCTAATTATGAGCCAAAGTCTCCTGTTCCAGCGGGATCTCCCGCACGCGAGCGTGTCTCTGCGACAAACACAGAAACCTCTTCCCGCCGTGATTTCGCGTTTGAAGGAGAGGATTTCAGCGACGAAAGGTGTTGAACTACTAGGCTGTTAGGACTATACGGACTATGTTTATGTTCGCGCGTCTGATTTCTGCTCGAAATCGGGGGAAATTTTTTTAAAACTCTTTCAGAGTTGAAGAGATCCAGATGTTAAAAGTTATGAAGTTATTTTATATTCAGATCCTATACACTCTCCATCTACATAGATCTGCGATTGTGAATGAAAAACGTCGCGTGTTGCAACTTTGAAACATTCGTGTTTACGCGAATCAATTGAATTGTAGAGTATTTACGATGAAAAAAGTGCAAATAAATTTCGCAGATTCGAAAAAGAAACGAGAAAGCAAGAAGAACTGGTGCTTTAAACTTGAAACGATGATATTTTGAAAATTATGGCCGGTGACGTGCGTTTTTTTAAATCCTTTGTGGATAAATCCCAACAACGAATAAACATGGTTTTGAAGACACCATATTTTGAGAAACTTCCAAAAACGAAATTCTTGCTAACGATCAAACTTTTTATAATTTATAATTTATAATTTATAATATATAAAATATAATATATAATTTATCAGAATTTTATAATTTACAAGAACAACAACATACGCAGAACAATATTTTTTCCTAACTTAAGGGAGATTATAATATATAGAAAATGTCCTCAACCTGCTAGGAATCATAATCGAGAAACTACCTTTGATTCTTTAATTCTTCGACAATATGATAAAGTGACAAAAAGACCTAGAAATAAAAGATTTATCTGTCGATTTATTTTCAAAATCTGTTGTATTTCTGGCATCGAAAGCGCGAATTACACATTTTACAGGGAATTAGTATCCACTGATAATAAACATATCGTAGGATAATTGCAAGTAGTAACAATGAACGATATATACTGTCCTACAATAAATGATAATAAATTACTAATGATAAATTTGCAGCGTTAGATTTGACAGCCCCGGGGTTAAAGGATTATTCCTCATTCTGCAACATAAGAGGATTTTAAATGATTGATGCGCGCCGTGGAAGATTCGATTCGGGGGAGCGCGGAGACAGATTGCTCGGCCGAAAGTGTCGACGATTGAAATTCGAAGACGCCCCGGCATCGGATTCGACGCTCGACAAGCGTTCGAAAGCTTTGTTACGAGAAACTTAGGTGTCTTGGAAGTTCGGATAACCGGGAACGTGAAACGGTCTATCTCGCGCGACAGGGCAATCGAAGCGGAAGCTTAACTCGCTATCGACGAAATTGTCGCGTTTGATTTACGATTTTAATTGGACGAAAGTTTAGCGACAGTCTAGCGGCTGTCTCATCTTCGCGGCTTGCGACAGCGCGGAATACTGATTGGAAAGTGTTGTTACTTGTGTTTCCCCGGGGTAGATATTATGATTGACGAGACGTGGCTGTCAACGAAGAGATATATTGGAGATATTTATCTCCTGAGATGCTGTTGAAGGCATGTTGAAGTTCGAAAATACTGTCAAATGTAATATATTATATAATGTACGTACGTTCTTCTAAAAAAAATAATTTCCACGCATGAGTTCGTATATACCATACCCTGTCTTTCCTCGTTTTTCATAAAATAGATTTCTACTAGAATTTTCTTTTAAATTAATAATTTCCGACATGCATCACCGTAGGTATCGATCAATGAACGGAGAAATATATCATTCCGTTTAAAAATTGGAAATTTTACATAAAGGGACACAACGAACAAATTTTAACGCGCATTAAAAAAGATATTTAAATGTTGCAATGTTTCATCGATGTTTATCAATATTCTCATCCCGTCCAGAATCATAAAATTCACTGTGACGCGCTTCATTTACGTGCATAATGCCATAAATTAATGTAAAAGCAAAGATTCGTCAACACTGTGTCGGATAAATCGTGCATGAACGCAATGTACGTCAATCTGCATATAACAGACTGTGTCAACATACAGTGTACGTTCATTGAAAAAACTGAACATGTACAGAATGAAAATTCTACGAAAAATTGATTACAAAAGAAAAAAAGAAAAGAAAAAAAAAGGAGGAAAGAATTACAAATACGTAGAACTAAAGGTCGCGGTTTCCCTACTTTCAAGCTCCAGCGAATCCAGGCCGGTGACAGGGACTGGGTTTTCACATTTGCCAGACCAAAGGGGGAGGAGGGTTTGCGAAGGAAGGTGGAAGAACGGTTGAATCAAAGAGAGCAGAGAACGCGGGAGAGTTTTTCCATAAAGGGTGAGGGACGTCTGAGTGCGCGCCTACTTAATCGCCATTGTGAGATTCCTCGAGTGCGCTTCAAACCCTGAAGACTCCTCCCTATCTAAGGGCGAAAGATACTCTTGCCCCCCGACTCCTCTCGCTTAGGTTCCTGGACATTCTGCGGCCCTTTGTAATACGCTGACCTTTCTTCAAGGGCCGTGAAAAAAAAAAAGAAAGAAAGAAAACAATGCAAGCGCGGAACGATTAAAGGCACTCGCGGCAGGGAAAAAAGGGGGTCACGGGTCAGCCCGTTGGCCGAGAATTCAACCGAGGCAGGAATATTTGCAGCTCCTCGAGCTCGAAGTAAGACGATTTCGCGGGACAGAGTGACTATCCTTCTCCCTTTGTTTCGTAACAAAGGGAAATCGTAGTGGACCAAAAGGGATCGTACAACGAAGCTCGTTAGCCGGACAGAAGGTCTCTTCCCTTTTTCCCCTCCTTTTCGTTTTTTTACTTTCGACTTTTTTGACAGGGAAAAAGTCGCTCGGTCGGCAGAAAGCCGAAAATTTCTTCCTTCAATTAATCGCGAAAACCCGCGGCTCGTTTCTACCGGCCACTTAGCGAATTGAGAAAGTTTCCTCTGCCGGGTTTCGTTCTCTTCTCAAAAGACTTCACCCCTTTTCCCGGCCACATTTTTCCAAAGCGGCCGAGATGAGGTGGGACGGCAAGTCGAAGACAAACTTCCAGCCACTTCGAACTGGACGGCGCTCCAACTTCTCCCCGTTTTCAAGAAACATTTCTCACTGTTTCGATTCTCATCCCCACCCTTTCTTGCTCGATGGATGCTCTTTCTATTTTCTCTCCCTGTGTTTCGCGAAACGACTGATAATAGATCGTGCGTAGACGACGACAAAGGAACATGGATTTCAGTTTCAATTTTTAACACTGTAGAACAGTCGAACGTGGAGTTTATCTCGACTATTATCGCTATTGTTCAATTCAAATGTGCGCGTCTGATCGTAAGGTGGTTTCGATACTTTGAAAGTTACCGAACAAATCCATCACTTTGAAACATTTTCACCTAGAAACGAACTGAAATACTAAGTCGAGAATCGCGTTCGTATATTTCTAAAAATCGAAGCTCCTTGGTTGGTAGTCGCGTCGACGGATCATCGCAAGCTTCATCTACTTCTGGACAGTTCGCGACACTGGTCTACCCCTTTAATACCCCGTTTCGCGTCTATCGAGAGATTAAGCCACGTGTATTTTAATACACCAGCGGAACCGGCGGATCTCTAGAAACGCGTATGTAAAATTCATACGATCAATTGAGTTTCGACCGAACTCGCCGATGGATTTACGAGCGATAACGAAATAACGGCCCGGACAAATGGCCGTTACTTCGGGGAGAATGGTTCCCGGAATATAATCCTTTACTCTTTGATTTTCTCCGGATGAAGGGAGAAGCGAGAGCAAAAAAAAAAAAAAAAAAAAGAGAGAGAAAACTGCAGAGAGAAGACAAAAGAGAAAACTAGCCGGGAATGGAAAGGCACGGAGAACTTTACATGCTCGTTCTCCTCGTTCTCCTCGAGCGGAATAAAAAGTTTTCTGAAAAAGTTGCCAAGTATTCGCGGTGTCTTACTGATTTCCCCGGGGGTGTAATACACCCCTCTGTCTCCCTCTTACGCTCTCCTCTCTCTTCGTCCGTCTCGTTCCTTCGAATACGATCGGAATTACGACCGCGATGAGAGCGAATTATTAACAAACGACGAGCGTTCGTCAGCTATTCGGCTTTCATCTCGAGCGAAAGGGAAAAAAAAAAACACAGCCCAGGCGAAAGTTCCATTTTCCTCGCGACGCTCCTCGACGCGAAATCGATTTGCCTTCGACTCGAATCAGTCATTTGTAATTCAATTAATTCCCTCGGCTCTCGAGATAAGGAGCTATCAGGTTCGTTCTTTCGTTGTAGACGATGTCGGGCGTTTGTCGGCGAGAAATATAAAAGAAGTATGATCGAGTACCGCGTGTAAGCTCGTTCTGTGATCGCGAAAGAATTTCTTGAATCGGGATCGTGATTCCTCGATTCGCTGGAAATTCTTTATAAGGCTGCATATTCAGGAGCAAATGAATAACTGTTGTATAAAACAGATTTACAAAAGATAGCTTTATAATGAACACGTCACATGATTTTCTTGTTTTAAAATGCAGATGTGAAACGTAGATGAAAACGTAGATCTGCAAACGATAATGTTTTCTCGAATTTTTATAATATTTAAAAGTGTTTTTAATAGAATTTTTTTTTTCAGTAATCTATCACTCAAGTATCTTCGACTCGTGTTTATTTCCTGTAAATTCTACATTTAAAATTTGCACTTGGAAACTGATATTAGAAATTAAAACTACCATCGTAATTCCTCCTTTTTTTTTTTAATACATTATTATCTCAATCCTTTAAGATTGTTTCAGAAGGAACCGAAATTTTGTACACACTGACAAAATGGAACCAATGTAAGAAAATATTTTTACCATATTACAGGTAGAACCGAACCATAACTGGAATGCAGAAAAATAACGTTAGTCATTTACAGAATGATTCTGAATATAACATTGGTGCTGAAGAACCGAGATTTGTCAGGATTGATTTATTTATAGTTTTAATCAGAACCGAAATATAATATGCGTATACCTCTACAGAAATGTGAAACAATTATTTTCAAAACCGTTTCAATCGCTGGTCTTAACGCCAGTCAATCAACGATCACCATTACAAACAGAACTTGGGCATTTTGAAAAAAATGCAGACATGTATCAACATTCAATACTCGATACATGCACATACAGTGTATATAACGATATCGTTGAAGTACAAGTTTCTTTGTTCGTTTCACAAGTGTAATCAGTAAACTGTCAATTTTTATACATCTGCGTAACAATAGACATTGTTGTTTTTACACGAGATTTTGAGGATGTATGCAATGTGCAAATATATATCAAATATACAAGGTATAATGTTTCATAGGTACGATACAATACTCTGATAATTTCTCCACCAAATGTAAATATAATATTCTGAATGAAATGCAATACTGCTCCTACTTATGTTCCATTTTGTTTTTAAATTACAATTAAAATACAATACAGTTATCATCGCAATACTATACGATAATATAATTATCTATAATACCCGCGGTTTAATTATCAGTCTTCGACCTGTAATTGTTCGATTCAAATTGGATCCTCGTCTGAAGTAACGAATTAACGAATTAACGAGACAGAAGTTTCTCTAACTAATTGAAATAACTCGAAATAATTCCGAAGACTTCGTTCAACACTTCCAGCTTCCATGAGAAAGAATCCTCTTTCTAGACTTTATTAAGAACGTATCCGCAGTTGAAGAAATTCCATACTATTACAATGCTCATTACTATGTCGAGAGATTAAAAAAAAAAAAAAAAAGAAAAAGAAATAAAAAATAAAAAGAAGAAAGAAAAACAGTGAAGTTCCAATTATCGTTGACTGACTGGATAAGTAATTCCGCGAAAGATTCCTGGTTCTTTCGAAATGACCTTCGGAGGAGGGTGAGTTGGACACCGTGAATGATTCAGCGCTCGAATTTTCTGGGGGAAAAAGCTGGGAAACGGGAGTGGGCCATAAACAATGGACGCGGCCAAACAGCCAGCTCCATTATTTCCAGGTGATCGATCTTCTTTCACAGAGTTCCCAGCGAGCCGATAAGGGCTTCTTCGCGCAAGATATCGCGTTTTTAAAGATTCGATTCTATGCACCCTCTGACCGTTCGCCAATCATTTTCCTCGTATTCGTATTTTCGCTATTTTTCTTTCTCTTTTTTTTTTTTGGCGACCACGCTCGTTGCTTATTCGAAAATTACTAGACGTACGTTGAAATAGTTTTATTGTGGTAATGCAGTTTCCTTCCGAGTGGAGTAAATATAGCTTCCTCTTTCCTTTTCACGGGAATAATTAGCATATAAACTACCATTCAATGAGGCGTTATTAGTAAAAATTTAATATTCCCGATGAAAAGGGAAAATCTAAACTGCGATTACGCACATTACGTATATAAATATGTAATTAGAAGGTATCATCGTGGGACTCTTTTTCGAGAATCGTGATAGAGATGACTGTTATCTTCAGACTGAATTCGTTTGATGACAGGAATCGGATGAAATTATTTGTTCAATTTTTCAAGGAATAATTTACGAATTAATTATTATATTATTATTAATAATTAATTCTCTGAAATACACGATAAACTCGATAAAACGAATGTTATTCATTTTATTTTACAACGAACACCCCATACAGGGGTGAATCAATGAGAACATCCGCACCTAAAACAGTTCGTTTCCATCGTGATGACGTTGACTTCATTAAAAAGCAACATTTATCATCTCCGAGAAAAGAAAACAGAAGCAAGCATACAAAGTTCAAAAATGAAAATTTCTCGCAACGAACGCAATGAGAATCTCACTTCGAGCATCCTCTGCAAAGTCAACAGAAAACGAATTGCATTTGGATATGCTCACTGGCTTATGTTCAATTTGTAAATAGCTCTGCTAACGCTAAATCACCGCGGCTACGAACGTTCGGACATCTCGTATCTCATGTATTTAATCTCTTATTTGTTAAGCGTGAGGCTAATCTCGTTAGAACGTAGCGACAAGAGATAGTTAGGGGCGGTAATTAAAACGCATGGCTGGTGGGGGGAAGTGGCTAGCAATCCACGGACAACCGAGATCTTCGAGGCCGGTTGGTAACGTCGTCGTCCATTTCCAACTCGTGTTGCGAAACAACCCTCGGCTAACTAACGATAACGATAACGATCGACGCGAACAACCGTGCTCGTTTACTTCCGGCAACAACCCTGCACGCGCCCGTTCCCGGTTAACTGTGTCGAATTTCGCAAGGGTGCGATCATGAGTACCTAGATACCATCCAGTCAGCCTCGAACGCTTTCTTTCGACGACTTTTGCCACGTCGTTGCCTCGCAACGAAAGTTCTAAGTCCTGCTTCAGTGGCGATACCTTAATTACAACCAGGTTTCTAACAACCAGGACGACTGTTGCCAAGAGATTTAGATTCTACCGTTTGGATGCTGTACTTTTCTACAATGCGAGGAGCGAGAGCTTCCTCGGAGTGCAGCCCTAACAGGTAGAACTCGAGAGAGTTTCTACTTCTCTCAGGCGCTGGAGATTTTTCCTTTTAACACGCCAGCGCAGCCAGCATCCGTGGATCTCCGCGTTGCTTCGCGCAGTTAACAGAATTTTACAGACATTTCCTCTCTCCATGTTCTTTTCATTCTATCTGTTATCAGGCAACACGATCAAAATTACTGCGTGAAGTTCATTTGTGAAGGCGCGAGTTTGAACAAATTTTTTTTTTTTCAACTCTCGAGCTCGTGATATTTAGTTTAGTGTGATATCGTACAGCTTTTTAAATTCTCAACAGTTGTACGCGACTGAGAGTATCACCTCAGAATCGGCTGTGAATGTGCGAATTGGCCTAATTCTGAATAAGATTTTCGACATTTGTAACATTTCTGAAGCTACCATTGATCATTATATGATTTAACAACTACAATATATTTCTGCTATTGTGAAGCAAAGTTGTAATTATTGTAATTGAAATTAATTTCAGTTAATTATCGTTTAAAACTTTTTGATCTATTTTTGATGTTCAAATGTATGTCTTTCATATCGGCGGATAGGATACATTGTTTCCTTTCCCTTTCTTTTACGAACATTCAATCCAAAGTTAAAGTTGAATTATTTATCAACGCTTTCGCAGTCACTAAATTACGAATGACTTTCACATTTGTTTAATTTTCGAAATCAACCATTTCACACGCAACAATCCAACATTTCCATCTTTAATTCTTACCTTTTTGCTTTTTAATCAAAACGAAGATCTGCTGCGTGAATTTAATTCTTATTCATTTGTAAAAGAACAATAAACTCTTGGAAATAATTTCAAGAGTTTTTAAAAATGCTCTCTCTAAAACAGAGTAGTGAAAGGATTTTCAATAGCACGAAGCTAAACGACGTTTCGGTTTAATGGTTACACGTATTCTCGAATTGAATTTATTAAAATAGAGAATAGTGCTCGACAACTACTGCAACTCGTGCAACCACATTTCCTCACGATCTCAAGTGCTTCTGTACGACCCGAAATGAAAATCATATTTCAACAGATATTATTAAAACGTATGCAGTTTTTAATATTTGCTTCTAGTATTTCAGATATTTGAATCTTACTGTTATACTTTTCGTTGAATGAAAAGAGGAAGACCGTATCAACGCCAGTAATTTTTGTTATAGCTTCAGCTAGATTAAAATTGCTGAAAATCGCAATTTTAAAAATATATGAACGTAGTCTGAATGAAACTTCATACATTGATTACACTGTTTCAAAATTTGAGAAAGGGAAAGAATATAAGAAAAAAGTAACGATAACAATTCAATCGATTGGCATTTTTTTTAAAAAATATTGCACAATCCGCACATTATTGTTTCAATTTTCAGAACGTACATTCGACTTAAAATCCATCGCAAAACTCGAAGAAAATATTTACAAGAGAAATCAACCCCTCCACCGACGAAGCATCAGCAGTGTAAATTCTTTCAAAATAACACTCGAAATCTATTCCAAGTTACGGCGAACAACTCTAATATATTCATGGCTATATCGTCTTGCTTCACGCGAAAGTTCCTCTGCCTCCGAACAACTTAGTATGACACGCTCTATTGTTCCATGATGGAAACTTAAGATAGATAGAACAGAGAATCCCGGAGGCCAGACGAGTCAAAGAAACAAGGGATGATGATTAAGAAAGGTACAAAGGGTCGCCGAAAACGGTTCACCATCCATCCATCCGTCCATCGGTCTCTCGGCTGTATCTAAGTTCGGTAGCGCTGATTGCAGTGCCTCCAGCACCTCTTTTCCATTCATATTCCTCGGGAGCCTTTGAAACGTGTTGCTTCAGCGATGGTTGCGACACCGATGATGAATAACAGGTTAGGTTGAAAGTGACAATGTATCGTTCGCGTGAAGGATAGACACTTCATCTGGTTTTACCCGCGTGACTATTCGAAGGTGAAGTAAGCCGTTACTGGATTAAATATGAAATCTAACGCTCTTGAAGAATTGAAAACTAATTGTAAGTATTGTGAGGGTTGATTAGTTGACGTTAATTCTTTGCAATGGAGTTACACTTTCATTTGACGGAGCGATATATATTTCACTTGATTTACTGTTATTGACATTTTTCTTATTGTTTCACTGACTTACTGACATGATTGATTATAATTTTCTATGAAACTATATTAATACTATATATATATATATATATACATACACAGAAATCATTTATTTTAATATTAATTTTTTACAACATACAAGAATATAATATACGACAATATAAGATTTTTATATCTTTTTCGTGACTTTCGTATAATATAAATATTAAAATATATATGCGCATATTAATCTTCTTTACTACGTACAATAATGACGATGTAAATCAAGATATCAATGTGGTCGTATTTAATATTTAACTAAATAATCGAGACCATTTTGACCATTTGAATATCTTAAATTATTATTTACCGAAGAAAGCATTATATTAAAAAAGAGACAAATTCAGATTCACTAAAAATTAATTAACATGTATGAACAAACTTCTATTAAACAAGCCATATTATAGAAAATACCATACTATATTAGTATACTGTACTATACTTTGCACATTAAAACGAAACAGAACTGAAATTACACTAAAGGAAAAGAACTAAAGTATCGCGACGTAGACTCTTTAAGAGACTTCCAAAGTTTCTCGATGGATCTTTAACAGCGAAAATCGTATTTAGAAAACGAAAGTCAAAGGAGAAACACCACCATAGGATGCAAAGAACTCGAGTTGCGTGTGTCCAAGCAATGCAGCGAGTATCAATGACCATTCAGACATCGTCGAATGGTTTTGGAAAAGGAGAAACCGAGTGAAACGGTAGAAGCAAGAGTCGCCAGAAGAGAGAAAGAGAGGAAGAGGGAGAGATATTAAAAGCTACTGCTCTCGAATAAATTCTTCATAATTAAATGGTACGGCGTAGCGTACGTAGAGGCACACTGGGGAGAAAAATGCTTTAATTAATCGTGCCAGCGAACGAAGGGGCGAGCCATTAGCTCGATTCGTCCGATTCCGTGCACGAATATCGCCAGTAACAAGATCAAGTATGCATTAAGCATAACCGATAATACCCAAGATTGGGTAAATTCTGTTCGATTAAAAAAAGTGGCAATTTGAAATAATGAATCATTTTCAATAATTTATTACTTTCACTCTAGAGATAACGTGGGACAAGTAACTTTATCTCTGTCACCGAATTGAGTAAATCGTTTGCAACCTTCACAATGTGAGAAAATCAGTTAATCATAGTATCGTATTATGAATCTCATAATTTTCTCATCTCTATTTTGCAAAAATTTATCAACACACAGAATAATTATTAGATAGTCCTTAATTACAGAGTTGTCTACTCACTGTACCAAGTCGTCAGGAAGTATTGATAAAATATTAAAAAAAAGAAAAAAAAAAGCAGAAACAAGAGATAAAATATAACCAACAGAAACGAAGCTCTTTTCTTTCTTTCAATACATTCAATTTATCCAATTGGCAGCTTTCTGCCAACAACTTTGCCTAATTAGTTTACGTGAAACGTTCATGGTGACCGTGCGATAGAGCAACAGGCTCTATCACTGATAGATCTATTTCTGTATCTACTGATAGACCAATCAATTCTCAAAGTACTTACAAGTACATGTCCCGAGATTAAAAGCCAATTGCGTGTAAATAATCTGTATAAGTGTACTTTAGACGAGTAGCAAACGAATCGCGTAAAGTGAACGTCTGACGCGTCTCGGTTTCGTGAATACAATATTGAACTCGATTTTATCGCCAAATATCGCGAGAGACAATAAAGGGGGAGAATCGTGAAGAGCTCCACAAGTGCCTTTCTTTGGCCAGCGCTGAGTTTTAGGCTTCGAGAGCAGGGGGAGGACTCGAGGAGGAAACAATGAGATTTCAAGAGAAGAAACGAAAGAAAGGAGAAGAGAAGGAAAAGGTGAGAGACGGAAGAACGGTGAATGCTGAGAGGGAAAGAAGCGTGCCCTTCTCGAGGACACGGTATATAAAAGACGAGGAGAGACTGGCGGATCTTGCGTGTAGAGAGAAATTTTCCATTTTCTCAGGGTGCGTTGGCTTTGTAAAAGCTGTCCGCTTCTGAGATGAGAACAGAGAAGTTCGAAAAGGGAATACCTTGTTCCAGTGTTCGCGCATAAATGGAATAAAGCGCGCAGATGGTTGCAAAAAGTTGCATGGTGGATCGGTGGGTTTAATCAGCGTTGGCCCACGTGTAACAAAGTATCCGGATAAACGTGTTCTTAATGTAGACTGATATCCCCTTTTGTGCTCGCGAAAGGTTAAAATACATTGAAATTTAGATCCGACGCGGAGTGGAAATAGAGTGAATTAATCCGCCTCAGGCTTCTGGAAGGTTTCTCGAGTCTGAAGGCAGATAATTTAGTCGCGTCTGTTGGAAGAGTATTATGCAATTGATAGCAAAATAAAAATACAACGATATATAATTATTCATAAATTTAAAACAATTTGGGCAACGTTAGAAAATTTATTAATTTTTCATGACTGAGTCTTTTCCCGTTTTGTAAGAAGGATCATCCCTGAAAGCGAAATTAATTTGGAAGAATTTAGTTTCATATTGTAACTAATGAATTCATCAAAAAGATGGGTTTTGTAATCAGTGTGTTTTTTGATGTAATTAGTATTAAATTGAGCGTATCATATTTATTTATTTTCATCGTACGATTCATTACTTTCAGCGTTTAAATTATAAAAGAAATAGAAGTAAGTTTTTTCAATAATTTTGTAAAGCACAATAGGACAAGTTAAACAAGTTAAATATTTGTAATAACTCTTAATTGAAATAAATATGATAACTGTCTTAAAACCTTTGGGAACAGAGACAATAATTAGCGACAATAACGAAATATACAAATTGTTATTTACATGTGTATTTCATAATACAATTAGGCAATTGAATTCTTTGTTGTACAAGATATTATTTCATTTCTTCATTTTTGAAACAAACGTAATATACTTGTCTTAAAACTGTCGAGTTGAGATACCTCAATATTCGAGTCCCATTTAAAATTAATACCTTTGTTACATTTCCACAACATCTGCATTTTGCAGAATAATTCAGACCAAATACTCCACTAACAATAAGTTTAAAACGACGGCTGATACTTCACAAGATCTGTACAATACGTTTTTGAAACATAGCCAGAAATACATTTCGATCGTTCCAACATCTGAATCGAAGTCACTCAACACGGTCTATTTCTCTTTTTATCAATATCATATCAATAACAGTAAATTAAAGAGACTCGTTTGATTGACTTATGTACTTCAACGATCTAGAAGCGTTTGAATGCATGGTGATCGTCTTTCGAGAAATTCAATTGCCTCCACCGCAGTAGGCCTGTGATTTTGCATTTAACGCAGATACGAGATAGACGGAAGATCGGAACGTTGGCAATTTTCGTAATGAAGAGTAATAACGAAAGAAGGCGAGGCCCTGGGAACGGAGAGGAGAATCGACCGATTAAATGGTTGGCCGTGGTAATTAAGATTCATCGTACGACGTGCGCAATTAAAAGATAAGGGTTTCGAATTAACTCGAAACGTAACGGCGCAGAGGAAATAGGGGAGATACGGAATATTTCTTATTGTTAGAGAGCTTGATCCCCGCTCCGTCAGAAAGGGGAAACGAGGCAGATAAAAGAAAGAATAGCAAAAGCCAATGAAAGGGAGGGAGCGAGCGGTACACAGCGTTGAAGTAATTTCTCGTTCGCCCCGAGCTTTACGATGATGGAAACTACGAAACTACGTGGAAAGGGGGCTCGCGAAAATACTGTTAAAGTAGTTTTCGAGGAGACTGAAGAAAGAGGAAAGCCAGCGAAGAAAGGGCCGATTATTTTTCTTATGCAACTGTTGCGAGGCATGGTAGACAAACATTTAGAAAGAGGAACAACGCCGTAAATCGAGATAAGAGACGTTAGGGAAATTAAGAAATAAATTGTGAAATAAGAAAAACATCGTTGCAGCTCGAAGTTGAGAATTCCTAGTGTTTCTTTGTGTGTAAGTTCTGACTTGAGGTATAAATTTAGAAGTTTGCGAGAAGTTAGGGAGAAGTTATATCATTTAGCTCTGTATATTATTTATTTATTTATATTTAGTACATTGTAATGTACTAACCCTTCAGTAATGATGCTGATGATTTAGGCTGTTGGAAATAAATAGTTACATGTCACACACTTTTTTCTTCTTTTTCTTTTTTATTATACAAGTTGATAAGAAATAGTTTTTCAAATCAAAGAGTTTTAGTTTTACGTAGCTTCAGACGTTCAGGGAATATTTGAGAAGAAGAATGAGAACGTAAATCATGATAAGAGACGTAAAGGAATTTAAGAAATAGAAAAATACAATTGTAGAAAAAGAAATTAAGAACTGTTAGTACCTTCAAGTATAAATTGCGAGAGAACAGACGTTATATGATTCTAAATGTTTGAGCATTTTCAATTATTCAAAATATTAGTCTCCAATTTTTCACGAGTAAATAAATATTCTCTCGCTCATCCTTTCCGTCGCTTTGATACACTTTTTCTTTTTTACAAAAGGTTATACTATTTTGTCAGTGTACTATTTTATTTTGCATTTTCTCAATGCAAAGATGCGAATAATATAAAAATGACTGACAATTTGATACATATATCTCGTTTTCAAGTATCTTGACAGGCAATATATTTTTAAATTATGTATATACAAAAATGCAAGATGCACATTATATACAAATATATGTATCAAATACATGGATATAAAATATCCAAGGCACAGTTACAATATCGATGCACGTTACAATATTTAACTGGTGAAACGAATCACTGCTAGCATTCAATTTCTTAAAATTTACATAAAGTTCTGCAGCCTAATTACACGACAATTATGCATTCAATGCAGAATTGGGCGGAATGTAATTTGACTAATGATTGAAGATTGTGATTAATGCGAAATCAGCCCATTAATCAGTGACTACTCGTTATTTAATATTAATTATATCATTAATCATAACCTAATCACAATTTCAAATTTATATTTATCATTGATTAATGAATGTAACAAGTAATCCAAGTCGTGGTAATTAAGAGCCATGATTAATTTAAAAATCATTAACACTTTTAGTTATGCATCATTTCAGTACTGTATCTGCAATATTTTTTTTTTTTTTGTGTCGTTTCGTTTATAATATAAAAATAATAAAAGAGGTTCTGAAGATTTTAGAATCACCTTCGTTCTTCTGGAGGACTCGCATGATAGATTTTACATCGTTATGAGGCAGTATTCTTATTTGTAACATTCATACTATCCACGTCTTCCAGGCACGTACAAATGAAAATTAAAATATTTTCTAAACTAAAAACTTTTGTTTGACATACATGGGAGGTCAATGGATTTTTTTTATAAAAAATGTCAAGCTGCATCATTCCATTTAAAAAAATGGATGTGATCTTGACATCACGGAAGTCTCTCCAGTTACAAAGAAAAAAAGAAAAAAAAATTATTGCTGTCACAGTGAACAACGTTTGTTGTCTGCTGTCTCGGAAAGCATTCATGATAATCAAGTTACGTATGATCTTTCAAAAACGCCAAACGCAGAACACGCAAACGAACGAAAATAACGAAAATAGCAAAAAGACGATATAACGCGACGAAAACATGGAAGAGGAACGAGTCTTAAAAAGCACGAATTGCAGCACGAAAAAGGAGAAAGAAAAAAAAACAGAGAGAGAAAGAGAGAGAAGAGAGGAGGGCGTAGGTGGGCGGAATGACGTCAGTGGAAAGAGATCAAAGAACAATTATAATTGGATTCGTTGTTTCGCGGACGTTGGCTGGGGAAAGGCCGCCCTCGTCGTAAAAAGCGTGAACAAAGAGTGGATATATCGCGCGAGTTACGCGAAATCCAATCGAATATTCAACGCGACGGAGAAAATTCCGTACTGAATCGGTCATGGGGGGGGGGGGGGTGAGAAATATTCAGGAGCGCGAGAAATAAAGCTGACGAGGCGAGAAAAAGTCGAAGAAGGTGTCGAGATCGGCAATTTTCGGATTAACATTCTTCTCATTATTCTAGCCAAGGAGACGGGACGACAAAAGGAACAAGGGAGAGAAAGCACGAGGAAGAAAAGAACTCGGACAAAAGTTTAGGGCGCCGAAGGGTGGTTAGATCGTGCCACCCCGAAGGAGAGTATTTTATGAAGAGAAGGATGGTTAAACTGATTCCTTCTTTTTACGAAATTACGGAATTAAGAAACGTACGATGTTTTTCTGTTCAGACAATTGTCCGGAATTTCGCAAAGAAAGAAGAATAACCACCGTCATACTGTTTAATTACAACCTGACTTCACCGTGCTTTATAACTGTCGTATGTTATAATATCGAGTCACACACTCGTGGTATCATTCGAAAGAGAATTGCAATTCCGTGAGATTTCAAATATAATTTCTTTAAATCGAACATTAACAAGTACAAGTTGTAAATAATAAGTTTCAATGTTTTATATTTGAAATAATTCGACAATTGAGCGTTCAGCTCAAGGATGGGGATTGAGATTCAAACGACGAACGAGGCGAGCGTGGTCGAAGGGAACGCACGTCAATTGATAAAAAGAGAAAGAGGAAGGAAGGAAGGAAGGAGGGAGGGAGGGAAAAATAAGAAAGTGACTGAGACGAAAACGAAGAGAACGAAGGGATGACAAGATTGGTTGAGAGAGTGGGCCGAGTTGTTGGACGGCTGCTGCGTTCCGTAGACGGGTCACGTAGTTGCCCAGAGATATTTATTATCCCGTTTAAAAATTTGCATCGAGAAATCGGGCTAACTTCCTGCCGCGATGTTGTTACATCCCCGGTGAGGCGGAGAACTCTCGAAGCAACTTTATTCTCTTCGAATGGCTCCCGCGGCCCCCGGCCAACCCTCATTTTCCATTCAATTTTTCGATCGAGCGTGCAGTAAATCCACGACAAATCATAAAATTATAGCTACCCACCAGCCCATCGGAATTCACGGTCTGTGTGAAGAGTGACGGAATTTATTTACCTTTTTAAGTCGTTATACATCAATTTTTTATTGTCGTTTGTATCCACGAGTATGTTGCCCGTATTTCATGAGAACGAAACGAAATGCTCGTTCGTCTAAAGGTTCAGTGCAAGTTAAAATTTTAAGAGAGGCTATGACTTCCTTGGGTACACGAATGTATTTTATTTATGTCGGATATAATGGATATAAACAAGCCCATAGTAAACCACTGCTTTCAATGCTTTTTCGCAACGTTGGAATTTTTCTATATTAACAGATACATGTATAGATATGAATTGAATGTAATAATAGATTCAATAATGTAATAATTATATTAATTATTATTATGACGAATTTATAATTAATAGTGAGAATGGACACGAGCCAGATAAAGACTGATAGTATTAAATATTAAAATTATAATTAATTATATTTAAAACTGAAACTTGTAATTACAATATTCTTAGAAACATGTGAGAAACAATTTATTCCATTAATCTTGGAATTTCTGCGTGTCCAGCTGTTACGTAAATTCTTATATAAATCACGATGTGCTTCATTTACTTTTTCTTGTTATATTTTCTCTACTTTCATACGTACCGTAATAAAGACTTTTGAATATGAAATTTAAACATGTACATGACGATAAATTAAGGTTTCGAGATTACAAAAGGGGAATAGTCTTAATTTAACATCAAATCGGATTAAAAAAAAAAAAGAGGTATTTCAAACTTTTGAGCGAGAAATTTGGACATTTTACGCATTTATGAAAGATTCGAAGTTGCAAAAATGTATACACAATGCATACAATATGCAAAAATATATGTATGAAATATCCAAAGTATCATAACAAATCTTTTTTTAGATACGCGTAAAAATTTTAAAATGCATAAAATCCGCATTCCAACGATCACTGATTGAATTCTGCTCTGAATTCAAGTATCCAGAGTTCAATCCTGCTATTGTTCAGATTATATTCGGATTATATTCGTACATATGTATGTATTTTCTAGTTACTAGTTTCCTATCTTTCCAATCCTGCCAGAATGTAACGAAACGCACGATTAGCGGAAAATAACTTGACACGTCAACAGTCATTCATATCGAGAAAAGAATATAAATAAAACGCGCGAAGGCATACTTCCATTTTACAAATTCAGTTCGTTAAATTTTTTATCGGCACGATTCTTTTTTCTTTTTTTGTTCTTTTTTAATTTTTTTATTTTTTATTTTTTTTACTTGCGTGTACAACTTCCGTTATTCAGCGATTATACGTGGAATATTGATAGACCGCCGAGGCAACAGAGCCCGTTAAAAATAATCCCACGAACCAGCACTGATGTTTCCATGAGGCATCGCGTTGTTTTCCAGAGTCTGTTATTTTTAAATCACGCCCTCGGCTCGTCAGATTCAACCCTCGGATCATAAATTGAAGCTTTAGAAGATCTAAATCATGCACCGCAGCTGTTGTTTCATCAATTTCTTCATAGAAGTTCTATCAGCTCAATAAAAATTACTTCATGGTCGTTAAAGATAAGGACGTATGACTTTCTCGCATCTCTGTTATTGGTCTAATTATTATTCTAAATTAAAACTGATTTTACATTTCTTTCAAGAAAAATTGCACGGTTCTTTGTACATTTGCGAAATTTCTTTAAAAAATTCAACTTGTAGGATTGATAGTTTGAAATGAAAGTATGAAAATTCGAAACAATTTTGTCTTACGATTTTCAAGGTATTTCGCCTTAGAGAAAAATTCTGCATTTCTTTCAAAGGGTAGCTTTCAACCAAACTACGGCACAAACAATAAAAAATTGCACTCACACGCAAAATTTCCCTAATTTCCTTCGTTAATAGAAAACACTCTATCGAAAACTAAAAATATTTATATAATATTTAATAATGTATATATATATATATATTGTATAATAATATTGTATATATATTTTTTTATTTATTATAAATAATTTATTTGATTATATTATAAATTAATATTATAATTAATGAGCTTGATAAAGTATATGATATGATTGAAATCATATCATATAAATAAAATTCTTTATTAACATAAATTATACTTTATAAATATAAAAATTTATACTTAAAAATTATATATATATATATATATAATATAATATTTTAAAAAGAAAAATCGGATAAGTCAAATACTGATTCCATAGAAACGTAACAAATCATATTTTAGCATTCTGATTCCTTTTTGCTAGTCGAGCAAGAAGAATATACCGCGAAGAAAAAAGAAAGAAAAAGAAAAACAAACGTCCACTGTCGTTTCAGCAAATGAGAGCTAATTCGCGGATTAATTGTACGAACAACTCGCGTATCAGCGGGAAACGAACGAACGAATGAACGCGAAACACCGGCTCTCGCAGAGTTGAAACGTCTCTCGATTCCGGGCTGTTACTCCGGCGATAAGGCGTTTCCACGCGGATCACGGCGTAATGCTCGCAAATTCCGTTTCATCTGGTTAATGTACTTCGCCTCGCTGTTTGCGGGCTCGAGTTGCGAAACGGAGGAGCGATCGCGGTGCACAGCGCGGCGTTGCTTGCGGTCGCGAAATACGCGCCCGGATATACAGGGTGTCGTGTAACTGGTGGTGCAAGCGGGAAGGTGGTGATTCTACGTGAAAAATTGAACGGGAAGTATAGAATAAAATTTTTTCATACGAGGCTTTGTTACCGAGAAAAATAGCTTTGAACGTTTATCGAGTACGCGTACACTTGATCAAGATTCAACTCAATTATTGGAAGGCATTCCTCTTGAAATTCAAAGAAATTTAATCTACCAACAAGATGGAGTGCCATCGCATTTCAGTCATGAAGTGAGAAATTTTTCAAACGAAAACTACCAATAATTAGATCGGCCGCAATGGAAGAATACCTTGGCCACCACGATCACCTGTCACCGTTGGATTTTTACTTATGGGATCATGTATTCTAGCGAACGTTGAACAGTTAAAAGAAAAGATTATTATAGCGTTTGCAACATCGAAACTACAAAACAACACATTAGAAAATGTTGGTAGAAATTTAACAGGAAGAGCACAGTTATGCATGCAACAACGTGGACACCACTTCCAACAATTTTTAAACTAAAAACAAATTGGTGGAAAGTAGACATTCTGTACTCTCGCGTACGAACGTTTACAAATGTTAGTAGAGATCTTGATCAAGTGCATAAACGTACTCGATAAACTTTCAAAGCCATTTTTCTCAGAGACAACGCTTCGTATGAACAAATTTTATTCTATATTTTTTATTCAGTTTTTCACGTAGAATCACCGTCTTCCCGCTTGTACCACCAGTTACACGACAGACACCCTGTATACGTGGGTACCCGTGTCGCCGGTTATTAACAGCGAGGAGAACGCAACTCGCGAAGTTTATCCATCTTACGCTTCTACGTGAGCGCCGTGTCCGCGAAAAAGCAGTCGGAGGAGTTGCTTCGTCGCTCTCGATGCCGATCCGCTCGCCCGCCACTGCAGTTTTCCCGGCGTAAACATCCGACACTTCATTCTGACAACGAAATATCGAGGAAACACGAGGGACGCATTGTTCCCCGATATTCGACGCTCTGATGGAAGTTGCGCGCGCGTTTTCACCCCCCAAGTTCTTGTTTTCTATGCGAATTTCTATGGTCGCCGCTCGGCTCCAATAAACCCGCGACTTTCGCCACTGCGATTTGCTTAAACGCACGGTAACTGAATGCTCGTCACCGGTGAACAGTGAACGTTTACGTTTCGTTCTGCCTTTGGAATGTTTGCTGTTTGGAACGACTTGCGGAGAACGGTTCGTCGATATTTTTCTTTCGATGAGTTTGAAACAGTTTTCTCGTGCCAGGCACACGTTGATGCTTGGCCTTGGTTCTTTTGGGTTATGCGCAAGTATATATTCGAATCCTTTTTCACACGATGAGTGGTGTGAATCCAAATTCTTACAATCTCAGCTAATAAATTTTTACAATCTGAGGTAATGACACAATAATTTTTTCAAATATCGAGGGCTCTGTGTGTTAAATCTCAATTATTATTATAACTTCATTTTGAAAAAATGTAGCTTAAGCAGAAATTCCCTGCACTCTGCCATTGATATTTGCATGTCTTTCCAAAATTTTCCACAAATGCATAAAAATCCGCAGAGTAGTAATAATTGTAAGCAATATAAATTTTACATAAATTCAAACACTCTTATATATGTATATACACATATGTACAGGAAGAAATTATTCAGTAAAGAACCATTTTCTACAATTTCACATATTTGTATGCACTTTTTCCACATCAGATATCATTTTACATCTAAAAAAAAAAAAGGTTTTCACTTAAAAAGTCTTCGCTCGCTCGTTTAATTACGAATTACGTTCTTAATTGCTTCTTAATTATCGCGAAGCCTCGACTCGTCGACCTTGACCAAGAAACAGTGCCCACGTGCAACGAAGGATCTACGTTCAATTTAATCCGAGGCGTGACTCTCTTCAAAAGCGCGACAATTTAATTGCAACATTTACAAAGAGATTCGCGTGACTTCGTGTAATTGACCCACCGCTGTACGTTTTTATAAATGTTATTCATATGTATGTGCACGGGGAACAAGCGGTGGGAGGAGAAACGCTATGAAAGTTGGGCGAGAACGTGTGTCCGTGTGTGTACGTTGCGTGATATGCATACGAACGTTCTTCAAAAACGTAATAAATTTCCTGAAACACGTACTGTCTATCTATTACAGGAAACAAAGCACTGGAGGTATCTATTACCGGAAACAAACTACAAAACTAGCGATGCAAAAATTGTTTTCAGAATGTTTTGCTTGATACTTCGTGCAACGTAAATTTCGTCGACATCGATGTTGCATTTTTATTTCATTTATACGTATCTGGATAAAACGAGTTCGTCAAAAATGTATAAACAAAAAAAAAAAAAAAAAAAAAATAGAGAGAACGAACGTTCGTCGAATCTGTTCGTCATTTATGCAAGCTCATACTTTTATTTTGGATGTAATGAACGAGAGGTAATCTAGGTGGAAAATTGTTTCATAGAGTGCTAGATGTTCTTGAATATTTATTTTTGCATGCACGAAATTTTTGTAAATGTTTAAAAATCCTAGGTATAACAAAAATATTGTAGATATTGAATAGACGTATTTCTAATGCAAATGAAAGTACGACTTCTGCGTTAGTTACTGATACTTAATTATCGTGTGTCAATTTCATTTGTCGAGAAAGTTAAAAATGATATCTCTTTAAAGTTACACTAGAATAATACTTTCATGAGAAAGATACATTATTGTATTTGTTGAAACGAAAATTTGAAGAGGCCGAGTAATTCTTTCGTTATTGTATAACATTTGCACTAGAAATTAAAATTTCTATAATCATTCAATTATTTAATCAATCTAACATTAATTCAAAGTTTTGAACTTTTCCTAATATATAGATAGATTTATTATATTAAGTATTTTTACACAAGCTCTTTCAATTTCAACAAAAATTGTAACACAGAAATTTTGTTCAACATTCAACGAATTTCCAAGCAAAACGAAACAATGTGAAGTTTAGAAACAAAAAGACAGCTCAATTTTAGATTTTAAAAAATAAAAACAATCGAATCGTCGAAATTTTATTTAATGTTTCATCAAAATTCCAAAAAGCAACACGAACTTTAAAAATAACAGAATAACGGAATAACGTTTTTAGAAAATAGAAACACTAATGAATCGTCAAACAACTTTTTTAGTCAAACAAAGGGGGAATCAAGCGAATTTTAGAAATGTAAAACTAATTGAAATACGTTTTGAGAAATAAAAAAAAAAACACCAACGAATCGCCAAACTTCTGTTGAATATCAAACAAAATGGAAAAGAGACGATGAATTACTGCATGTATTATTCTGAAATGTACTCTACGAAACGTACTATGATACTAACACCAAAGTTCGTATCTAATCAATCAGTTCTATGGGCACTATCGGGTACTCGCAATAGCGAAAGGGTCAGAGTATCGAACATGTAATACGCTCAAGTATCGTGGAGTAGAATTGCGTGATAAAACGTGGACGTACTCGGGGAATGTGCAAAACTCGCGGTAAAAGCAAACGCGCAAGACTCCTTTTATTCGGCCCAAGAGGGGCAGGAAAATTTAATTGGCCCGCGAGAGAGTGTTCCACGAGGAGGCGACTCGTGTCAGACCGTTTAAAAACTTTCGCCGATGCGCGTCCAAGAACGTCGCTTTAATTCCTCGAAAATCATCTACGAAAGGGAAAAGAGACAAAAAAAGAACGAAGAACGGTAAAAACGAGGGTGTTCAAGTTGCTGAAAAAAGCCCGAGTTATTTTCTACGAGCGGCCGTGACATTAGCATCTTCTAATTTCATATCAAAGGAGACTTTCTTTTTTTTTTAAGGATGATACTTATATAAACACAATTTTTAAATTTTCGCAGTCCCGAGCTTTAAGAAGTTGGAATAAAATCTCAACATAAATCTTGTTTTAAATTATAGATTTCAAATGGATTCCGAATTTGCGGATTTTTAAACGACAAATTTCAAAATATTAAATTTATATACGACATCGATTCAAGTTACAAATTTTCGAATTTCAAAATATTCGCAATCGTTGCCTGAAAACTCGTGGAAAATCGATTTCTGCGTAAAAGATAGTTTCATCTTTATGATAGCTTCTGTGTTTAGATTTTACTAATACTCTGAAGTACTATAAATGTCGCTGTGCTACACATTGCTTGGAATAGTTCAATCTTTTATTTATTTTTCTCTACCTAGAGGAACGAGCAATATACTTTAGTCGACGATCGAATTTTGTTACTCCGAGGCCGGTTCCACATGGGGTTAATTAATTTTTCAGGAGACAATCGAACCCTGATACAATTCCTCCTCGAAACGATCGATCGACCGAGGACAAATGACGGGCTCTCTACCATTAGACGCTCGGAATATCTCGCGTTTGTCCAAGATGCGACGGTCGGGTTTACATTAGGACCACTTCCGGCCAATTGATTATCCAGCCAAATGATTCTCGTTCGGTTCTAGCCCGGTCTTGGCCGTTTCCAATGATCGATTTTATTGATCTCGTACTACTATTTGGAACAAGTAAGTCCCAATGAAAAATGAACGAAGGTAGCTTCCATCTATTACTACAAATCGATACACGTTCTCTCTATTCGTCTAAAAGTATCACATATTCTTTACGAATGTATTTCGATTTCAAAATTATGGATAAATTGAAGTGTAATAATTTCGATTATCGTATTCCTTGTGATCATCATATGCTGCAATAATAGAATATTAATTAATTAATGATTAAATTGATTTTTAAAGATGTAAAATAACTCAATAAATTTTTTTACTTACATTTCTTTTATTTCTGTGTTACGCAATTAAGATAAAGATGGACCTTTTAAATTAAAGAAAGAAAAGGCGTCATATTTAATGCATCTAAATATGTTGTATAAAAATTATAATTAAAATTATGTGTGTGTGTGTTTTAATGGGGACCAGCATTAATTTTATTAAAATTGCACTTGCATGTTCTTGGAATTAGTAATTCCAAGAGCTTTTACGCATTTACTACATAAAAATGCACAGAATGCAAATAATACGATATATATATGAAATAGATAAAACAATTTTCCATTCATGCTCCATTTTTCTAAAAACTATTCATAAAAATATGAATTTGAATTTCACAATATTATTTGTGAATTTGCCACCTAGTAATTATAAAAGTTTGGTGATTCTAACATACAACAGATGATAAAATATATTATTCCTGCGTCTTTTAATAAGTAATTTAAAGTCACTCTCCATTAATTTGATAAAAAATAATTTGCAGCTACTACTTCATCATTATTTTAGAAATTAATATAATCAGATTCAGACAACTCAGACTGCAGCCATAAATCGAGTAAAATGTTAAAATAATTACGAAGTAACAAAAAGAAAAATAATTAGTTGCTCTGGCATTAAATATATACACATGTACGTATGTATATAATAAATGGTAAAATATATTATTCTCACGTCCTTTAATAAGTGATTTAAATTCAGATCCCACTAATTCCACGAAAAGATACCATCTGCTGCTCCCAGCTATTAATTCAACATTACCTTGTAAATTCGGACTGCAGATCATGCCAAAGTGCCGGAATAGTTTGAAGTTACTATATCATACGAATAAAATATTATATCATTCCTACGTTTTCTAATCAGCGATCCAAATTCATTAATTCTACAAAAAAAAAAGGTGCCAAGTGTTAAGTCGTAATCGTTCTCTAAATTTCGATCAAACTATAACCAGAAATCGAGCAAAGTGTCAGCATAGTTACGAACTGGGGGCAGTTTTAAAGAAACACGTTGGCAGGGTGAAAGCTCGGAGGGGAGGAGACACGGTAAATCTTTCGACTATTAGCTTGTTGGCATAAACTCGTCGAGATTGTTCGTTCGGGAAAACTTGGCGGAAGAGCGGGATGAGGCGGGCTGTTTCGATATTAACGATGCAAACTTATTCATCGACGAGGCACTATTTGCAGAGGAAACTACCACCACGATTCGTGGCTCGATCGAGGGATGCGCGCGTGAACCTCGCGATACCCAGCTACGAAAATTAATTACCGCGTTCGATGCTTCTCTATCCGTTGCCGGGCCGCCGTCGCGCATGTTAATTACAATAACACCGCTTATGAATTAACGCGAGCCATCAATCTTGCCGGTATATCCACGGACGTTGCCTCCGTCCTCCGTCACGTCGTATTTTACTGTCCACCGATGGATATCCCGGCAAATATTGTCTAATCTGCAGTCGCGTCGTTGCGGTATCGTAATTGAAAATCCTTTCAACCTCGCGGGATCTTCTCGTTTTACGGTGCTCGGTAATTCTCGAAGAAGTTGGGAGTGTATGTTTATTTTAAACTAGAGGACAGCTCCTTCGAGAAGACGGGTCTGTCAAGACACTTTATTCCTTCGTTTTGAATTTTTTAATTTTGTGCGATATATGTGTTATATTCACAGCTGCACACAAAAGTGTTTCAAGCTGGATAGCAATGTTTTACGTGTGTTACATAAAACATTCTGATATTTCGTTAACACGAAAAATATTGGAATCTTCCGTGTTTATGAATTACATTGAGATCTATTTCGAACAAATATAACGGCGTTTTAAATATTTCAAATATACTCGAAGATTTCTACGTTTGTTCTACGTTGTGTTTTTCGAACCATGATTGATATCAATCAAGTATAGAGATAAATTTAAAAATACGTTGGGAAATTGAATACGAGTATATATATTTCGCAATTTGTCCGAAAAATTTCAACGATATTCAAATATTTCTGTTGAAATACAACATCCTGTATTTACGATGGCCACGTTGAAGAAGTGCTGAAAAAAATTGCAAAACGAAACGCGTCGCGGTGTTTCGAAAGTCGCGAGAATAATCTCGTTTCGGCGGTCGTCAGCTGCCACGTTCCTCCCTTCGTCTGACGTTTATTCGCGAAAGAATATTTTTAGCAAGCAGAGAGAGAGAGGGAGAGAGAAACGTCTCCATATGACCGTCAGTTGACATTCTACCGGTTAATAACCCCTTCTTCAAGCTTTCCCCTCGCTGTTCGCCCTCTCTCTGTACTCTCGAGTTGGCTATCTCTCCTGGTTCCCTTGTCATTTGCCATAGTGCACGCGTCAGATAAACGACACTTGACAACTCTCGCAGACATCGATCTTCTCCGATTCTTGGAAATTAGAAACGTTCAAAGTGCAGTGGACCCTCGAATCCCAAACGAATTCGCAGTCTGACGTCGTCCCGAGACGACTAATGACATTCGAATTAAATTTGTCCAATGATTAATAATGTACACTGAACGACAAAAATTGAATGACGAAATAAAATTGAATTTCAAGTGGAATTTTAAGGAGCCACGTAACCACGTTGCAACTTCATCAAAAATCTATTTGATCTCATTTTCACTTTTTTGAAGCTCGTTCTCCTTTCAAAGTTTTTCACGTGGCACTTATATTCTCGAAAATTTTAAAAATTTCAACTTCAGAGAAACATTCAAACATTGTTTTCGTGAGTGGCCGTAATCCCGAATATCGAACTTGCCCGTTAAAATCTCCCGTACGATTTCTTTTTTCACTATTTTATTGAACTCTGAACATTGACTCAAATATCCAAAGTTGAACAGAACGGTGAAGAAGGGTCGTCGATCAAGGGACTGTTCTAAAGACAAAAAATTTCAGTTTCTGAGTACTCAAGTCTCACAGATTTTTTTGTCAAAATTTGTCATGCACGTGTCTGTGTCAAACTTGGGATTTGCCAGAAAATCCCAAACTGTCCCAAGATACCAAATCGAAATATAACTGAGAGGCTTCAGGCTTTCATGCAAGTGTAAGGATTTTCCTGATACGACGAGAAGAAAGATGTCATCTAGACTGAGAGTGACTGAGAGCGTCCGTTTGCAGTCTGTTTAATAATCGTCTCCTCGTCACTTGCGCTCGTAACGCCGTCGTGTTATAAAACGTGTAAAAACGTGGAATATGCGAGAGCATCGACGGATCGGCGACTTTTTACAACGGGACCAGCTGTCGGATGGATCGCAGTCGAGCGAGGACTCGATTCGCGTGAAACTCCCCTGTCAGCGATTGTAAGTCGCGCGAATGATCCCGGTGAATGCGCGGATCAATCCCGCTTCCCAAGGTTTCGACAAGGTTTTATTCGCGCGAGCAGAAGATCGAGGAGGAGATCGACGAAAAAGAAGTTGGAATCCTCTCTCTTTCTCTCTCTCGTTCTTCTTCGCCCTCCGCGACGAAGAGAGAATTCGTTCGGGTTTCGTGCGCGTGAAAGCTCGCAATTTTTATCATTCCTAGCAGAGAAAGAGAGAGAGAGAGAGAGAGAGAGAGAGAAGAAGGGGCAGGGGAAAAGAGAGAAAAAGTGGAAGGAAGAATCAGGGAGCGGGATTCGCGGAGAATCGGAGTGTAAAGAGGAACAACGAGCCAAGAAACAAGGCCGGATGTGTTTTCTTTTTATCGAGTATATGTGTGTGTGTGTGTGTGTGTGTGTGTGTGTGTGTGTGTGTGTGTGCGCGCGCGCGCGCGCGCGCGCAACGCGGCAGCCAGATCGTGTAGAATCAGTGAAATCTCCGATAGTACGGATGTTCTGGCGCGGAAGCGACGACCGTCTTCATCGGAACGATCCTTAAGTCGTTTCCAAAGGAAACTTTTGAAAATTTCCGACGTATGGTGAATTCGGAAGGTCTCCCTTGAGTGAATCGAAACGAATATTAGGAGAGAGGGAGGAGGTGACGAAACTAGGAGGGAAAATCATCGGATCTTCTTCCTGCAGGGGCACCTGATCTAATCGCGTCAATGGATTTTTACATACGGCGATAAAGAAAACTTGCACAAAGAACAACGACCGAGCAAAAGCTTACTTACTGGTCGTCATATTTTTGCAATAAATATCTTATAAAATATTGACAAAATTGCTATTTCATGTAGATATGATGCTTCAATCAGCTATATGCGTTTATATATATATATATATATATATATATATATATACGTATATGATCGTCGTGATATATTTTTGGCAAATATCGCATTAGACGCGAGTTCGATTACTATCAACAATTTAAATGATATCGTTAAGTCACAAATAACAATTGCGACGTGTATCACATTACAGAAAAGAACTATCCAATTTTATTTCGTGCTTTATGTGTATTTCATTACTAATAAAATTAATTCGAACTAACAATTCCAACAATGTGAATTATAAATTTTTATCGAATAATACCAGGTTATAGTTAATTGAAAAAATATCATCGACTATTGAGCACAGTTTTCTTAAAATCCATCGGTCCCGAACACATTCAGATCTAGATTCTGTGCCGTGTCAGTGTTGAAGTGTAATAGTTTTCTTTCCCTTCTTTTCTTTTTCAGGATTATCAAATTCTGACGATCTAATCGTGTCAGTGGAATCTGATTACGGCGACTCTTAGTCTTTCGAAAGTGTGCAGGAACTTGCATAAAGAGGAGGCCAAACAAAAGGTTGGCCGTCGCTTCAGAAAATTAAGGAACAATGACGACAGAGTACGGCGAGAAATCGGCGGGGTTCCGCGAGGATAATAAAATCCGAACGAACTAGAGCGAGCTTTTGTACCTTTTTCTATCGGCTCTCTATCTTTTTCGCTGAAGGACGCTATCGGTGCAGATTTAACCCATTTCCATCGGGTCGTTGATTTACGCCCGGCTTTTCTTCATGCCCGTGTCACTGAGATGCGAATTACTTTCCATTGATCCGAACCGTTTTGCCTCTCCAGGTAGGAATCGCCCCTTCCGCCGAAAACTCCAACGATAAAACGCTTTCGACGTTTCAACGCGTTCCAGATTCCGGGGACTACTCGTTCTCAATCGACGATATTTCACCATTCTACACAGCAGAGTATCATACTTTCGACGTTTTATACATTTTTGTACATTACAATCAAATTTCCCATAAACGCATCCACAGTCCGATTAATCACGTCGTTCGTTAGTTTTGTAAACATTCAAAAAGTGTAAGAAGTCTTCGCTACACGGCGATCGACAAAACAAACCTCTGAAAACTTTCGGAACAGAAGAATAAAAAGATCTGCTTCGGAGGGAATTTACGAGCAAAATTTCGTAAATGACCCAGATCGCATACGGAGAGTTAAATGACGCAATATTTTAAAAAAAAATTTCCCTCCCGTATTTCCACAAGTGACTAGCACAGCCTCGTAAAATAAATCTCCAAAGAGAAAAACAAAAAGGAGTGTTACTTTTTTTTTTTTTTTTTTTTGTTTCGTCGCGGAGCATACAAGGGAGAGGAATGAAAAAAAAAAAAGAAAAAGAAAATAGAGTGAACGTGGGAAGAGGAGTTTTCGATGACAAAAGTTGCTTGCACGCGGTCTTAGCGCGCCCGTGTTTTGTCGCGGAACAATAGGACCGTGGCCAACCCTGTCCCTCTCATGCATAATGTATTCACTCTGGGCGTCGGTGTAGGCGATAAAGCCGTATCATTGTTTACGAATCATTGAATCGACTGAATGAAATTACATCGATGCGACTGCCTGTCGCGGAAACTTTCGATTCGCATGGGTTTGCGAAGACCACTTTGCCACGCGGCTGTCGAATTACTCCATCAAGTTCCACTTCCATCCTCGAGCATGTGTGCGTTCCTGTTTCAAACAGTTCCCCTCGACACATACGTGGTACAAAAGTTATTCGCATTGTTCTTATTTTCTTGCGAAGCGTTTCTTTTTTTTCTTTCTTTTTAATTTACACGAAACAGCGAGTTTTAATACTGAAGCTATCAGAGTGGTCGAAACGACCATTTCGAAATTTGAGAGATTTGCAACGATACATTGTCCCAGCAACTTTTTTTTTTGAATGTATAAATAAGATTTATTTGCATTCTTTGCTTTACTTTTTACACTTTCATTTCTCTGAAACTAGTTTGGTCGTTGATACGTGTACTCGGGCCAAATTAATTAGTGCAATCAATCACAAAAGAATACATCTGTAAATTTTATATATTTAAAAAAAAATTTAATTATTATTTAATAAAATAATATTCTTTCATGACATGTATACATATAAAATTCTCCTCCATCAGATGATATACGCGATATAACGAATACGATTTCGACTGTGTTACTGGTTACAGATTGTGTATAATTCTAAACTGCAATTATTCGGGCAATGTTTATTGACTTTAAACTTATGAACAGCCGAAACAATTATGAACGATAATGTACACGTATATATTTCTGTTCATAAATATTGGGACATCTGCTTGGGACCAGCTTCATAATTCAAACAGAATAATCGATTTAGATTGTTTAATAATTAATTGGTTAAAGTTCTATCTATCGGTGCAAGATAACGATTCAAAGATGAAAAAAAGTGAAAAATTATTTGCAAGAGTTTTAGAGAAAAATAACTATATCTATGATAACTAACTATATTTAAACTATATATAACTATACTATAAATAACTAATCAATAGCCTTTGCACAGTACTTTTATATAATTCTTCTAAATGATCTGCATCTCACTCATGAAATGATTTAGTCAAACGATACAATGATACAATGAAATTTATTTAACATTATTATTCACAATAAAAAAAAAGAAATGAAAACTTATTTTATTATGTATTTTATATTGGTTACGAAGAATGGGAAAATTTTTTTATTCAACTTCGCTTTGAATAATGATTATTACAATATCGTAATGTTATGTTACATCGTCGCAATTATAAATATCTACATAATATTTATTATATCAAGCTAATTATTATATACAGTAATCACAGAGATTCTTATTACGACATTCGAAAATTCCCAACAAGATAACAATTCATCACGGTTTTAGTAATGATTCCAAATCATTTCTCTCGAACGTAAAGAGATTCATCACGAAAGACTCCTTCTGTTTCCTTTTTCCCCTTTTTCTTCCTTTCCCCAGGAAATCCACCAAGGATACTCGAAGTGGAGACTAAATAAATTTCGTCAGGTTTTCGAAGATCGCTACTTTCGTCCACGGTTTCATACACCAGAGGGACAGAAGTTATGGCCCTGCGAGGGAAACGCGGATTCCCCGGTCGAAAACTTCCCTCCCCGACTTCTTAGAACACGGATGAAACCGACGGGGGTTGGACTACTTTAAAAGCTGCCATCCCTAGGCACCCGACCATCTGCCGGAAGAATACGAAATGTGCAGCAGCGGCACGTGTCTCTCCACCTCCTTAACTTCTCCCAGATTCACGCAACACTCGAACACCCGGATCTCCTTTTAATTTCCTGTATATACTGGACGGTGGTTAGCACCCTTCCACGAAAACCTGCAATAATTTAACGACGCGTATTCCGTGTCGTTCGGTCACGTTACGGGACACTAGCCGGGATTCGTGCTGCTGGAAATCCTTTAAGCAGTTTTCAGGACACTGCTGTCGCGAACTTTGTAACGTATACATTATAGAGAGGGGAATTGCGAGATTATCAGAGAAGCACAACCGTGCATGTTTATAACGAGGTGAATTAGAGTTGGAAGACTGGTTTCTTTTTCATAAAAATAGTGATTATTTTTTCGTTTTTTGTTTGTTTAAGGAGGAACTTTCTTCTATTTCTACTTTCTATCTGTTTAGTGTTATTCGAAAAATTAGAAAAAATATATAAAAATTTGCAGTATAATTACACAGCGCAGTGAAATTCGCGAAAGTATCAATTATATCCGTAATCTGGTTAAACAAGGAAAGAGAAAATTTGAATAAAATTAATCGTCTTGTCGAAACTAGAAACATGACTCAATCATTTTGTGGAATTACTTTCCAATAGTTTATTGAATACACGACGAATAAACTCGGATAAACGCTCCTTGTTAAACGTTTTAGCGAAACGTTCCGCGAAGTTTAACAAGATTCGGTAAATCTTTCACGGAGAAACGACCGGAACTGAATTTAATGTATATTTAGAAACAGAGGAACACATAGCATTGGGTAGTTTCTTTTCAACTCAGGACCAGGTAGAATCGTCTAGCAGAGGCCAACAATTGTTCTTACTGAGACTCTCCTGCAAAGTTCCAACGTTCCTTGCCATTTCGTTAACCTTTATACCGAGAGAGTTTCTTCCTCGTTTGTTGCATGCTCACAGTTTAATACCACGCGAGGTAACGAAACAAAGAATCATATTTGCCTTTGAAATAGGCATAATCTGCCATTAACCCTGCACTTCGAATTTTTTCGAATTTTATTCAGTAAGAAGAAATTAAAAATAGATAATACAGAATTCAGAGTAAACATCGATTGATACTTTGTTTTTTCTCTGGATTCGGTATAAAATATGTATATAATAATTTTCGTGTTCTGAAATTTAGTTGGAAGAATAACCACTTGTTTTATCTTTAACATTCAGTGCTCGTCCGAAATAATTCAATTTTTTAATGTGTGTACAATTGTTGGTGTATTTTGCAGAAAACGTATTTATAAAATTTTAAACACAAAATTTGAAAAAATTTAATTTATTACATAAACGACAATCGAATGTTTGGAAGCAATTAAATGATGCAGTACTTTCACAAAGCTTCAGAATTAACGAATAGCTTCATTGTCTCGTGACATTTTGACTCGGAAAAGTCAAAGACATATTTACGCTTCTTAAAACACTTTCGTTCAGTGATTATTTATTCAAAGTATAACTCGCAAAGTCATGTTCCTCCAATCTGTGGGAATTATACCTCGAACGAAATGATCTCGTCTACAAGACGAAACAGCAGACATCTGAAAAGTATTTCACGAAGAAAATCGCAACGAATCTCCCGTCGGGACAAAAAGTTTCGAAGAGCTGCACAATCAGGCCTTCACCTTCACAAAACACGTCCGTTAGCCGCTCGCAAGTTCGCCATTAATCAATTGACCAGCGTTCGCCAGATAATTCGCAGCGTCCTCCGCCACCCTCCCTCGAATTCGAAGGTTTCTGCATCGCACAAGGGGTGAACGTGCTTCGTCTTCGTCCGGCTGCGTCGACAAAGTTTCCCTGCTGCCGTGATAACGCCGGAAGATAAATGAAACGACGACCCGACCGGTCCGACGAGAGAATTCCAAGCGTCGCGATGAAAGTTTTCGCAACTCATTCGCATCGGCTCGAAACGATGGTCACGGCCAAAGGATGACCGTCGTTGGAGGGATACATCTAGATCGGCGAAGTACGGAACTTTGTAACTTCCTTACTCTAATTTAGAATTGACAATGGCAATTAGGAAATCAAATTACAAAACTGCGAACTTTAATCGGATCGAAGTTAAATCAAATGAAAGAGAAGTTATTACCATCAGTTTTCAAGCTTATTAAATTGTAAAATCGAACTTGGCAATTAGAATTAATCGAAACTGGAGTTTCATTTCGCGATCCTCGGTCGAACTTTTCCTTTCATTTTCATTTTCTATCCCGAATAGCCGAGTACTTTGATCGTATTTCAATATTTCCTTCCTTTCGCTAATTATCGAATTTCTCTACGCGAATCGAACCAGAGACTTCAAAGATAAGACCGTTCGAACCATATGTATTTACACATTAGATCAATCCGTCATGTAAATACTCGTTAAAAATCTCTAAATTCTTTGATCTCGACGTTTCGATCGACGAAGAAGAAAGTTATTGCTTGATACTTTTGTCAAATCTGGTTCTGGACACGTGCTAGGATTAATCATCGCACGGGCGGATCGTCGCAGACGCGTGGATATTGGCCCGTGAAAGGAAATTGCAATACAAACGATGAAATATTTCTCTTCTTCCTTTCGCGGTGAATTCTTGGTTTCCATTACAGAGAGAAAGACGAATCGAGTTTATGGTTCGCGGACGGCAGATTGTCTCTGGTAATCGACGCGACGCGCTGGACACTGGGTCTATTCAGGTCCCGATAAAAAGAAATTCGCAATTCACTTGATCGAAAATAATTTCTCTTTGTCCCTCCGTCGATCGATTCCTATTTTCCATTTACGAAGAGAGACGAACGCATTCGTGGCGCATGAACGTTATTACCGATATTTATCGCTCCTCCCTAGTTCACTCGTGATTTACGCAGAGAGCAACTGTTTCGCGGATTCGACGAACGATTCGTCTTCATTTAGACTTTTGACGTTCGACTGTCTCAACAATCGGTTTCGAATCGGACTCGAGCGTTCGACCGATAGACCAATCAGGCAAAGATTAACATCTCTCGAAAGCTGCACTTTGAACCGCACTCTCTGTTTCTCTTTCCCTCTCTTCTAATAATCGTACAATCGCGTTCGTTTACTCGCCGTGTGCAGCCGCGTCGCTTTTTCCTCGCAAAATCGATGGCGCCTGATTTATTTGTCGTTTGTCGCAGCATTCTCGAAATGCTCGCATCGAATCGAACGTGGACACCAAATTGACGATTGATGAAACAAAAATTGAGTGGAATTCGGTGTTCTGGCATTTCCGAGACCGAGATTGTGCACAGAAGGGAAACTACAGTGATGCATTATGTTACGTTCGCTTCAATGCGGGAAGAGTACACACATGTACGAACCATTTTTGAATGACGTGGAATTAAGATCGCGAAAAAGTTTGAAGAGATTTTGAGAATCAGTGGAGAGTGACAATTTCTGCGAAAAGCTACCAAGTAAATTCGAACATTTAAACAAAAACAAAAAAAAAAAAGTAACTGCTTCCATTGAGTGTAGAATTTAGAGAACGCAAGAATACTGCTCTTTTTAGAAAATTAAGATTAAGATGCTTCTATATCGATCAATGAATCAAAAAATATATTCTATTTAAAAAAAAAAAAAAAAAGAAAAAGAATGGAGGTGAACTTGAAGTCCACCTACAAAAAAAAAAATAATTGCAATTATATTATGGCCATTGTAAACCAAATGACTTTTATCCACAAAATTGTTTCACGTTTCTAAAAATAACAGAGACACTTGATAAAATTAGATCGTATACCCCGGATGAACGAAAAATTACCGACAAAGAGAAGAATCTATGGGCTCTTGTTATATGTTCAATTGTATAAACTATTTTTTCAGTGTTTTGTGTACAACATGACAGAAGAGAGAGAGAGAGAGAAAGAGAGAGCGAATGAGACAGAGGTGAATGTGAGAAGTGTGATCTAGAGTGTGTCCCATAAGAATCGAGAGTGGGAAAAAGATACGTTTCGTGATTTATATATCAAATCCATTCGCTATTTTCATTCTCGAACACGCAATTGTTCACCAGTTATCAGTTTGATTTTGTTATTCGATCCGCTAACAATTTGGTTTCTTATAAGCGGGATCACGCAGAAAATCATGTCGCAGAACAGCCGTGACAAATTTTTGAGGACAGGCCTCGCTTGTCACGCCTGACCAGATACGACCTCGGGAGGAAGAAGACGGGGCAAAAAATGGCAACGATAGAGGAGGGCACGGTGTCGAAAGTTTTTCTCGTTAAAACGAAGATTAATCCGACGAATGACACGGCGCGTTTTGTTGAAACAGTTGAAATTAATGGTAATCCGTGTGCCGGACGAGCGTATTTGATTAATCGAAAGGAATCACGGCAGAGCCTCCGTTCGCGGAAGAACCGGGAAAGGCCAAGAAAACTCGGCTCTGGTGATTTATCGCTTTGTCGTTCGCAAAGGGACACGGTCGAGCGTTGATACCAGAAATTTCTTTCGACGATGAAACGAGCACGCGGCGTAAACGCCGGTTGGTTTTCACAGAGAGCGACTCTGGGCATTGTTCGAAATGATACACCGCTTTTTGCGATTAAAAATCCCGGAGGAGAGACTCCTGACGAGTAATTGGCACTCTTTCTTACGTAAGTTCATTGCACAACTGTAATTAGAGTCATTCCCGGAAAGATGCGCGATGACTGGGTTTTACCATCCGCGGGATGGATAACGAGTTGCTTCGGTAATGATTAAACTAGTTTTCCATCAAGTTCCCATTCACGATGGATGAAAACACCATGGAAGTCCTCCGAAAGTGTGTTTCGCCATCTTACTTGCAGCGATTTACGAACCATTTGCCGTTGATGATTCTTTTGTACTACGTACGTACGTGATGCAGTCAGTCACGGTAGTCTGGATACAATGTCAAACATTCACAAAAAGAAGCATTTCGGACGTTCTTTGTACAGTTTTATTAATTTATTGTTTATCGAAATTGAACTATAAGAGTAATTATAGGATTTGCTATTTTAAAATTATCAGGATCACCTAATATATAAGGATATTGTAAATTAATATATATATAAAATAATAAAACAATAATAATTGTAATTAAATCTTTAATTATAAAATAAGGATAAAATAATTTGATAAATATTATTTTTTGAATGTATAGGATTACTTGAACCAGTAATATGTAAAATTATTAAATGTAAAAATACTATAATTATAATAATCAATGGTAAAATAAAATGAAATGAAAAAAGTCGATTTAAAGTTGAATTATTAATAGAAAATCCTCCTCATAGTCATTCAACAATTATTTGTCCAATATAAGGTAATGCTGATAATAAATTCGTAATTACTATTGCTCCTCAAAATGATATTTGACCTCATGGTAATACATATCCTAAAAAAGCATTTCTAGAATACTGTCAATGCTTCTTACGATTTAAAAATTTGGATCTTACGATAATATATTATTAGAATTTTAATAAATAATTTGATCTTAGAAAATTTTCAAAAGAATGTATAAATAAATCGAGAGGACGATCTTGCGAAAATCTAATGATGTAATTATCACGTGTACAATTTGATTGTAATTATAATAATAAAAGAACAAGTTTTGCATACTATATTCACGATAATCACGGATTTCGACAATGAAAACAAACAAAATGATTGACGAAAGAAATGGGAAATGATACGCTAAACCGAAGCGACGTTTCTCAATGCGTTCACTGTGATAATTAACAGTCAAATTTAATTCAGCATCATCGTTGTATCGCTGTAGCATCAGGCTTGTAATAATAATTCATGCTATTACAATAATTACTGCATTACGCTCATCATAATAATTCACGTTACATCACCGAAATTTCTAATTTATAAATTTCACGTTACTAAAGTTTAATTTCACCTCGTGTTTGTACGCGCTTTAAAGATAGAGATTGGTACAATGAAATTAAATTGAATTAGAAATTCCAACAATTGTCCAACTACTATGACTAACTCAAGGGTTGTGTAAAAAAAATTCCTATTTCGACGTGATATAAAGACACCTTCCCTCGAAGAAAAACTAAAATTTCAAAGCGAAATAATTGCCAAGATTTCTGCGACGATTTTCCAACTGGAAGAGCGTTACTTTAAAAGAAACATCTGGAACAGTGCTGTTGGAGCGAAGAACTCGTCGTTCCATTGGCTGCGATGTTAACGTGACAGAAAGAACTCTCGCGGGAACGCCTGAGACTGCTACTTTACGGGGCCAAAGAAACGATTGTTCGCGAGTCGTGCAGCAGACGAGTCGAAGCGTTCGAGGCGTCGAAGTATTCCTCTCGCTAGGGCTCTTTCTGCTCCCTGGAAAAATATTCTTCGCGTGTTTTTACAGCTTCCCAAGACATCGAAGACATTCCGCGCCGCGCTATGGAGCGCGTAGGGTGTCGTAAACCATCTGGTACTAGCATCGAGGGAAACGCGTCCGAAGAAAGAGCTACTGCCGACGAGATGGTCGGAGGAAACTTAGGTGTTCCCCAAATTTCAACAGATTGGCACAATTTGTACAACTTCAAAGACGCACGTATAATTCAGAAGCTGAATTTATTTCGTTCTATACCGAGAGAGTCACGTAAAAGATCTGTACTTGATTGCTCGATTTTGGAATTGAATTTGGTGTGAAACGATGGGTAACGAGATAGTCCGAAGAGGCTGAGATGTTTCTAAAATTTGAACCGATTGGCTTGAATTTGTAACTTCAAGATTATATAATTATATAGAAGTTAAATTTATTTTGTACTATGGAAAAAGTGACGTAAAAGAACGAACAAAGTGATAAATTATTGAGCAATCCCTAAAGAGACTGAGATGCCTTTTTAAATTCGAACGGTTTGCTTTAATTTATAATTTCGCAGACATAATTATTTTTAGTTCCTTTTTTTTGGAAATCATGGAAATTTGAACAGTTAAAACGAACAATCGATATAATTATTTACAAAGAATATTCTAGGAAATTTAAATGATTCTTTTCCAAATATACTTTGCAAACTAAACCTTGCGTCATACGTATTTTTCATTTTTAATTTCACTTGAGCACAAGTTTTATATTCTCGTCGTTGGTTAACTCTAGCATTAACAATTTGTCAACGTAAAAAATATAAAAAAAATATTATATACCTGCTACGATAAAATACGATATTTTCCTAAAAATGACAATTGTTAACTTGAAGTCAAGATGAATTTCTCTCGAGCACCAGCAACTTTTCAGAAAAATTCCTGAAGTATCAGCAAGTCGAGAATGTTCGCGGCTGAATTTCACAAGAAACTATCGGTATCGTAATTCTTGCGCGTTATTTTGAAGTGCGCGCTTTCATCCGAAATTGCAACCACTTCGGTGGAAGGAAATTCGAACCAAGGAAACGGAAATATCGCGCACATAGGGAGCAGATTTAAATTTAGGCTACAGGAATAAGGTGAAGAGAGCTTGACCCGGATTCCCCGATTCCATTAGATCTCAGCGTCGGCTGCATTTTTTTCTTTTTTCCCTTCTTTTTTATTCAGCGTGGCTGTTATAGAAATTATTTGCAAAGCACTTGACACGAATCAAATGTCCGAACAATATCAGCATTTCGGTTTCTCTTTCGCATCTGAGAAGAACAGTCGCGATTCTAAGCGAGCTAACGACAAATGTGATACGATCAGGTTGGTCGTTCGTACTTTAACATTTGACCAAGTAGCCATTCGTAGAAATGACGAATGAAATATATTTCAATTACGCGATATTAGGTCCTGACTTGTTCTCAACCCTCAGTCGTCCATTGTGTTCATTTGATACATTCTTTCTTTCTTTCTTTCTTTTTTTTTTTTACAGATTTGATACATTTATATTAATTTGCAGCTACGGAGATGCGACATTTCTTTCTTTCTATATTTCTGGTATCTTTTGGTAACAAAATATGCCGCTAGAGTTGCAAATATAATGCAATAATATCACATCACGCATTCAATGCGCTTTTTCGAAAATGCGGGTAGAATTTCGAATAGTTTTGTAACAAACGAATGAAGATGATAACAACATAGGCAAAGATTGAAGAAAAAAAGGCCAGAGTATGGAATTGAACATTCACAAGATGTGTAGAATCTTATTGAATAAAAATTGAATAGAAATTTAATCCATTTACTGTCGATGAAAGAATTTGCAAATTTATCTGTCCTTTCACTGCAGGTATTAATTTTTTGCTAATGTGTCAATTCGTATCGGAGGGTGAGAAAAAATGAGAAACGAACGAGAGTTAAAATGTTACATGTGTTTCAATTTCAGAAATGCAATACAAAACTTTTACATTGTAATATTGTGCAAAATTTGATACGTTTGTAACATACGGAACATTAACAAATGTAATTTCAAATTTCATTTATTCTGTCCTTTATGACTCATGTTAAATAAAATGAACTCAATCGCGTTTGTATATTTAATCGACAGTGCTTAGCAACGATTACACTGCGGATTTTTATGAAAATTCACTCTATATCTTATACAGTATCTTTAATAATTCAATAATTCAATAATATTTCAATAATTTTACAAAATTATTTCACACAGATACTGTGAGCAATAGAAAGCAATTTTCCAAATTTCTTCAATTGTCCCGTAAACGAACGAAAATTCCACAGTCTAGCAATAATTACAATAATCGCCCAGCGGAGCGAGAGACAAGGAAAGGAAAATATTAACGCTACGAATTAACTCGCTGATCTCTCGCTGATCCTTCGTGGAACGAGGAAGAAAGAAAAAAAGGGGGAAGGTAAAAAGAGAAAAGGAAAAAGAAAAAAGAAGATGAAAATAGGAACTAGCCCGAATATCGAGCTGAATTTCAACCTCTCTTTTCTTTTTTTTTTTTGCAAAGGATTTTCAACCGAGATACCTTTCTCTTCATTTGCACTTTCATCCCGTATCGTGATATGCGGCGCCGTTGCACGATGGCGGAATGTGCCGCGGAAAGTGAAAATTACGAGGCTCGGAAGCCAAGAGAGAGCTGGCGCGGACGGGTCTCTCTTTTGTCTCGCAATGCTGAAAATCGGCGTAATGAGAGCGTAATCGCGACGGCGCGCGCAACTCCAGGCAGAGCCGCTGCTGTCCGGCCACTTTTGAAATACGAACGTCGCGGTTAACCAGCCGCATATTGGGGAAACTGATGAAACCCGCGAACGAGGGGCACGGCTCGATGCTCGACACGCGCGATCGGCTCGGTGACAATAGTTTTTGGTGATTAAATTGACCGTCGGGCGGTGAACGCGGTTTGGAAACGGGGTTGATGGGGCCCCGATCGGACGGCCTTTAAAGTAATATGAACAGCGGAACTGTTGAAGTTTTTGAAGGGAGAACGCAGGGAATCGAATTCGCTGTGTTCGGTCGGAACAATCGAAGTTCGTAGGCGCAGATCAAACAAAATTTTCGAATGGAATTTTCTTCGCGAATTTCACAGAGTTGCCGGTCGGCGAATTTTTATCGCAAGCAATTGAAAACGAAATGCTTGTAAAAGTATATGAAACATAATACTGTCCGTGATGATTGATTAATAGAGGAAACAACTTTTCATCCAACTTTCCTCTTTTTCAAGTTACATTTCTGAAGATGTGAATTTGCGTAAAAATGAGGTTTAATTTCGTTTCCGGCAGATCAAATTTTATTGTACAGTATCGTTCAGATATTTTTGTTTTTGTAACTATTAAAAACATGTATAGACGGTTCTGGTGTAATTAATTCATCGAGGACTAAACGATAACAAACTAGATGTTTATGTAAATATTTATGTATGCAATTTTATTCAAATTTTGAGAAATTTAAGATTTCCAGAACCTACAGAATGTACATGATTATTCAGAAATATTCAAGGCAGAATATTCATTCCGACGCTTGGCAGACAAAACAAATTTCTGTTTGAGTTTCATTTCTCTAATTATGCCCATGAAAGTAGAAAATTGCATAAACATCCGCACTCTAATCATATTACGAATAGAATTTAGATTGAGCACAGTGAAAAATATTAAACCTGTGTTTGAAATTTTCTCTTTATGATCCCAATGGTAAGAAAACAGAATTTGATAGTATCATAAATATAAATCGATAGAAATTACCATCCAATAATTACAATTACACAATTATAATTATTTTTATCATACGTAATTGTTTCCATTCCTTGTTTCAATATACCAAATTAACCAATAATAAGAAAGACCAAAGCTAATTGATACTGAGACAAAATATGTTATTTCAGTTGCGTCAATTTACAATTGTAATTCAGCGGACACAATGGACAGTAAATAATTAATCAATCTCGGAAGAGTAACAATTAATATATGTATGACTGGAAACATTTTTATCGTATCTTGTATGCGAGCCAATTTCATACGTAATATACATTGAATTCGCCTTATGTATAATTCAATACCAAGGATCGAAGAATTCCAAGAATAACTACATCAACCTACTCCGCAGGAAAGATTATTACGTAAAAACATTTTCATAAAATTTGGAGCGCATGTAAACCTAATCGCCTTGATCAATTCAGCATATAAAGCTTTGTACCATCGTTTCCAGACGAATTGCGAATGTTTACTTTTCCTCCACAAAATAGGAAATTATTAAACGAGGAATGCTAATGTCAGCGCACACAGACGTGAACAATAAATTTCGCGCATCTTATCTCGATCGCATTATATACCTGCGATCGGGTCTAGATAATTTCACTGTGCAAATTTGCTTCGATCTCTCGTACCGGATATAAATTTATAGAAGCCTTTTCCCTACCTTTATCTATGCTGCATTACATCAAGATCCCGTATCTGAAAACGATACAAAAATATCGTGATTGTGCATGGTTCAAGCATTTTTCGTTACATCGGCGACTTTCGTTTATTCAACGAGTAACATTGTAATACTAAACACTTTCCTAAAGCGAGCATATCTATATTGTTACGTAATACAATAAAAAAAAATTCTCAGATTAATCCAGAGAGTTTAAATTAAAATCCAGAATTTAATATTGATCCAGAAATTAATAGCGAAACATGAAATACGAGTTTCATACGAATCCAGAAGTTAACAGTAGAAATATTCAACTGTTAAGTTGAAGTGTCGAAGCTACAAACTTTTTGCTCCTTTACATCCCCATTACCCGCGTGTAGTCCGATTGCTTGTAAAGCGAGTTTCATTCGCGAGTTACGCGAGCTAGCTATCTTGATGTCTAGAATCAACACCATAAACACACTGTCGGTAGTTGCAACATTAATATGGACACACTAAATTCAGCAAGTTCACCGGGAAGCCACTGCCGGCGCGAAACTCCAGCTCGAGCTAAAATTCACCGCGGTTCAAAACAGAAGATACTTTGGGGCTTCCACGTCGAAAGTAAAAGCACGTCCGGTTGGTTAACGCTTGGCGCGGCCAACTCTGTCGTTACAAACGGCCATCGATCATCGAGCGGCGGCGACGTCGCCGCGACGTGTCTACGATTACAGTGCATGCAGGAAATAGGTGAGACCGGGGTGAATACGCGGCAGTGCATAAAATCCGGCCATCACAGAGCACAGTGATGGCCAGTGATGGATCCTCCTCCCCTCTCGTCAAATGTCAAACGTTGTCTGGTTCGATGGCGGTGCACGGGACCGAGTCGAAATATCGACAGACTTTGCACGACCCTGTTACCTTTCCTTCGTCGATAGTTAACCTCGAGTAGCTATCGTTCGCGTGTATCTCGGACGACGACCGTTTCGCGACACACAAACAGTGAGATTCAGCGACGAACGTCAAGCGTGAAACACGTGTTATACAATTAGGGCAGACAGTGGAAAAAAAAGAAGAAAAAAGAAAAAACGGTGGACACTTTGATATTGAGTTTTCCCTTTTCCAGTTCGTTATTCCTCGCAGTAACGTTTTTACGTTTTTACGGAGTGTTTGGAATTTTGACAAGATAGACCAGATTAATTGTGTTTTAAGTAACAATATACAATTGTGTTTTAAGTGACGATGACTCCCCCATTAATATTCGTTAAATATTGGAATTGTTGCAATTTTGTGAAAAGAAACCTTGGAGTAATAAACCGAAGCGTCTAAAATTTCGAAAGAAGATGTACTTTTTGTCGCATGTGCATCGCACACAATTGCTCTTAAGATACTGTTTTGATCTAAATTCTGGCAATCGAGCATAATGAACCTAGATTTATTCAGAGTCTGATACGAAACTATTTCTATCAGTAATAAAAGACTCGATAAATGACTCTTGTTCAAGTTGATTTTCTGTAGCTGATTTATTAGTTAATAACTGTTACAAATAAGTCAATTTTTATCGATGAAACACGATAGTCAATAAAATAAAGTTATGTGTAACTTTCAAGTTACACGATGTTACTAAAAATTGTGAAAAAGAAAAGCATCACCACTCACAGAGTTCAGCTTACTAGGATAGATCCAAACGAATTGGATGAAAATAACAATTCAGCACACATTACAACTGAATAAACATTGGATCACCGAACTCTTTGTCCAAGTGATCCAATCCGCCTCGGTTTGCCCTCGTGAAACTTTATACAGATATTGCACATATTCGAACAGCAATTTTCTTTTTTCGCGCGATTTTTAAATTTTATTGCCATTGTTTCGTTGCCTCCTTTCCGAGCGATCCTTTATCAAGGCTTTGCCGCGGGATCGACAAGCGTTGCCCCAGTGCTCGAGAAGATTTTCGCGGCAAGAGACGCACATCACGGTATCAGGCGCGATAAATCACGCACGGGAAACGAATGGTACGCGAAACTCGAATTTCATCCACAGGTCGCGCGGCCGCCTCCTCTTTTCCAAGTCTGTCGTTCGCTTGCATCCGACTCTGCCTTGAAATATCGACAAACAGGACTCATTGTTCCAGCGTCGATGGCACGACGAGGTTGGGGACGATAGCTCGCTCGCATAATTCTCGACTTTCAGCGACACCGCGGTAACAATGCGCCTCTGACACACACACACTCTCTCTCTCTCTCTGTCGAAAATAGCCAGACATAACTTTTCCCTAAAATAATCCCGCACGTGTGGGGGAGGTAATTTACAGGGCGTAGACGTGGCGCGCTAACAAAAGACGGACTTGACTTTTAAAAAAAAATTTGACTAACCGCGTCGCGCTGTACTCGACGCACAGCGTTTTCTTAATTTAATTAAATTTAGTTTAATTTTTAATCTTCCCTTTTTTTCTTTTTAGTTCAGTTTTTAATTCTCTCACGTTCGAAGATCGAAGCTGTTGCTGTTCGATTGAGAAAATATAGTATGAATGTAATAACAATCGTGTATTTCATCGTTGCATTTCGTTTAGAAATTCTTAACGAAATATGCAGATGTAGTAGTATATAGATTCTGATTATCAATTCTGATTATCTGGAACTACGTATAAAAATTTTATTTCTCTAACTGCTGTCGTGTGTAATGAATCTATAATGAAATTAAATTTATTACTCTATAAAAAATATAATAAATTATTTTTTGAACAGAAGAAATTGTGCAAGCAATTTTGCAAGCGTATTCAATAGCTAGAAATAAGACTGAAGTATCTTGCAGTAAAAAATCTATAAATGCTCCATTAAAAAGTTATGACAAAAATATGAAGTGTCGGAGTCAACACGTTTATAATTTAGAAGAGTTTATTCCCCTACAGTTGTGGTCGTGTATGAAATAGAATGATTTACAATGATTTAGAATGTCTTAGAATATGATGAATGTCTAATGCTCTTGAATATGATGTAGAATGATTTAGAATGTTTTAACGATACAGAATGTCTCTATAATGATTTAAAATGTTTTAATGCTCTTGAATATGACGTAGAATGATTTAGAATGTTTAATGCTTTTAATGATATAGAATGTCTCTATAATGATTTAGAATGTTTTAATGCTCTCGAATATTCCTAAAGTCCTTATATATGTTTATCATCGTCAAGTGGAAGGGGAAGGAGCATAAATGACCAACTATTGGATCTTGCCCTTATGACTAACTGTTCACAGTCCACTTTTATGTTTTATAATACTCATTGCCAGTATTTGCATAGATTCAATATTGTCCGGGTTGGTCACTCAACAGAAGTGTGCAGATAGGATCAATTTTCAGAGATGGATTAATCAAGAAGGGACTTAATCTCTTAATCTTCCAGGTGACCAAACTTTTCTGAGAAATGCTACAACTTGATATCTCCAAGTGTAAGCTTCAAACGTAGCGTTATAAAATTAACTATTAATTACCCAAGAAAATTTTTATAACCCGCGAACTCACAGTATAGGTGTGTCTGACCGCACGAGCAGATTTCTCTGATCCAAGTTCCAATGTTGTACATGTGATATAATTAGTGGAAACGCGAAGCGCACACGAGGAAATAAGCGGAAACGCATGTCGATGCGGATGGAAACGGAGGACAACGATATGGTGGTTCGCGAGATAATATTCCCGACGAAGGGAAGAAAAGAAAAGAGAAAAAAGAGAGAGAGAGAGAGAACGATGCCTTTGCTTTGACTCGCTTTTCTCTCGTTGCCTTTTATCGACGTAACGCGCGTCGTCGCGTCGGAGCCCCGAGGAAAATTAATAATTTCCTGGCCGCGAAAATCCGCTAGACGCTCGAAACGATCCGCTAACTGATATTTTTGCGCGAGTCGCGACGCGTGCACTTTCCTCCACCATCGGTAAAAAGCTTTCATTACGACCGATTGCCTCTCGAATAAAAATCTACGCGTCGAAACATTCTTTTTTTCTTCTTCTTCTTTTCCTCTATTTTTCTCCTCTCTGTTTTTTCCTCATTTCTCGCTCCCGACCTCCACTCCGTCTCTCTTTTCGAAAAATCGAACGTTCCGTCCGGCGAACAATCGGACATTTTTCATCTGTCAGTCGTGCAACAACAAACAAATGGTCACCGCTGAATTATTTCTGATCTTTTATGGAACTAGCCATTCGTTCGTGAGTGGGCGATGAAACTTTCATGGGTCCGTGAATGATCGAATGACAAGTAGACGAAGAGAATAAACTGACCCGACTCCCTACGCTAACGTCAATGCATCACAAACGATGGACGGTCCTAACACAAGGCTTGTCTAATTCCAAACTTTCTGAAGTTAGAGCGTTATATTCTATTTCGGTAGTACGTAACTATCCTTTGCTCTCTCTCTCTCTCTCTCTCTCTTCTTCTGTGTGTACCTACAGGGCGACACAAAATGTGTGGAGAACATTTACAAAGTTTTCAGACTTATACGAAAACAATGCAACTAAAATTTCGTTTCAAGATAGAAATAATTTGGAATGGAAATAAAAACTATAAAATATTCAAAGTACTTGTTTCATCAGTTTTAAGTAAAATGACATTATAGTCTGGAACAAAAAGGGAACACACTAGTGAATGTGTGAATGAAATTGTTCCTTCTTAAATTTCTGCAATGTCGTGCAACTTGAAAGTCTATATTTTTCTATATTTTATTTTGTATTTGTATTTTTGTTGCTTTATCAATATATTTCGTACACTACTGTCACGGAAATATCAAGTTCATTATTTATATCAATTATTTTTTCAGTTTTCCAATTAGTTTTCAGATTATTGATTCGAAGAATTAAACTGTAATTGTGTATCTAATAATGACAGTAAATAGATGATTGCTATTAATACTCATCATTAATACTTATGTAGATGATTGCTACTAATATAACTAATTTTCTACTATACATGTTATGCTATGTACATACATACATACATCATACATTACATACCACATACGTACCAATATTATACTTATAATATGGCTGCTTGTTCATTTAATCTTGTTCGCTTGAAAAACTACGATTTAAGAATCTCTTCACGTAGAAATATTCTTTACAGATACATTTTCATCGTACAATGAGAATCGTAAGCCAGTTTTGAACTTTCTTTCGTCCTTCCTGTCATAAATATTCCTCGCATATTCTGCGACAGTCGTATGCTTCGTTCCGACGTAACGCGTAACCATAAATAAATTTGCGAGCACGTGAGAAACGCCAGGTTTTCGTAAAGGAGCGACTATCACGAACAAAGACCGAGGAGGCCCGCTGCGTTCTCGGATGTGCGATGTCGATGACACGACGAACACTCCTCGATATTCAGCCGAAACTAATTTCCAACCGCTTTGCAACGCTGATTGGATCTCGCATTCTCGATTAGCCACGGGATTAAACGATACCTTGCCCGATTGTGAAATTCGACGGGCGAAATCTTTGCAAACAATACAGAGAGGGAAACAGAGGCAAAAATGGGCCCGAACAGAGGCTCGGAACGAGCGATCGAACGAGTTTCGGTATTGTTTCATTAATGAATCGACCTGTTCCAGCGAAATTAACTTCACCGCGTACAGAACAAGCGTACGTACGGCTAATTCTCGTTGGAAATTTGGAGATTTTCCCGTGTTTCCCGTTTCCATTGTGGAGGCAATTGCTCGCTAGATCTCCATTTTCCACGCGATTCGATTGCAGATTTTTTTCCCCCCCGCGGTTTTATATTTCTTTCGACACAGTCGAACACTCCGTAACTGGAATTTCGTTCACTCGGAGGAGAAAGGGATCGCCAGTTGATTGCAATTAATTAAAAATCCGTTTCCATTGTGAAGACAATTGGATCTCGTTTTCCTCGTAATTTTCACGCAATTTCTTTTCAGTCAACTGACATTACACAGTTAATGGAATTTCGTTTGTTCGAAGAAAAAGAAGATTATCGGTTGATTGAAATCACTTGAGAATCCGCCAAGGATTATTTTATTTTATTAATTATTTCATTTATAAGATTAGAATGATACAAAGTAGATCGGAATATCTTCAGACTAAATGGCTACGCCTTGCTTTCTAAATTACAATCGTCGTCCAACAATTTATATCTCCTTCTTCTGGATATATCACGACAGAAAGGTGGTGTTAGTTACAAGTGTTACGAATTGATGACACGTTCGAGAACGCTCGAAAAGATGGATTAAAGGAAAGTTTTACTTCCAAGCGGAGAGTTCGAGGCCACTGTGAATTATTATCAAGGACGTGTGTGTTAACGCGCGATAACGCGATCACATGGCGAGCTAACGGGAAGTTGAAGAGACGTGAAAGAACGCGATTGCAGAACGATAGCTGGTCGAAGCCAACTAAAGAAAGCGACACTAATCAACTAAGGTTAAACTGTATTAATTGGCTAATTGACTATAATTCTTTCGTTTTTAAGTCTTTAGAGTCTCTCGCAAGTACGAATATTCAATTTTGTTTCACCTTGTTATAATTTTGTGACAGAAATTGATCAAACATTGAAAAACATATAGCTGTTTCAATTTCAAACTATGCGCAAATGTTTCTCTATAATAATTTTCTAAAATGCACACGTACGGTAATCGGCAGTTGATGAACGAAAATAATTGACGTCATTAATTACGAACAAATTGATACGAGAATCGATCGTAGAAACCAATATGGAAACTGAAAAAAACAATATAATAGTTAGAAAATCCCGAAACGGATAATTGAAAATTTCGGTCCTTCGTAACAATTATTCAGAATACAGGTAGCTCATAACTGTTTCAATGGGAACATTTCGAAACAGTCATTTTCGGAACCGCTTCAAAATCTTGCTTCGTTAAATGAATATTTGCGAATACACAATAGTACATATAATATGCAATGTAAAATAATAATAATAATAATAATAATCCGCATTCACTTTTCACTGATAATTCTCGTCGAACAATGAAAAGTATCATAGTATTTCAGTAACGAGTTACGAACTAAAATTCCCTTACGCGAAATTTACTTTTACTGTCCAAATCGTAAATTTAACTTTATCTTGAGAAAGAAAGAAGAAAGAGAGAACAGAAAGAAACAGCAGCGAAAAGAGTACGGGAAAGCTCCTTCGGATCGAAAATAGAACCATTCACCGTGGACACGTAATTTTTCCAAAAAGTTCGGGATGACGTTGCGCAGCACCATTCTCTCTCTCTCTCAAGAACCCGATCTCATTCCTTGAAAGCAGTGGCTTTTGCCAATTCTCCAATACACGCGCGCGCTATTTAGTGGAACGCGCGCACAATGCATCGAGAAAGGTCGATCACCCTCCCCACGTTCGAGACGATCCACGATAATACACCCTGCTCTACATTCGACTGACGCGTACACTGTCACGAAAGTACATCGCCTGCGCCGACCTATTATGATGTTAATTGATAATTATCAGGCGCAGCCATCGGAGATGCGGTTAATGCTGCACGCGTCCTTAAATCACGAGTTTTCTCACGCGAGTCGGACGACCAACTTTCAATCCGCCCCATAGTCGCACAAAATAGTTTTTAATTTTTCACTTGTAATTTTTTAATTATTAGGACTGTTGCTCGGTTGCTAGGTGTTTGTTTGATCACTTTGTTAAACGAGAGGAACCTGTTGGCTTCAAAAATGTTTCTCGAACATTTGCTATAGCTAAAGCTTTGTACGAAGGATTGACACTATATTGAAACGTTTGTATTATGGTGAGTATTTCTGAGCAAATTCGTGGACTATTAGAAATCAGAGTCTCGATAGATTCGAAATTGCTTTATCTGGCGTTATTTTATGATTAGAGAAGAAGATTTTAGTAATATTGAAAACGAGAGCAATCTGTTAGCTTCGAAACTTTAAGAAAGTTTTCTTTAACAAATTTCTAAACTCTAAGTTTTTTTTTTCTTTTTCTTTAAACAAAAACTTTGATTCTACAATTTATATACTTTATATACAAATACATTTTGATGTTTCATATTTTATATAAAAAGAATCGAGTTCATTCTTATATTTCATGCATTCTTCAAGTTTATCATTTTATATGTATTCTGTCTATTTTGTGACTTCAAATTTCCCATGAACGAGAAGTTTGGCTCTCTTCTTCTTCACATCGTATCTCTCATCGTGCCAAAAGATTTGTCCAACAAATATCAAAAATAAACAAATAAATAGACTTCAATGGCTGTTCAATCGACACGTTTATTCTGCAATTATTCCCGAACGATCAAACGTTAACGTCGAGATGTTAGAACGTTTATGGGGGAGTCTCAGCCTCTTCAAGTGTCATGACAGTAAACCCGAGTGCAAACTCAAGTGCATCCTTTGCCCGGTCAATAGGCCGTATAATTAACAACATTAACTATAATCGTGGCTCTCACTGGAACTTCTTGTTGCAAACGAACTTCAATTGTAGCCTCTGGCAATCACTGTTGCGTTTCATCCGGCTAATTTTGAGGGATGACGGAAGGTTAATTGGAAGTATATAAATTGCAACGGTAGCTTGCAGCGATTGCATTCTCCCCGATTCGATTAATCGAATGAAGAAAATTAGAGTGGTGGACTTCGTGCAATGATGTCTGCGTTTTTCTTGGTTGTTTCTCGAACATTATTTGTATCACCTGTCTAATTATTTCTTTCAGCATGATCCACGAGAGGGTGGATAAATTACATATTGTAATTTATTTAGTCGAAAATAATTCCGATGGAGATATTTTTGGCACGATTTTAATGATTAAAATTCATGAATTGAAGTATCCAGAGCGTAATGCAAATTCTAGCAAAATTCTAGTAAAACAACACCAGAGGTAACACCGTCTCCTCCGATTTAATTAATTTCCCAGCTATTTTGGGATATTATTACAAAGTATTATAGGATATTATTGTAAATTCGTGTTGTCTCGAAAATGACCTAAAAATTGATACTTTCAGAATATTATTGGCGTTACTTTAAAAAATGAAAATTTGCGTCGGAAAATTACAATTTTAAGAGTTTCATATATTCCGTGTATCCGCTCTATTCACGTGTCAATGGTCGTCTAACGTGCCCACGAATCGACAACTCGATACTCGTACGTACAAATCCTTTTAGTTGACCGATCGATACAGCTTATATCCGATAGGCTTATCAATAAATACGATAACTTGACTAAGTAATGTACGTCGAATGAATTAACGTCAACCCGAGAGCAAAGTGATGTACAGGGTGGTTGGTAATTGATGATTCAACTGAATAAAAAGCAATTCTATGAAAAAAAATTATATTGATTGGGGAGGAATGAAATTTTGAGGATTGAGGAAGAATGAAATTTTTTCATTCGAGAAAATATTTTCGAGAAAATCGAGTTTGAAGATTTGTCAAGTATATTAGATATTGGACAAATTCAAAACATATAAATAATGGAAGATTAACGTGAAATAAAAATTATTCCATTTTCCAAGATCTTGTTTCCCGAAATAGATTTCTATTTCAAAGATAGTTGAATTTTTATAATCTTCAAAGTCGATTTTTCGCAAAAACAAACTCTCAACTGAACAAATTTTATTCTCTTCTTAAAATCGTTGTGTATCCAATTGTACCATCAGTTACGGATCACCATGTATGGTATTACGCGAAAATCATGGAAGTTTATCGCGATTGAAACCAGAGATCGAGAAAAATCGGCGTTAATGGAACAGTTGCGATTACACAACACGCCGATCCAAGTGGTTAAATACCACGAAGTACTCGTGTCGATGATAGACACAAGTGTTAATTTTCACGCAGGATAATGGTAATACCGGACAGAAAGCGGATCGATAACAGATGACCCATAAACGGAACATCAACCCACTCCTTCTGTTCCGAAAAAACACGCAGCTCATTCGCTTCTCGTGACGGTAATAAATTATGCAGTACGAACATCGGTATCGCGTTGTTTCATAAAAGTTCTTTCGCTGAAACTTTCCCTGATTGAACTGATCAATTTAAAATAAAGTAGACGGAAGTCGAAACTAGCAATTTAGCTCCGAAGGTAACGATTTAACGGAGAGAAACTGTTCGTAGCTCACTGTTGAAATCATAATAATTTTTACGAATATTGAAAACTAAGGAAAACATTAAAACATTGGAACATTTTGGAGAACATTAGAGTAGTGAGTGAAAAGGAAGTGCTAGTGACTGTAACACAATTGCAATTAAAAAGAAAAGTTTTAAAAAAGAAATTATGATAAGGTAAAAAAAAAAAAAATTGAAATAATTAATTTGAAATAAAGTAGACTGCAGTCGAAAGTAATAATCTAACTTTGAAGTGGAATTTTAAAATTGAGCTGTTCAGATGAAATTTAAATGTAAATTTCATGAAATTAAAATGATCTAGATGAAAGACGAAATGGTGGAAAAATATTCAGTATATTGTTGAAATTTTCTTTCGTAGTTTCTATGTTGAAAAATAGAATTTGATAATATAAATTGATTAGGGAGAGTTTCACATTACACACAGTACACGTAGTATATATCAATAATTAATACATTACTACATAGGGTAGTTTATTATTTATTACTACTTTATTATGATTATTTATTGTGGGAGCTATGTGCACTTTATGCGTTTACTTGTATACTTTAATAGTTTAAAAATTTAAAATTCATTGTCCAGTTACGTTCGAAACCTTCAAGTGTTACAAAAAACATATAAAATTATAGTTGGTCCTAATTTAATGGCCAAGAGGCCGTATAATATTACTTATACTATATAATAATTATAACCTTTACTGCGTAATGTTATTTTTACATAATGTAAATTATATTATATCAATAATTATATTATAATGTAATAATAATATTATATTTAATTACGTGAATGTTCATTATCATTTAAATATATAATAAATGTTCCGATTGGTTTCAGAGTTATAGCGTTACGATCATGACAATCGTGTCCTGTGACAATGCAAGCGAAAATTTCGCAATATTTCACAAAAGCTGTGCAACGCAGACGCGAAAACTTTTGTGAAAGGCGTGCGAATACTTTCGTGAGCCGGTGTACGCCTCACGACGACTCCTACCAAATTATATCCTCGTGATTATGGTTACGGTCGATGCACGATAAGAAGGAAAACTCGCAGAATTTCAACGGGGATTCGTTTCAAAGAGCGGCGCAATTTCTCGCGAGCGTAACGCGTGAATCCGACGCTGACGAATTCCTCGACTCCGTCCCAAAATTGCGTCTCGCTTCTTATCAAAGGGGAAGTCGATGCTCGCCTCAGGACTCTAGTTAATCGCGTGACTGCTATCTCAGCGTCGACCGTTTGCTTTCGTTCTTCATCCCGGTATGTAAATTTTATTGATCGACCGGATTCGCCAAGTTTCGTCCATGTTTGATGGATGGCTGGATAAGTGCAGAGATTCTGATCGACTTCATCGACTAACATTACTGACGATTAAAGCATCAAATTTCAACGTCAGAGACATTGAAATAAGAAGATAGAAAATTGCACGGAGTGTAACAAGCTCTTACTCGTGTATTTTATAAAAAAATACATTCGTTTTGCATCTGTAATTACAAACTGTATAAGTCTTCTATAAGTCTATAAAATGTCTAACAAAAATTACAAATCGGTCGTAATTTTGATAGTTCTAGTGTCGAAGGAAACAAAAATATGATTAGAACCTGTAATTCATTAAAAAATTTTAAAAAATTATTGAAAATTGATATAATGATATTACAAATTTATAGATCGTTGAATATTAATAAGAATATTCATTATCATGATATTAACATAGGATTAATAGGAAACTTCATTATCGTGAAATTAATATTAGATTTGATTCATGAAAATAAGACTTACGAATTAATTATATTCAAAATTACGAATTACAAGTGTAAATGTAAAAAAAATGTATAAAATTGTACATGAATTCAAAAGTAACGAACATGTCAATGTATCAAAAATTTGTATAAAGCCTAATGATAATGTTATAAGCACTAATTCTAAAGATTTATCTTATATTTAATAATTACTGGAAAGTGAATGTCATATTTCATATTCTTATGAATTTCGAAGATAATTAAAAGAGTGGAACCTAAGTATTATAAAGAAATTACTTTATCCATTGAATACAATATGATAAACATCATGCTATATTTTGAATTTTGCATATATTTTTGTACATTTACGTCGTATTTTTCGCTCCAAATTTCTCGTTAACGCGTATAAATTTAATCGAATAATCACTCGTCAGTAAAAACGAAATCCATTATCGATGTAAAATAATAAACTGACGACACGAAAGGAGCGAAATACAAAATACTGTGCCAAGAAACAAAAAAAAAAAAAAAAAACAACGTAATGAATTTATTTAAAATTAATGTAATAACTGCCAAAATTTTCTCATTTATTAAACATTCTTCTTCAAAATACGTATACAAGTAAACGCATGCGAGACACGCGAGCTCATATGGCACGTCCGTTGGGCAAAGGAAATTTCGTCGGGTCCTTCGAGCACGAAATTTGGCCCATCGATGAAAATGAAGGCTGGCCAGACACCGTAAAGGGTAATCTCGCAGATCGGCGTAAATTGCTCATTGTCCGAGCGTGTCCGAGGTTTTCATCAGTCCCGTGCAAGAGCGTGTCTCGCGTGTCCTCAAACTCACGCGGACATAATAAGCTCGCAACGTGGATCCACGAACCACCTACGTAACACACGTCGTAACGCAGATAACCACGGTGCTGTGCACGTTGAGCGTGTGAGTCTACTACGCGACGTCGAGTCTTTGCTGGTTAAACGAGATAATGAGTTTATGGTTAGCCAGCGTTGAACCTCGATTGAAACATAAACGTTCCTCAACGAGCTGCTGTTTGATCTCGTCGTCCACTTGCGAGTCGTTTGCGTGCACTTGTGCGTACGTAACTTTTTTCGAGGTCCATTCTTGCAAGTGGCACCAGTTCTTGCGGCAATAAATCAACACGAACGTGATCCAGGGAAAATCTGCCAGGCAAGGTCTACCAGATTGCGATCCAGTTACGCAATATCTGTGACATTAATGTCGCTGATTACAGGCATCTCGTTTGCTTATCAGCCAACTTGTTTTCCAGTTTGTCTACATTCGTCATTTGTTTACCAATATGGTTGAATTCAGTCTGGACAAATAATATTTTGCTTTCTCGTTTTATTTATTTATTCATTTTGTACACTGATTTACAACTACGTGTGTTTGTGTGAAATAATTTTTCGTTAAACTCTAAATGTAACAAACGGAGAATCCTTTTTCGAATATTTACTATCTATCATCTCTAAACACTCGAGAGTTAAGTACAAACGAAGTGGTATAAATAAAATGACAGTTGAAGCTTCATAATTCTAAATTTTTGATAAACTGACATTTAATTCTGATTATTTACATACTTAAGATAGAAGACGATTATTACAGACAATTATATTGAAACCAATCTGAAAATTTGAAAATTACATAATGATCTCGAACAAATATCGAAGTCTTATTTGTACAATGTATTCACAATACTCTGTTATTTAATTGTAGATTTGTTTCAAACTGTCAATCAGCATGATCATGATATATAAACACATAATAATACATTAAATAATAAAAAAATTCCTATAGATGTTTGAGCAATTTCGTGAGCAATTATACGTGTTGCTATCAATCTGTTGTTGGTGCAAAAAATATTAATAATTATACGCAATAATAATATTAATGTACGTACAATGTAATATTAATAGCGATTAAATTAATAATGCCCCTTTACTTCGCGAAAATTTAAGACCAAGTTTCTTGTAAAATTTTATACGACTATACAACGAAGCTTAACACATTCGCTCGTAACACATTCTACAGAAGAAAGTAATCGCGCGTTACGTTCCCGCGTACGAGACGCCATCAGTGAAAGTTTACGCGTCATCGTAAATGTAGAACGAAGAAAGATCTCCGATCTGTGAAGTGCCTCTTAAACAGCTGTAAATTAAATTGCTTATTGATCTTATCTGCCAACTCTTTCCCCTCAGTCTGCTGCAAGCTGGTGTATTATCGTGAGTAAGGAATGTTTTCGTGATCGAAGAGTAATATCACTCCTCGCTCCAATTATCAATTTTCCGTTGCTACGCACATAGAGAGGCAAATTTTCATAAAATCTACATCTTGATTATCTTTATCGTACTTTCGAAACATAAATTTTCACGGTCGTCCATTAACTCGATTAAATTCCACACAAATCACAATAATTACAAAAGCGATTACCAGTAGAAAATATCCATTTTGTCAACACTCGTAAAAATTCAAATTGTTCACGAAATCCACAGTCTAGTTATCGCGTTCCACTCAATTGAATCCGATACGATAATCACCGCGAAATGAATAAACCGTCAGGTCAATCTTCATTCCAATTAAAGTCCAACTTTCGATTTCTTCATTTCTAAATCATTAGATTAAATTGAATTCCACGCCACGAAATACAAGGATCATCACGAAAACAAAGAAAGAAAAAATATATACAAAGAATTTGAATTAAAATCTCATTTTCGATTTCTTTGATTACTAAGACCAAACTAAATCTCACGCTCAAACTACAAGTAACACCACGAAAAGTACAATTATTCAAAGAGAACCATGTCAGTGTTCACTCCAGCTAAAGTTCCACTGAACTAAATTACCCGAATTCCACGACTCAAACTACAGGGATCGATCGTTCAAAAATTCGATATCATCCAGTTAAACTCTCGCTCTCGATTTCTTCTGAACCACGCGGAGAAAAGCAAAAAAAAAAAAAAAAAAAATCGTACCAGAAAGAAACAAGAAAAGAAAAGAAAGCTCGACGAAGTGATCAGTGAGAAATCGAAAGGTTCCACGAAACCAGCGCAACAACCGGGGAAAGGCGTGCAATCAACGCGAGACGTGCGAGTGCATAAATCATTCCACGCTGGAGGACGCGGTCGCATCAGTCAACTCTCGACTTCCCCTGGTTCATTGTAAGACCGTGGATCATTCGTTGCACGCCAGCTACGATGGTGGTATTCTCCCGCCGCGTTTACACGCTGCTCGATTAATCCGCGGATCGTCTCGCGGTGTCGCGCGTGCACGTTTTCCCACGGCGGCGGTGGAAAGGGAGAAGGACGAGGCTAGGTGGAGACGAGAAGCCGCGTGGACGAGAATTCGACCGGTTGGTGGAGCCGAGTCGCGGAAACTGAAGACGAGACGGAACGATACGGCGAGAGGGAAGCCTCGGAGATAAGAGGGAAGCCTCCGCTGTCCTTAACTTATTCGCGGCTTTGTGTGAGCTTGGATTTCACGCCGGATGCCCCGAGTTCCATCGCCGGGCTGATTAAGGTTAATAGAGGTACGCGTACTCCGGTATATTACGTACACCCGGGATCTGGGATTGGTTGTGTTGGATTTTCGGCTGTGCGAATCGCTTCCTCGCTTCTTGCACCGGGACAACTGGCATTTTGGGCGTTGAGTGATAGAACGTCTTAATGATCCGCCGATCAGTTTGCATCGCGATTCATTGTCTACGCAAGGGACAATGGTGTTACGGGTTTTATTTGGCTCTGTAGTAATCTCGAACGATTATCGGAGAGATCCATTGATTTCAACCACATTTGTCACCGACTGGAATACTTGTGCCTAGACGGCGGATTTTTATGCATTTAAAATATAACAAGTAGTTAAAGTTCTTCAAATTTCACAAAACTACAGAATCCAGATGTAGACACGAGGATGAAAACATCCAAGGAGGAATCTGGAATTTTTGTGTCTAAAGAAAATTTGACTGAAAGAAATTGTATGTAAAACGTTGCGTTGATGCACAACGAGTACTCCATTTCATATATTTTAGACATTTTTGCATTCAGGTTTTGATTACATCCACTTTCGAGTCTGTAAGTTTTCATTTATTACATAAAGATCAACGTAATTTCATCTTGCACCTATGAATGATCCACAAGTACCTTCAAAATACTACCAAATTTTCAATTTCGTCAAGTCTCAATGTACCGTGCATAAAATAATTCAATATCCGCGAAAGTAGCCAGCAAATCACGCAGAGAGTGTATCGTTAACTGGAAAAGGATCCCAAGGAAGTAAAAACCAGTAACGAAAGAAGTCGATCGGCGGTTTCTAATTTTCCTCGAAGCGAGCACCGGAGAAAGAGCGCAGTTAGACGTCGAGTACGCATTATTATGCGCGAAACGATGCATTCTCGCGTGCATCGTCTAGTTTCCCGCCTACGAGACATGACTCTCACTGGAATTCGGGTCACCTGTTAGACAAGTCGTATCCAAGTCTCATTATCCGACGATTTATAATATACAGGGTGTTTCGTAACTTGTGGGATCCACTGAGCTGATTGTACGCTTAAAAATAATGAACAAAAAAGTCATATAAATATATGTCCTATCTGTCTTTGTTTATGAGATATAACGAATTTTATAAACAGAGCAAACTCTCTGTCCGGCCTCTCTTTCCATAGACCGCAATAGTTCGTAAGCAAAAATTCGCACTGTTTACAAATAATACTTACTTGATATCTTTCGTTTTTTGTACTTGGTTCCTGCAAACGTGTGAACGTGAAGAGTATTGTATTGTAATTTTGTATCTACCATACTTTTCACTGAAGCTAGTTTTACCAGGGATGGTATATTCAATTTTCATAATAATCATAATTGGAATAAAGAAAACCCACATGTTATTATTGTGCAAGACGTCAACACCAGTTTTAATTTAAACGTATGGGCAGGAATAATTGATAAATTTTTAATTGGACTTTTTTTTCTCGATGGGAAACTAACAGGCACAAAGTACGTTGATTTTTCGAGCACGCGTTTACACGAAATATTAGAGGAAGTGCCAGTCGATATTAGACTCGATATGCGGTTTATGCATGATGGAGCTCCGCCGCATTTTAGCCGAGTGGCTAGGCAATTTTTAAATCGACACTTTGCGAATAAATGGATTGGTCGTGGAGGTCCTATTGTATGGCTTGCTCGTTCTCCGCATTAGAATCCATTAGATTTTCATTTGTGGGAACATTTAAAATCTATTGTATACGCAACATCGATTGAAAATGCTGAAATACTACGAAATAGAATAGAGCAAGGTTTCCAACAAATTCGAGAAACACCAGGAATGATAGAGAGAGTAATAGAGAGATCAATGATAAAACGCATGCAGGCTTGTCTTCAAATGCAAGGTGGTCGTTTCTTTGCATCTTTTGCAAAAGTAATTAAAATAGAAAATTCGTTATATCTCACAAACGAAGACAGGACATATATTTATTTTATGACTCTTTTTCATTATTTTTAGGCGTACAGTGGGCCCCACAAGTTAACAGCCTGTATATTTTAGAAACGACGAACTGAACAAATTATTATCTCACGCGCATGGTCAGACGTTATTTGAAATAACGATGCGTTAATTCGTTTGAACATGAAAATGATTATTCAGCTACCGAACGAAACAACTGTTCATTTCATATTTTGTTTGAACAAATTTTTATTCGAATGATTTCTTGTATGTTGATTGCATTGGATACAGATTTATTTCAGATAATCCTGCGCTAAATTATTTGTCATTTATTCAAATTAGAGATACGTGGTATATTTGCACGTAATATAATCATTCGCTTTAATTCGTATATAATCATTCTCAATGCACGAGTGCTAAAGCATACGATACAGATAAATTAACATATTCGAGGATTGTTTTGTGCGATTATTAATTTATAACGAGAACATGGACGAGATTAATGGACCAGAAAATAGTCCGAATGTGTAAATACAATTATGCTTGCCATTTCCGAAACGATATTGGTTCTGTTAAGCTTTTTAAGTATCAGGAATTGCTAATAAAAAATGTTAATTAATTAATTATATAAATATCTATGAAAGCAAATGATTTCATAATTAAATTTCATTAACGACCAATTTTTTTCTTATGTACAATTTAAAGTATCACATGTTCGCCTCGAGAAAATTTTTCGTACATACTCAGTACATTTTCTTACACATAATGATCACACGAAATAAAAACTTGAGCATGTTAATACTTTTGTACGATACGGGCATATTCATTGCACGTGTACGTTTAACAATTAGTTGTTCATCGCTTACTTTATTTAACATTACACATAAAAATTCTCGTTTAATTTCCAGATAAAGCATCACCTTATATCGAGATTCTTTGGTTACTTCATTTCAATGTTTCAACTCGATAGACAATCGACTTTCATGCAAATTTCACGTTTCTCAGACAGTAATTGAAAAAGTCTCGCAACAGAAAGTTACTTTACACTGTACGAAACACTGTAACACAGATATTTTATATAAACATTTCGTGGAATGTCTTCCATTTTAAAATTCTCCGTAAACGCAGAAAAAAATCTCACGTATCCAACTCGAGTAAAAGGTTTATTTGCAAATGATTCGTTTGACTCGAAATGGGTGATCAAAAATCAGCAGAAACTTTGTCTCGAACAAAACGCGTGCAAGCCTGGTGCGTAACAACGAGTTTCCCAACCTCGACTTTTTCCCACGAAAGACCATGCTAATCACAGTCGTCGGGTTCTCCTGCGCTGGCGACACGATCCTCGAACGCGACACCGTGAAAATACCAGGCCGGTTTCCGATAACCAGCGTCCGTTCTTTACCGCGATTTTCCGTTTTTCAGGTCGTTCTCGATCGATCGGCGGATCAGGTAGCGGCCCAGGTGCATGGATAATTGCCGGTGCTAATTGCAGCTCGTTCACCTTCGTCCGCTCGCTTCGGTGACTGGCGACTATCGGAGTCGTTTGAAAATCGAGTCAACGGCACCGAAAGACGGCGGATTGGCTCTCGTTTTTTTAATAAACGACCTCTCCACTCGATACGAATACCAAAATGAAACGGAGTTTTTCGGTGGGAATTTTCGTTTGCACGCAGAAGAGGGAGAAGAAACGTTCGATGTTGTTCGTTCGGCTCTCCGGAAAATTTATGCGAGGAATTCGCGGAATGAGCGAGTTGAAATTTCCGGTAGCAAGTAAGATCGGGCTGAACGCGGAGTATTTCACGTGCCGCGAGGAATTTTCAAAAATCAAGGAACACAAGTCGAAAATCATATTAATGGGTTTCTACGTGTATATTTGCGTGGGAAGTTTGAAGTTGCAAGATGCAGAAAACGTGGGTAAAACGCTCGAAAGTAGACAGTGTGTGTTGTAATATTCGGTAGACGAAACAAATTTTAAGTTCTGTTTCACGTTTTATAAATACGTAATGATACACAACAACTCGCAGTCTACAGGTAACGTTTGAAATTGTGATTGAAATTTAATGAGAAATGTATCTTTATATCTCCTACGCGCTCGTTATCAACAATGTATGATAAACGTACTTTCACGCGTTTGAATAGCAAAATAGTAAGTAATTGGTGAATTAAAGGAGCAGTAAGAAGACAGCTTACAATTTGGATCAAAAACCAACGGTCAATATCGAATCACTTTTTATTCACAGTTATATTGCTCTGAATTTTCCTCGTTATTAAATTTTGGGAAATTATCTTTTGCTTTTGTAAGAATTTGTATTTCTTTCAATTGAGAACCAAAAGCTAATGAATTAGAATCTACAATATTTCGTTATCACTGAAATCAGTTAAAAATTTACAATTGGCCGCTCTAAGAAATTATTTTCAACCACGATACTTGTAATATTTTGGTCACTGAGTCTTTTAAATACTGCATCTTTCGTCCAAGAATCGACAAGCATGAAAATAAGACTAAAACTGTAGAGAAAATGTATGTATATACACACGAACTAAGCGTAATAGTTAGAATACTCTGCGATCATAATTTTTCCGTTGCGTTGGTGAGATTCGTTCCACTGAGGAATCGCATGTTGATAATGCCAAAGCATCGCTAAAATTCCACAGAGATTTCCAACGTCCTACCGACGAATAACCGAAATCTTTCACATAATTGCTCCTCCTTCGAGGATATACAGACGATCCCTCCACACATACTCAACAAATTCTACTTTTATAATCACTTTTTCCTCTTCCGTTAGAAAAAGAAAAATTTCTTTTAAACCACAAAAAGAATTCCAATTCTTTCTGAATTCTCTTCCTGAGTAGAAATTTAAAAAGTTTTACAATTTTTTGTTTATGACAGCGGAATCTTGATCTTGCTTGAAGAGAAATGAATAAAATAATGAAATTTCTGGTTCAAACATTTTAGTAGGATTTTGGAATTTATTGTCACGACGCTGTGAATTTTAAATACTTCGGTAAAATTTTCTATTTCAACATTAGAAAACAGAGTAACCAGAGTAAAATTTTGAAATTCCAGTTTCAACGCTATAAATTACTAGCAGCATCTAGGTATTTTAATAGAAATTAACAAAATTCCTGTCCCGATGCAATTAATTATCTCTATCTAAATAAAACTGCTGAAATTACGAAATTCCTATCTCGGCGCGATAAATTGCTAAAGACTCTAACAGAAACAAATAAAAATTCAATATTCAACGCTATCCACCAGAGATTCTTTCTTTAACTAGAAATTATTAAAATTCTTGTGTCTAATATTACAAAATCTCCAAAAATTCCTCAAATAGAAATAAGTAATTAATAATGAATAATACAAATGAGAAATAATAAATATACAAATATATTAATAAGAAATAATTAATTACAAAAATTTCGAAATATTCTCTCGCTATTATAAAGAATCTTTATCAATTTTTACCAATGCGAGTTTGTATAAAAATACACACCACCAAAAACTCTATCTAATAATAAGTAAAAATTAGCAAAGTATAAAAATTCTTGTTTTCTGTTTCAATCGTCATAGTGTTTCTATTTAAACAGACACAGTTAAAACCAAATTCTCGCCGCCAAAGATACAATACAATGAACTGAAATTTCACGCATACGAATTAAATTAAATTCCCATTTCATTCGATCGTACAACAGATCCCTGACACCTACAAAAATAAAATTTAGCAAAACTGAAGAATTTCCATCTGAACCAAATACGAAACCAAAGTTCCTGAACCAAAAGTTCCGCAAACTTATTCAAATTTCAAAACTCTCGCCCTGTGAATGTGACGTGCACACTTGAATCGCCAAAGTGTCGGCTGAAAGAAGACGGCAAACAAAAATTAGCAAAATTCGCAGATTCGACGCGAATCGCAAATTGGAGAAGCAAGGCAGCAGCACGGTTGAATGGAGTGATTTCACCCTTGAGCAGTGGCATTCCTGAATCGAATATTACCCGCAGAATATTTTCCACGCGGTTGGAAAACGAGGGTTGTGGCGCGCGACCTTTGTCCCTCCCCCTCCCTCCACGCACGTCCCGAAGGACGATAATTCAGGATGCCGGTCGATTCGTTAGGATCGATTGCCCGATAAACGTAAGCACGATTTACGACGGCCATAACAGACGACGCGTGTAGCGGCGCGATTATATTAAGCGAAGCGAATCTGTTCCCGCGGATGGGCAAACGCGTCGCGGGATTATGAACGCGTTTTCGTTTCGTTCGATCTCGTTTTTCACGGAAATTGGCCGCAGCTTGGAGAATTACGAATCGTGCAAACGCGAAATACGTACAACGTAACCTAGAGTTTAGGGGAATTAATAGAAGGACGAGACTCACCCCTATTTTTCGAACAGAATTACACGAATACCATTTGTATGATCGAAATTTTAGTGAGTCTGAGCTCCTATTACGCGATTAGAATACTTCTGCTGTCCATTTATATATCCAGTATAGTCTTGGATATAAACCTTGTTTCCATGAAATTCTTTCACAGGTGAATGTGAATTCCGCGGACAATCTGGGTAATTTATAATCTTTTTTCACTGTTCCTGACTTTTCAACAAAATCTGAAACAATTCTGGGACACTTGTTGAACCACTCTACTTTGACGTACGATCGATCCTTAAATCGAATAATTAGTAAAAATAAAAATTCACATCGAACAAGTTCAAATGTGAAGTCTCAACATACGCAAGTTTCATAAAAGATTCCAAACACTTGATTAAAATAATAAAAAAAAAGGAGAAAAAAGAACGATTCGACATTTTCCATGACGTCAACTTTTCAATTTGAATGTACGAGTGAAATACGAAATAAGCGCGCGGGGCACGTGTTGTTGAAATTTTCAATTACGCAGTTTAACTAGCGATGGTTTATTTGCTCGGTCTGCTGACTTTTCGATTGGCCTACCGCTTATGAATCCTTTAATCGGACTTGTTTGCGCAAATAAACGGAGAAAAATTTTTGTAAACGTTTTCCACGCACGCGCCCGAGTGCTTTTCATTAGCATCGTTGTTAATCGAATATGAATTTTCGTACGGTTGTTTAATTTAACGGATCGCCGAGATCGGTAAATCAAAAAGCCACGGCGGCGAAACAATATTAACCGCACTGGTGCGGTTAACTATCGGTTATTGGAGTGGAGAGGGGTGGGGGGAAAAAATCTACGAAACGCAAAGACCCGCTGCTTTGAGGCTGCTTCGCGGCCTCGTGAATTTGTTTTCGCGATAACGATGTCGCTGTTGCTGTTCGTTAATTGAACGTTGTCTGACCGTCGAACGTTTCGAATCTAATTGCGTTACTTTATCGTTGCGTGTAATTGCGTTTCGTAACGAGGTTTTTCGCAAACACCGTGACGCCTTTTAATTTCGTTTTAATTTATGCGTCCGCGCGTTTTTGTTTTTCTTGGTTGGCAGTCGAAAATTCACGTGTCTTTTCGTTAAGTTTAAACAGCGTTCGCTGCAAGCAACGTCCGTGATAGTTTGCAAAAGAACATTATTCAACCGATGAAAAAGATGACAGATTTCTTTGTACGCTATCATCTATAAGTATTTGAACAATTGGTAAAGTCGGATTAAAAAATTGGTATTTTTATTACATTTTCAACTTTTATGATGGAACAACGTTTCTACCGTTGATCCTTTACATCTTGCAACAACCTGGCCCAGACGATTTTCTAAATTGAAACTGAAAGCAATATATCTGTATGATCCAAATTGTCTGTGAATTTCTAACAACGAATTCGTGGCTAGAAAATATCCTAATAAGAAACAAATAAAACTCACATAGACACATCCTTGTAAGATAAATTTTCAATTATTTTTTTCTTTTTATATACCGATCAATATTATTTGAGATCTATTTAAATTATTGTTAGTATTTAAGATATATGTAGTTAATAATCTAACATATGATATTGCGATAAAATCAAAGATTAAAATTAATTGAAAATATCTACCAACACTGGAGTAGCGAGTCAGAATATTCTACGTACAAATCGTCATAATTTAACTAATTAAAATAAATAGATTTATAGAATTGTCTCCAAAAAAAAAAGTCAGTGTGAACTTTGACAAGAATATCCGTATCTTTTAATTAGTTGTAAAAATCAAAAGTCTGAAATCCGTCATATCGTTCAATTGTTAGTGTTAGAATAAATAACACAATTATTTATAAAACTTTTACAACGATAGAATTCTAATAAATTCGCAACTGTCGCTTTAAATATCCCGTCGGGAAAGCGTTGACGATTCTGAGCATGGGAAATTCCTCCAAATTGGCCACGAGGAAATCATGTCCAAACGAGCGCCGATAATTAGGCGACTTACGAACGTCGTTTGACAGTTTGATAAATTCCAATCTTCCTTTTACGGTCGGATATGCCTCTACTAGTTTATTACGCGTTACTCTCTCTTCAATTCTGTATTAGCTGATGTACGAGTAGTGCATCGACGCGTTCTTTCTCTGAAAAAAAAAGGTAACGATCCGACCGAAGAACATAATATCCGTGCGTGTGTGAAAAAGAAAAAAAAAAAAAAATATTTCAAACGAATTCCACGAATCTGCGCGTTTCCTCAATTAAACGAATCGGCGCTCTTTAACCGGCAGGAGCATCGGATTTAATTAGCTGCGCCTGGCAAAGTAGACGCGCGCAAATTAAATCGACGTTGCACGGGCGGTTTAATCAGTGTCGTGCACCGGCGATGCTTCTTAGCTCCACGACTCCGAAAACGTTCCACGGAATCAAACCAAATTTTCCATTCACGGCCGAATCGCTTCGCGTGTTACGGGCCAACAATTTAATAAGCTTATTATCGATCGTATTATGCGCATACACACGTGGCTTACACGCACACTCGCGTTCGGGTTTAGAACGCGGGCTGTTTGTCCCCGGATCCGGATGCACCTGCCGCAAACTGCATGCCTCCGCGAGAGTCACGTAACACACGGTTACGCAAACGTAATCACGCGCGACGCGTGTGTATACGCGTATGTGCTTATACGTCGCGCTGACTGGGCATATTCTTAAAAATTATACCAGAGTATTCTTGTGCAATCGGAGATACACGACGGTTGTTGCTTTCAAGGTGGAAAGAAGACGAAAGACGGTGAGGTTAGTTGTATAACGAGAGAGTCGAATACGGATTTGTTCGACGCGAGTTCAGCACTTGGGCTGTGCGTGACCTGTAGATTTCACGCAACGCCGATTTTACGAACGCGCGAAATTATCCGGTATTTAGTGATTAAAAGTAATAATATATAATAATATATATTAGTAGTTAGTAATTGTTAATAATCATTAATGTAATAATTGTCAATATATATTATATGACATAGTAATATACATCAGTAGTTAATTTAATCTAATCAAATATAAAGTAATTGGAGTTTTGTCGATTTTCGTTAAAAAACGTAAAGATCGTAGGTCATCAAAGCAATTCATGAATCAGTATCAAACTCCACAGAAATCTTCATAACCCAATATAAAAGCTGGTCATGATATTAAAGATAAACTAGTAGAGATAAAAGATAATTTGGTATATACTATGGCATCAGCTATCGACAATGAGGAATCATAATTCGATTAATATTAATTTCAAAAAAAAAAACTGATTGAAAACTAAACGTTTCATAGAGAATTATACAAAATGTTGGACGTATTGATTGGTTTCGATTACACTGACAAAATTCAATTTGGTTCTTCTAAACAAATTTGCTACGTATACATATGTAGAATTCTCTGAGATTGCATTTTACTTGCAGATTCTACACGTGAGGATGTCTTAGCAGCTAACACTAATCTTGCAGTATCTCGATTAATAAATTGTTCGACATTTATCTGCTCCTTATCAAAATTGATTCATTAAAGCACAGAGGCATTAGAGTAGATTAGACTTGGCGAACACGATGCCAACTACGATACCGAGGCATCCACTATGGTTTTCGAGCTTACGTGAGCTATTAGGGGAGAAATTATGCTCGTGGTTGCTCAATCCACGACAAAGTATCGATTTTGTGGAAAATCTTGTGAAACAATGTCGTGGAAGACATATTTTAAATCGAGGCTCGAGCAACGAGATTCTCGCCCATTAAATACATATTTCACACTTCGACCATGATCGATTGTGTTTTCACCAATTACGTATCTACAATTGCTTGCAAAAGTATTCCAACTTCTTACTGGCATTTCTCACGGTCCGTTAAATTTTTTATTTCTTAAGATATCCATTTTTTATACAATAATTTTATACAAATTTTTACACAATTTTATTTCTCTGCGTTGTGAATGTGGTATTAACGTCCATGTAAAAACTAATTCTCCTGAGATTTGAAAAGTGTCGCGCGCGCGCCAAACACATCAATACACTCGACGTACTCTCGATCGAACAATCTGGAAAAACAAGCGCACGTTCTCGTTCCAGATTCAGGAAACGTGTCTCGTCCACTGAACATCTATATCTCAAGTTTCCACGCTGCACGTAAGGACGAAAGCAGCAGTTTTCGAGCCATTAGCCGAGACATGCTGCAAATCGCGTGCCTACGCGTCTTCGCCAGCTCTGAAATTCGGCTTAAACCGGCGACAGTTTATGGACAATCGTTTGGTCCCTTCATTCGAATGCCGGTACGAACGCTCGCGCGGTTTTCGCGCCAGGATGCGTGCACACACGCGGCGTACGGGACTGGCTTGATGAAAAGAGCCCGGACGTGCACACGTATTCTGTGAAATCTCGTTACCGGGGAGGTGGTGGATTAGGGACTCCTTTTCGCGACATCCGAGCAGACAGACTCGGTCAAAAGCAATTTCGCCTAAAACCAACCACGCGCGCGCATGCCTTCACCCTCCGATTTTCAGCTCTGAATTTCGCTCTGTCTTTGGAGTCGGTTTGACAATCGAGACACGTTGCGGACGATTCTTCTCAGAAACGGGACAAAAATGAAAAGAAGAGAAAAATAAACTTCCAAGTTGAGAATTTTTGGAGAATTTGATTCGATTATGTGTCATCGGCAATTAATAAATAGAACTGCGAATATTGTTGGTTAAAGATAAATATAATTTCTGTAATAAATATAATATAATGTGTATATATATATATATATATAAAATATTTAAAATATCAAGGTATGTATAGTGGATAAAATAAATTTCTGTTTAAATTCTATTTCTTAAAGATGAAACTAGGTGCATTTTTCTGCATCGATCTGGAAGATTAAATTAATTAAACAATATGCAAATAATTCTTTGAATCTATTCTATTTTTAGGTCAGGAGACGTATAACGAGAAAATAAAAATAATAATTGAAATTTGACACGCTTTCAATGCGTTAATTAATAAATTACTAGCTACTGATGGTAGATCCAACTGTAATAAATGCAAATATATCTAATAAATTTTATAGCTAAAGAAAAACGAACATAGATATTTAAAATCTCTTTGCACAGTCTTTAGCTGATTATTAATCTTTCTATCTGTTAACTATACGACATTGAAATTAAAATTAAATTGAGGCGATTCATTCGAATTGCATTTTATATTGCAACAATTTCAAAGTACCCAAATATGGAAACACTAAATACGGAAACACTCAGTACAAATCAAATTGTAAACAAATTTTAATTCGAAAATTTCATTCTCTCGTTGGAGAATTTTTCGAGAAGAATCGCTCGTTCTGCCTTTCAAAAAATCCGGTTTTCTGCACAGGTTTGGCCTCAAGTCGAGCGTCGGAGGCTGAGGGAGAAGAGAGGCGAATGCAATGACGACACCAGCTGATAAGGAGATTGAATTCTATGCCCGCGTAATGATCGCAATAACGGGAAACAGCAGCGTGCCAAGATAAGCGGCGCTGGTAAACGATCGAGGAAATCGAGGCTGAATCCTTGCCCGCCACGTTTGAGTTACGTGTTCACTCGCAGAATCCGACCGAGCGGCTTCGAGATCGAAATGTGGCAATTCGCTCTGGCACAAGAGCGGGGACCTGTATATCGTCCATCCAGTCACGAGACTGGAGCAATGGATAGTTCTTGGTTTTGGAAATGACTCTGCTGAAGAAAACGTTTCTTGAACTAGAAATGAAATCGATCGATCGCCACGTACTTGAGATTTTAAATGAAAATTATTAGTAACGATAAATGGAATTTAAGACGACTGTCCCTTTGATACACGACGTTTCAAACTTTTTAGAATTTCGTGAAAAAGAAATCGTGCAATAATTTAAATAATTATTAATGTAGTATAGTAATATACTATATTATATACATTTATGTTATATTTGTTATATATATATAATATAGTATAGTAATAATTATTAATATAATAAATTTTTTTTTCAAAATGGGTTTCTACCAAAATAAGGATATTTTTCTTGTTAAAAATTGTAAAAATTCAAGCTCTAAAATCGTTGAAAGGTATTCTTCGTAACTAGGTCCACCGTGATTTGGAAAATTAAAGTCTCTCCTAAAAACTTGTATCATTTTCTTCATTATTTTATTGAATTTTGAATATCAAGATCAAACGACAAAAATTCAAGAAATCCTACACATCTCGTCATCTAAATAATTATATATGTATATATGTGAATTTTTATAATATCACTTTAATTATAATCAGCAGACTGGATATTTATGTAAATTCATATTTTATTATTAGACCGCAGACCATTGTGCATTTATGAAAAATTTATAGACGCAGAAAGCACAAAACAGAGATTTCCTTATAATTACATCGCGGATACTCATGCAAATTCATGCTTTTGCGGATATAATTTAAAACAGAGTATAGATAGAAAATTGTTTTCCCTATAAAGTTATAACCAACAATTTTTATATACTTTTGCATATTTTATTCATTTTTATATTCACGAATTTTTCATAAATGCATAAACATCGCCAATCTTGTTATAGCTGTATATTTGCAAGTTTATAATAACACATAAATTTGCATAAAAATTCGTTTACAATATTTCACGTATCTTCAAATCTTTCTTCAAAATTTCTTCAAATTTCCCATAAATACATAAATATTCTCAGTTATATAATATTTAATGACTGTAGAAAATTTTTGCTCCCGTCTCGTTTCACTATCTGCGTTTACAGTAACATGAATTTGCATAAAAATTCTCGTTTTATTGATTTTAAACGTTATATATTTCCCTAGAATGCATGAAAATTTTAAAAGTCTAGCAATCGCGTACATATAAATATTAGTGGATTGAAAAGTAAAGTTACAAGACAGTTTTGCACACGGATAAATATAAAAATGAATTTTGCAAACATGCGATTCAGTGCGACACTACAAACAAATGACGGAAAATTACTTTCACTTTGAATTCCATTCGTTATCTACCGCGTGCGTGTATCTTGAACAATTTATACTCGCATTCGTACGTTCTCCATCTCTATATTTTACAATCTCCTCCACTCACCTCAGATAAATTACGTAAACATCTATTTGGTCGCGTCTTTTTCAAGTTATGTTAACTACCGCACTCCAATCTCAAATTCATCCACGCGTTTCTAGTACTTCGAACTTATTATCAGCCTCTCGTTTTACGTTTTGAATTACCGCATGTTATTATATCATATATTATTACACGTATGTACGACAGTACGAATAGAAGAACACTTGCTCTTCATATGTGTATTTCTATGTTTATGTATTTTATTCTACTTGTGTACATTCTGCGCAATTTTGTCTCGTAAATTATTGCAAATTTCAAAACTTTGAAGTGAAGTTTTTAACTGTGAGATTCTCTAAATAAAACTTTTATTTCCGAAATAAAAATTTACCGTCTACATAAAATTCAATAGCTTGTACAGATTAGAATTACTCAATCCTCTATCATTCGGTAGCTCCATATTTGTTTTTACAAAGGTTTAGCATAAATTATAGGCAAATTTATCTGCTAAAATAAAGTCGTTGTTCAATCATAGGACGTCAAAGAGTTATTATTGTCTGGAAAAATATATCAATCTATCGTGTGAAAAAGGAAAGCGAATTACTCGTCCAGTCGACACTTTGACTTGTTAAATTTACACAAACGAAACGAAGAAATGTACGATTATACCTATACCTGTATTATACACGGACCTTTCCCAGTTGTATCTCATTAGCGTGTAATTAGTGGCATACTAATTCGACACCGCTTCGGATCAACGAATACATTCGATTCCGATCCAGCATATACATCGCGATTATTTTTATCAGTATGTTTGGAGCACGTGTGTGCTTCTTTATATATTTTTAATGGGAACGTCCCGCGTATCATTACGACACTCGAGCGAAAACCGCATGATGTAAATTTCCTGTCGATCCACGCAACGCGGATATCCCACTGTATGCTAATATTTGCCAGTTTCTTTTGCATTCTCTGTTGCGGCCCGTCAAAGGCAACGGGTTTCGTTCGGGGATCTCGTAAAACATCGAATCAGAATTCGTCATGCGAAATAACGAAGTATATATATGCACGCGTGACCGTGTATGAGCGCAAATAATGATCGCGAACAAATACGCACGGTTACAAAAATATTCGGACACCGGGCGTAGCTTCAGACATTATGTGCACTCGTGTATTTGCGCGAATGTTTATATAAATTCCTTGTAGGATCAATTAGAGACTTATCTTTCTGCTAAATAAATAATTTTCTTCTATTTTTGTTGATTGGAATCTGTAATCCAACGTACCATTTCTTATTTCTCATATGTCTTATAATATATAAGAAGGTTACAATTTATTACAAAAAGAAATTGTACAGCGATCCGCTTGGTTTCATTTCTACCTTGACCTAAAAATCAAAAATCATTTTACATCATGTAGCGTTGTTCTGGAAAATTGTAAAAGTCCAAATGTCTTTTAAAGAAAGAGAAATAATTTTTTTTACAATTTGATCTACAATAGTCTTGAAAATTGAAATTTTCTTTCTACCGCTTACAACTTTCTTTTTTGCCATTATGGAACATTGATCGTTACGGGTTAAAATACAAAACTTCAAGAAATCTTGATGTTCAAATAAATTTCTTAATGTTCGAAATTCAAGAATGATGAAAGAAAATCATATCAACAAGTTTCAAAGGATCAGTATAAAAGGCAGACTTGGAAAACACGATAAAAAGCAGGTTTTGAATATTTTTAAAGACGTTTGAATTTTCTCCACAACAAAAGCATCGTTCTATATCATACGACTTCTTTTTACAAAGATATAACAGTCTATAGCATCGACAATACTTTTTATCATTTATATGTTTAACACTCCTTATTGTATATAAAAAAGTAAGAAATGGTACGTTGTATAGTTCTAATTAAAAAAAAAATTCAAAGATTATGTATTTGTGTACAGGATAAATTTTTAAATAATCACAACTTTACATTACGAATGTTTATGCAGTCTGGCATTTTTATAAAACAAAAAGATCTACTTCAAATACTTGCAGAAACTATATAATTTCACTATGGCAATGGACGGCAAATCTGTAGGCTTTTACAATCAAAATAAAGTCTCCGAAAATGCACAAACACGTCCGCCATCCGAATTATCATTATTATACGGGTCCAGGTCAGGCGCATTAGGAAACAAGAGCGAGTGAAAGTAAAAGCGAGGGAAACGCGACTACAACGAGGATTAGTTCTGGAAATTGGTGTAAGTAGCGATTAAACGATGCGGATATACTCGAAACTGTAACGAGAACACCCACCCGGGTTTCCAGGACTGAATTTTCCACGACTGAATTCCGGGGAGGGAGGGAGGGGGGGGCGGCGGCAGACTGCAACAAATGCCGAGCTCTTTAACGATATCTCCATTCACTCGACACGATCAATATCCGTTAAACACTCGCCATTAATACAGGTGTTCGAAACCGGCAATCGTATCTCGAAATTGCGTTACACTGGGCGAGGGGGAGGAAGGGAGACACGAGTAATTCTGCTCATTAGCGATCCATCGATTACGCGATATTCCCTGAACAAAGTTTCCCTTTGTCCGTCTATTACGCGGGAAATTGTTCGCGACAGAAAGGTGACAAAGTTGTCGGGCGATCGTTTAATTCGAAAATTAATACGCGACCAGGGGGGACAGGGGGTGGGGGGTTTAATCGCGATTTCACGCCGCGTTTGAACTCCAAAAGCGGAGGCCGATTCGGTGACGAGCCTATCTTGGCGTTGAAACGCCTCTCACCTCTTTCCCCTTCGCGCTTCTTCTTTGCATCATCGACAGGAAAGTTGCTCGCTCGGAGAGGCGCAAGGAGTAATTAGCCGTGATAACGTGTGATTAACGCGTGCCGCGCGTGCACGCGCGAATACATATACAGGCATTAATTAAAATGTGTACCAGGCTGACGCTAATGGAACGATAAAGGCTCCTTTAACAATCACCACTTTGAACGCGCGCGGCTAGAACCGTCGAACGAATCAAAGTTAATTTATTTCAATGTTAATTTATTTCAATATTTGGCTTACTCTTGGTCGTCCTTTTTGTCTAGCGTAAGGAGAAACTTTTCTTGCCGTGTTAGTTCTTCTCTTGCACTGTTCGTACTTGTACATTTGTTATATATTATATCGTGTTGTGTTACATTATACAATACAAATATTAATAAATACTACAACTCTCCATATTATATATTATATTATATTATATCGTTATATGATTATTTTAAATACTTGTATTAAATCCGCATTGACACTAGAAATATCTGTGGTCAAAATAATCAATTCATAGAACTCTGATAAATTTACAAACTTGTAAAACTTTTCCAAGTTAAAACGATTTTTCCTAAAGTACATCATATATCGATAGAATTTTCTTTCTGTTCTTTACTGGGTTATAAATTTTCTTCTTATTTTTTGCATTTTAGTTTCTTCAATAAAAAGATCCACGTTACGGATCGTCGATTGTTCCAGTGTTAATGATAGAATAATATAATGTAATTTAATTATTCCTGCAAATTACATCGACTAAAAACGAACCGCAATTTTGAACAGATTCTTGCATGCGTTCAGCTAAAAGTAAACGTAATTGCTAACAATTGCTACCAATTGGCAGCCAATTATGTTCATTATTTTCCCAATCCTGGAGCGCGTGAACACACGTTTTTCAACGCTGTTATGACACTCGAATTTTTATATTATTGCTCTTGCTTTAACAAAATAAAAATAAAATTCATAAAATCGAAACGACAAATCGCGCATGTCGGTCAAACCATTTTTTACATCGTACGCATTCGTTCGAACAAACGATGCTTCACGTAATATACAATAAAACTGTGTCTTACAATTACCAGAAACTATGAACTTTTATCCAACTCTTAATCTGTATCAACACGTTTAAAAAGCATTACCCTGTTATTCCATTTTCTATCACCCTGACGTATCACCCTAATTTCCCTATCACCGTGTGAAATCGGGAATTTGACGGATTGACGATAAAAAAATTCAAAGGGTAAGCAAGCAATCGGAAAGACGATTTAACGAAATCGTCGATCACAGCAGAACCCCTCCCCCTCCTCCGCCCCACCGTAGATTGACGAGCGCTGTCGCTCGAATGGCTCTCGATTACCTAACCGGGACCAGCTGTGCCACTCGCGGAACGTTCACCGGTGATCGACAACCGCTTCAATTTCAGGCAACGCGTTAAAATTCGCGTTAGCCTCGCTTATCAGTCACCTGGTGCTTTTGTCGACGCGGAGGTGCCGTTGACATCAAACGGCCGCCCGAATTTTCGCCGCTTCTCCTCCTCGGTTTTACTCGCGCCCACCGCCCGCGACGAATTATCTTTGACGAATCACCCTTCGCAAGCTCGTGACGCGTCTCACCGGCGCGACCTCTTTCGCGCCACGTACGTGCAACCCCTCGGCGATAGGGGAGCCAGGCTAACCTCGAAACAGCCACTTCAACTCCCTGCTTTCCTCTGTTGCGAGAATTCCTACCCAATTCCAACCCAACTGCGACCACGATCTTTCTCTATCTCTTCGTTCGTTCGTCTGTTTCTTTTTTTTTTTAACCCTACGAATACCGCGGTGACTTTAAAGAACGTTAGTGCCTTGGAGTTAAACTCTGATACTCCAAGTATATAATACCGACGCGTACAATCACGTATGATTATAACGACGAAGGGGCACGAACGAAAGAAGTAGATTTGGCGAGAAGGCGAACAAGAATGCTTTATTCATCGTTTGGTTTGGGGTATATATAGGACTTTACATCTGTTGATTGTTTGAGTGGACCTTGACTGAACTTGGATGATATGCGATATGGGAAATTGTTGACTCTTGGGCTTCTGAGTGAGTAGTGGACCTTGGCTGGATTTGGACGATAGGACTATCTGCTGGTTTCTTGGGTTTGTTCCTGAGTCACTGATGAACCTTGACTGAATTGAGGTGATAAGGCCGTCTGTCACATCCCGGAGTCATTGGTATCGTTTTGAAAACGATTATGCACACAGTGAGAAGCTACATATTTGTGTGAGGCGAAAAATGACACTACCCCTACCACAGCTCGACCTTGCCAAGAATTTCCAGATGTCCTGCTATTCTCCTCCCATCTCGGTAAGGGGAGAAACAAAGGCAAGCCTAGAAAAAAGAATGCTTGGTTGGCGCCAAAACATTTAGTAACACGTAGCAACATTTAGCCTCTTAGCAATAGTCAGTCAATCTTTCATGAAGAGAGAAGCAGTACACATCTCCCAGACTCGTATCATACACGCAATATTTGTATAGTTGGTGAAATACAATCCACCATACAATCATCCTTTTATTACAATAAGCGTGCTAGGTGCTGTTTCTGTATAGTGGAAGTAATAACAGATACTCGCCTGTATGCGAATCATGCAAAAGAAATTTGTAATGCCCACTCAACAAAAATCCAAAAAATTATATGTAATGAATGCAATACTTCGCAATACATATAATTTTTTTTTTATAATTTAATCAATCTATTATTTTTTTGTATACAGACAACTAAAATTCGAGCATAACTTGAAATCTATTACATTGTATTATAGTAACGTCTAGAGCTCGAACAATCATGTACTGTGCTCGTACAGTATTGGTGGGGGCTTCGTTCATTCCATAATTTCTGCGATTTGTATTTTTCCAGTAAGGAGGTAAAATGAAACAAGACTGACGGATTAAAGTTCAATCTTTAGTCTTCGTTGTGATATCTTTCGTCGCGAGATATTTTTTGTATCGCTTCCCTGAAGTTTCGATTTCTCATTTCGACGGAGGTTTTTGTTTTCGCGTCGGCAGTGTAGCCGTTTAGTTCCCGAGATGAATAAATAAAATAGATAGATCTCTAAATTGACTCAAGTTCAGTGGTATCTTCTGCAGAATATATTTCTGCGTCTCGTTCATTTGTTTCCTTCTTGCGATTTCTATTCTTTATTATTTCGTACACTTTCTTTTTCTTGATCCACTCGTTTCAACTGAAGTTCAAGTCTGTGTGAAGTATGAGACATAATTTCACAGACGAATCAAAATTATTTTCGATGATTAAAGTGTAACAATTTGACCTACAAATTCTACGATTAATATTCAAAGAATCAACTTATTTTAAAATAAATCAATATTTCTGCTCAAAATTAACTTTGACCTGATATGAATTCTAAAGTAATTTTATTTTGACTAAGTGTTATTTTAGAATTAATGAATATTTATAGAAGAACACAGACACAGTTTATGGGTTGCAGGATACTATCGTGCCTCGTCCCAAAGATAGTACGTAGTTTCCAGAGTGCGAGAGAGACACAGAGAGAATATATGTGTGTGTGTGAATGTCAATATAAATGCAGATTTAACTATCGAAAAGGTCAGTATAGAATCCAGTGAAATGTAGAACTCAGTGTGGTATAAACATTGTATACCGTAGAATAACATAGTATAGAAGATATAACAGTACGGAAGACCAGTGTATCAATTATTCTCATTATTTAAAATAACCATCATTTAAAAATTAACCAATACCTTCCAGATATAAATATCTCGATATCTCTCGTTGGAAAATAATTTCATTCCAAACATTTTACATTTTGACTGTGATTCTAAAATCAGCCAATATTCTGACATATCGTTAATAACAAATATATATAAATATATATAATATTTCGTTGAAAAAGTAACTTCGCTTCGCGGTATAAACCATTCCTGTGAAAATCTCGTGTCCTCCTTTGTGTGTTCTGTGAGACGAGACCGGGGCCTCTATTGTCCCAGTGTCACCAAGAACTTTTCCCCCCTTCCACGGCTCCTGTTCCCTTTGAGGGAACGTTTCTCGCGTTTATTCGATATTTTTATTCGCGTTCAGCCGCGGAGCGCGACAGAACGACGAGAAAATACGGTTGGAGTTACGGTTCGAGAAGCGGAGTGACGGCGGTCGTCGGACCAAAGTGCCAGTTTATTGCGAGCAACCGAGCCCCAAGAGTGTTTGCCAGCCGGGAGAGGATCCCTTTCCGGGTAATGCGTTTCTAGCAACTGTACGGACCTAAGTACTACTCGGAATCGAGTTCTTCAGTTCGATTAAAGTAACACAATTGGATCGCTTAGAACGGCTTAGGAAACTTGCTCCCGTCTGGGAAACGTTTCAATACCATCCCGCTCTCCCGGCTGCGAATTAGCGACCGGATTAAAGAGTTAAACACCATCCGCCATTTTCCTCCAGTCATTCTAACTTCAGAATTTTCTATTTCTAGCGCGCCGTTCGTCCCTCGGGCCATTTCCATTTTAACCGAACGACGAACGAGCTAACGAGCTGTAACATTGTATTTGTCAAAATACTTTTCGTTCACAAAGAAAAGAGTTTGGTAGAATCGAAACAATAAAAGTGATAATACTTCACGCATGCCCATTTTCCTCCCCGAAATTTTTACCTTTCCGATTCGAGCTCGAACTTCGTGACAAATAAATAAACATTCGCTCGTCGATACTTTGCGTCTGCGCGAGTGGCAGTTTGCGGAACGCGTTAAAAACTACCCCTTTCGGTCCTTCGGTGAAAAGACTAACGTCGCTTCCGCTTGTTTAATTTTTTCCTCCCTTGATTCTTTTACCCCTCTCCCACTTTTTGTTCTCCACGTAATCCTTTGCGTCGAAATGTTGACTCGCGAGACCCGTGTGCCCGCGATTTTAACGAACCCGCGCCGAAATTTTTTCATATTCCGACGACCTTCTCTCTCTCTCTCTCTCTCCCTCTCTCTTACCTCTTTCATTTCGACTGAAAAATAAAAATTCGGAATTTCACGTGTAACCAGCCTCTGTCCTCTCAGAGGCACTTGAAGCTAAAAATCAGAGATACGTGACACGTTTTACGTCGCGCAGAAATATTCCGAGTGAAAATCTTCTGCCTCTTTTTTAAAATGAAACTGTACATCTTCTTGTTAAGCGCGTCACTCTCCGGGATTTTCATTTAACTTTCAAAGTAAAATCAATGACTTTTGTAATTTTCAAACGAAATCCACGACTGCTACTATAAAGAAGAATATAGAGAAATTTATTAGAAATTTAATACAATCAGGTCAGATATTTCGTTGCAGCTTAATGCTCCTCGATTTTTCACTTTTCAACTCTCTATTTTTCATAATAAACAAACAAGTCTGATTCACAACGAAAAACAGGTCATTCTTTAACAACAATACCATCGATCACAAAAGTGAAGAGTGGTTCTGTTGCGTCAAAGAAATTAAAATGCAAGAAAATAATATATTTGTCGTAAAGAACACTTTATTTATATATTCGTTCCTATTCATATGAAATAGCATACGCGTAACACAGAATTGTGAAGTTAGCAAACGATAGGAATACTGCATTATCTACAGAATTTTCGATGATAGATGTACTTTTATGTGTCTGTCGACATAACGAAGCAGAGCCAATCACAGTCGACTGCCATCATCTCAATTCCCAATAATTCATTCTTTGTTACTGCTCGCAATATACATATATTACAAATACTGATATCTAAATAATTTATGAACATTGGTTATTGCTAATTATAAATGTATTTACTCCCTTTAATATTTTATGCCAATGGTACTGTTCGAACCGACGTGATCGAAAAACCTTTACGATATACCGATTCATCATTGGGCTGTGAATTTTCATGCGTTTTCATATCTTTGCGGCCATCAGAGGAAATCCACATTCTAATAATTTGTATATTTTGAATATTTTACACATTTTTGCATATTATACGCACACTTTTCCTACAAATGTATAAAAATCCACAGTAGTATTCATCACGCTATCAAACCGTGTCGTACATAATAAGCTAACTCTGAATTGAACATGTCCGATCTCTGTGTTCTTGAAAACGAACAGAAAAATCTTGATCCACGTTTGTTTCTCATTTGTTTTTGTACGTAGAACCGTCGATTCGTACAATACGTTCTTTCTGGTATTAACCAAATTCAAATATACCTGAAGAATTGTCAAACTCGATTTTCTCAAAAAAAAAAAAAAAAAAAAAAGAATTCGTTCCTGCCTATCTTCCCAACGTGGAGATACCCTAAATTGAAAACGATCTCATATCTCATCCGAGCAACACTAGCCATTGGAACAAGCTTCAATCAAGTCTCAACGATGTTGAGAAAGCAAAAGAAAGAAGATGGCAGATAACACTTACGTTTCGTAGCTCCGGGGTGCAGAAACAATCCGCGTCCCCGCACACAATGGCTTCCCCTTTTCTCCGCCACTCGGTATCGAACACTCTGCAACAATAGATAGAAAATGGTTGACTAAAGCTATCCTTTACGCGCGGCATCCTAGGATGGATCATTGGGATTCGGATTCGCCAAGATTCTACAACCGAACAACGAAGAGAGAGAGAGAGAGAGAGACGGTAAATAAAACGGCACCCCACTCTTCGCTCGTCCCATTTTCACGGATCACGAGGACGCCACGTAGACCGATCCAGCAGAGATATATACAGCAATAACGAGAAGAATATCGGAAGCGGATCGCGAGGACCTACTGCCGCGACGAGAAGAACATTCGCAGCGTTGGAATTCCCGGATTATTATTCGATCTAGCGGCCGGCTGATGGTCTGCCGGGGGTGATACAACCCTCCCTCCCCCTTCGATTCGTGTCGACGATCTCGTTCGCGTTACGCCGAAACGACGGCAATCATCGAGTCCAGACTGGAAAAAAGGGAGTGCTTCACTCCTTCCTGGAATGAGTCAGCGCGTCTACGAGACGAACAATTAACCGATAACGTGTTTCGATCGATGCCCATTGTCTCTCGCCGGTGGAATCAAATTGGGGGAGGGTTGGGTGGACAGATAACGAGATGCAATGTACGCGCGCCGTTTCTTTGACGGAGATACGACGGTACCGAGGACGAGAATATCGAGCGCTCGTAAATGTCCGCTTTGGCTCTTCGCGGGAGTACTCGAGGACTCTGTTCCACTTACTGCGCGGCGGCATGACGATGATCGAAAAGTGCACGGTTTGTTCTCGGAATGGATCTACTTTTGTTAATATTTCGAGAGAAATTTGAAATATAATAATTCAGTTACTTGAGGCTGAGATAAGACACGTGTAAGAGAAAGTAATATAAAAAGAAACGGTGAGTAGAATAATAAGTAATGAGCGACAGTGAAAATGTATATATTGTATGAAGAAACGATATTACGGCATATTTGGGAAAGAGGAACGCGTCGCTTCACGCATTTTGCATTTCATTTGAGACGGAGAATCGTTGAAAAAGATCGAGATCAATGCAGATATAAATGTATCTGACATAACGTACGATTATATGCGTTATATAATATTACACGAGATAATAAAAGATAATACACAGGATAAATTTAATAGAAAAAATTAAAGAAATCAAAGAAGAAACAAAATATTCAGAATCCTGGTTCTATTATACAAACGTACGCACCATTATTACACGTATTTCCTCGTAAAATAAATCTCTCATTATTCCCGCATCATGTCGATAAACGCCAATTATTACAACTACAGGATACACCCGCATTTTGCGATTTTTTTTCTTTTTTTTTTTTTTTTAGAAAAAAGAAAAGGACAGTTTACAGAAAATATTTGACTAGTCCCGGTAAACGATGCGAGATAACTGCGACGAGCAGATAAACATAAAATTCTGCTTCGACCGGCTGGCCAATTAGAATGATCCCCCGCACCGTGGTCAGGTAAACGAGGACGCGGCAAACGAGCCGAAATACGCATACGAAATTCCTGGCAAAAATTTCCCGCGAAACTCTACCAAGACAATAGACAATAAAACCCGGGTGGTTCCGGCCGTATTCTCGTTTTGTTCACCAACCCCCCTGGTACTCCCACAGCCACAAGCTGGACGGGATCCGTGCGCAAACCGCGATTCTTTCCTTTTTCACTTTCACCATTGCGAGCCGGCTCGCTCGGTACAAACCGGGTAACCAGAAAAATGTCATAGCATTATACCGCTGCGTATCTCGAGGCTCCTCTTCGACCTGTTTGCACAGCCAGAATCTTTTGTTTGCCGAGAGAAGCCAGCCAGAAGTTTGCATTTTTCCTTTCGCGTGTTATTACTGAAAATTAGGTGCTCGGACAACGAGACGCTTGATACACACACATGGGAATCGTTCAACGTGCCTTGTTATTTTTTTTTTTTTTGTTTTTGTTTTTTTTTTTTTTTTTTTTTTGTTTGAATGGGTTTTCTTTGGATAAGCAGAGAGAACAGAGTTAGACTTGAGGATGATTTAAAGATGAGAATCTATGAAATAAAATACACGTGTAATATCTCTAATTATGAGAGTGATTGCGTACGTTTCTCAATACCGAAGTGCAGAAAGTGAAGATGAAATGAAGAAGAAACGGAAATCTTTTGAAAAAATTAACCATGAACTTCTAACTCGATACCATCGCGCTGACCAATTTAAAAAATACCAAACGCTTTGATAGAGAACTGAAACAAGAATTGCAATCTTTGTAAATATATTGTGCAAATTTTTCCAAGAAATTTAAACCCACGTTCTAACCACACACTTCTAAACACCGCCAACACTGATCAATTAAATTCAAAGCTATAATTAAAAGAAACTGTCATGTTCAATAAGAAATTGCAACGAGAATTACAATCGATTAAACGTGGTGTAAAAATTTTCATACAACAAACTTAAAACCACGTTCTACGCTCTTAACAACTATAAAAAGTTCAACTATTCGGAAGTGTTCTCTTTCCGCAAAAAAATTCCACAAAGACAGATATTTCTTAACAGCAAACACGCGAGTTCGAACAGAATTTCGTTTGAACCCAAAAGACTAGCAAGACAACGTTGCAAAAATTGCAACCGAACAGAGGTGAAGTTCCGTCGCGTAAATTCGCTTGCCGCGGAAGGAACGCGAGTAAGTTAACGTAGGCGCGAGTAGAGTGGCCCTCGTCGCGACTGCAGCAGATAAAGCTCAAGCGAAAAGTGGTGTTTATCCCGGCGCAACGAGACAAGCGTAATTCAGGTGGCTCGGTGACGTGCGAGCTTCTAGACTACCGACTTCGCCATCCAGCCAGCCTCGCAACGGGGTATTTTAGCACGACGGTAATTTCATTCTCGGCCTTGGAGCGCAACGTTGAACCTCGCGTTCGTTTTGGCCGCGAGTGAGGTACGACGGGAAATCGATATAGCCGCGCGCAAACCGGTCTCGTCGAAATAATTGATACGTACGAGGGAAATCCATTTCTCGCGTCGCCTGGAAATTAAACATCAACGTCGATTACGAGGAGGTGGGTCGCCGGGCAGCGGTAGTTTCAAAGTCGAAGCCGAAGCCGAACAGTTCGGTCGTCGCTCGCATTCAAACGGAGCCAGCCAGGGGAACTAAGGAGGATTCCAGTGGCACCGTGAGAGAAGTTGTCTGCATCCGACGTATCTTGATCGGTCCAAGTTTCGAATGAGCTGCGTTTACCTCTTTAGACGGGGATCTTTCTACTTCGATCAGACTCCAAGAAGTCTTTGCCCGAGTTTCGAATTCGTCTTACGTTCGTAAGAAGAGATTCTTCTCTTTTCTTTTTTTTTTTTTCATTTTTTCTTTCTTTCTTGAGGGGCAATATTCCATAACTTTGTGACCAGACGCGCAGCGAACTAATTACAGTTGAGTCAAGTTATGCAGAAAGCTACCAATCCTCAATGATCCGGAATTGAGTAAATCTCGAATTGAGGAACTTTAATTCAATAGGGAAGAAAAGAAGTTTCATTTCCATTTGATGTATTTCATTTCTTTAGTTCTTGCTTTCTGACGTATTTTAACGATCTGTTTAATAGTAAGTTATAGAGGTTGAAGAGAAGATTTTAATTTAAGAAAAAAAAAGTTCTACTTCTATTTTACTACTTGTTCTTGCTTTACAATGTTTCTTTAATGAGTTTGTTTAGTAATAAAGTAGCATAGACAGTACAGATTATATTAATACAGCGAATAAACAAGTCTAGAGTTATGGTTTTACAATGTGAGAATCACTCTATGAATTGCAAAGTTTCTTGCAAAATAAAATTATGGAATCCGTACAGTGTTTAATTAATTTTTTGTCATTTTGAGGGCTGGTAGATTTCCGTATAACTCCATCCAATTTGCTATCGAACAATGCTAATATTTGCTAATTTAGTGAATTCATTTATTAATCAATATTGTGTGAGTGTTTGCAAGGAGCCAGACATAACAAACTTAAGAAATAAACGTAATACAAAAAACGAATGAACAAGTATTTGTTAATCAGAATAAAATAAATATATGCTAGTATTATAATTGCTGTAAAGAATTCGGCATAAAAATATATATAAAGAATATTGCCCCATCTTAAAAATTATAAACAACAAAAAGATAAAATCAAATCTACTTAATTTTAAAGGAAATATAAGAGGAATATGACATGAAATTTAACATAAACCTAATAGATATAATATATAAAATCAGGAATAAAGTAAGAAATTCCATGTTCATTGTATTCCGCATTTTCTCTTCCTTGCGTTTATTTTAATAACATTTCTCCAACTTTCTTTAACAAGAATGTAATAAATATGTATACATAACATGCAAAATAAAATTTCAGAAAAAAGTTATATCAACTACGCAGCGTGTCCGTACGCCAACTGTACCATAAAATACGCTACGATACAGGTCAACGAAATTCATTATAAAACGGGCTTCGCGTATACGAATGTATAAGATATAGACGGGCTACGTATACGAAAATCACTGATTCTCGTAGATCAAAAATTCTGAGGATCAAACTCGATGTTAATCGTCAAAAACACTCTTTTTCCTCTCATGAAAAGAAACGGTACAGTTCACAATAAAGATATTATATACACATATAAGATAAAGAAATTTAAGGCGAGAAACACGAAGATATTCTATAAATGTTCAAATGTACTTTTTCAATTCACTGGACAGACTTAATTGGAACAGCATGGGTGAAAAATTCACTTTTCTGTAACTATATTGCCGCGCGGCGTGTATCAGCGTTAAACAATCACTTTTTCTACGCTTTTGCACTGTACACGTCGCTAAGGAGAAATTCTCGAAAAGATTTCCCAAGATTCGGGGTAAGCAGCGGGGAACTGTTCAAATATGCCGTGAACATCGCTGCTCGCTACCTCCCAGTCGCGCAGACTGCATAATTAACGCGAGTAGACGTCGATTCGTCGGAACGTCTGGGAAGAATCTCGTGCGATTCGGCGTTTCGAGCGAACGACGCTTAAATTATAAAACGACTGGAGATCGTTGGTTATTCGGTCGTCGACGACGAACAATTTATCGGAATTCTCAGAGAGAGGAGTCGGAACAATTTCGCTGTAACGAAGAGGGAAATGCGCGCGCGTGTACGAGCGAAAGGACGTCGAGTTCAACGTTAACGAGTTTATCGGAGAACACGTAAGGCGGTCGCTGGGGCTAATTAATTAGGCGGAACAATTTTCCACGGATATAAGGGGAGGATCGAAGGACGCGCGAGCGCATTGGTACCAGAGACCGGTCTCGGAACCGAGCAGGACGACTTACGTGTACACACGTGCCTGCCGCAGGTCGATAAATTATTCCAGCAGCAGGACGAACCGCCGACAGGCGTCGTGAGCTAATTAACCTCGTTATCGCATGTGCACGTTAGACCCTCCGCCGATCGAACGTGTTCTGTAGCTTGATCTTCCGGTCGGGGAACCTTGAGGAGGCTCGATCGAATCGAGCCTTGTCAACTTGGCTGTATTGAAACAATGGGTACATAACCGGCACGAACGTTATTGTACACTTTGTCGAGTGTTGTAACAGAGGCCAATGTTCCATTTGCCAATTCCGTTCGATCAATTTGTACTGTTTATTTACATACCACAATATATAAAATATGTGTCATCTATCTTTTAATACTGGGATTGCGAAAGGATTCGCTGAATGTTTTCTCGCAATTTTGTGAAATTTTTATGAAACTGATATGCATTACAACATTATGATAAAAAATGTTTGGTATTGTCAATATTATGTATTTATATGTTATATTATATAAAATACATACCATCTATCGTTTAATAGTGGGATTATGGAAGGATTCACTGAATGTTTTCTCATGATTTTACGAAATTTTGGAAACTGATAGAAAGACTGCCGATGTTTATGATGTAAAAAATAATTCTCCTACTATGTAAAAAAAAAAAAAGAAATATGTTTACATGTTGCTAATTTGTACATTTGACTAACTGGGAATACAGTGATATACTTTTATTTTTGTAAAGATAATTAGAAAAATGGGACATTCGTAGAAAATTGTTTTATCTATTATTAAATATCAGAAGGATGAAACTTTGAAACTTTGTAAATAACAATGTAACGAAGAGCTTAGACCGGAGCTTAGACTTGCACGATGTCTCCTAAATCTTGAAGTTTTCAATCGGTCACGACCAACTTAACGGTTCTCTCTTGAGAACTCGAATCTTCTGAATCCCGCCAGGGTGCCATTCATCCCCACATAATTCTAGGTCTCTATCACTGTTCTAGATATACAACATTCTAAGGATGTAATGGAAGGCAGGAAGTCTTAAAACTCTTTTACCGTGGATAAAACACTAATAATATTTTTAAAATCATGTAAAGTATATATAATATACCTATGCGAACAAACAACACAATCGATCGAGTTGTAAGAGAATTTAATAATTCAATGTTTAAAAACTTACTTTCCTTTCCCTCTACCTTCTCCCTTTTTCAAGAAATCCCAAAACATTTTGATATCTAACTCTACGAAGTTCAATAAAATAATGCAACAAAATTGCAAAGAGAAGAGAAAATCGCGAGACTATAGTCGATCTGGTCACAAAAACAATTGTTTAATTTTTCTAGGGACCGTCGAGATACTAATTACACATCACGTTAAACTGAGATCAAATGGATCGTCATACGATTTTTTTTTTCCTTTTTCAAAATTATCAACAATGTCCCGTCAAAGAGGATCGTAACTCTTCATTTGGTAAAAAGCAAACTGCGCAAAAATCTAATTTTCAATGGGGGAAGAACTCGGGATCCAGGCCCTTCGGAAAACAACACGTGAGAAGAGAAACAGCGTGTAGAAAAAGCGCCGAATGTGTTCCGGAATCTGTATCGTACGGAATAACAACGGAAACGAAACACGGCTGAAGCTGCGCGCTAATTAAATTCGTTACCGAATTTCCACGCGCCTCCGTTGACGCGACGTGACCGCTCGGCCAAGTTCGACGACCCGTGCCATACCGGAAACGGTCGGAATATTTCGACGGTAAGTGAACTAATTGTCGTCGATTCGATGGCCGAGGGTGGAGGGATATATAACGGACGGCCGAGTTGCAGAATGGCGGTCGAACGATGCGCGTGGAACAATAATAGGATTTGCAGTTGACGATGTTAATAGAAGGATTTCGAGTAGAACTTCCTCGCGGAGACTAATTAACCTTGTTATTCCAACCGTGATGGCAATGGGCGGGGAGGGGGTTTGCTACCGCCGGCGATGTAACATTTGCTGTGGAGCTCAATGTCGATCTAATGGAAAGACACACCATCGTTTACAAGCGTCGCTGGAATAATCGACGTCCATTGGGACCGATGATTCTGCCAGAGAATCGGAGGGAGAGATCCACGCGATCGTACGCGTTAATGATGCTCGGCTGTTCATCGTCCCCGACCGTGTTCATCGACCATTATTTCTTCCCCGCAAGAGATCGATCAATCATCGATACTCTCGGCTATATATATATCTAACTCGTTCGGCCTCCTCCGTGAATTTCGCACGTGAAAGTGAGATCACGGCATGGCTGGATGAAATTGTAATGTTTAATTGAATTGCAAAGTTGGGGGAAATAAAATGATTGGATTTCAATATGTTTTGAGGTAATTGAGATATACACAGATATGTCATAATGTATACATATTGGATGAAAACTGTGTTTCTTTAATCGGGAGGTTGTATAATTAAATCGTTCGAGAAAGAAAGGTATTTAATTGAATTTGAGGTTGATCTTCAACGTGTCCTTAGGTACGTAAGATGTAAACGTACAGAGTCTCCGCGTGTGGCTCTTCGATTAAAATGTCGTGATTAAATCATTTAGAAAAAAAGATATTGTATATTAGGAAAAAGAGATTGTATTGTTAAATATTTAGTCGAGATTAAAGTTTAGACTAAAAATTTCGATTAAATTTCGATACAGTCTTAAATGCGAGAAATGTAGATATAACATAGATATAGACACTATAATAAATACATACATACATCTAAAAAAGTATGTACAACTAAACCATTTATATTCTTTCAAGATTCTTAAACAAAGTCATTCGTATTGTTCATGCAGAAGATTCCCTAAACTCAATGCACAACTAATTTAGATTATTCCATTGAAATTTCAAACAACAGATGATTATAATTAGTACTTTGTATGGTTTCTCTTCGACGACGTGATTAAACAGATTCAGTGTCTAAGCACGTTCTTTAAATTTGATCTCATATATATAGTTGTTCCGTGCCAGAATTCCAAAAAAAACGGAATTTTCCGACCACGGTGTTAGTATTCCTTTACGAATACTAACTAGTTCAATGTTACCGTCTTGTCTTAGGAGGATTGCCCTTTTATTTACACTATTACACTATTGTCTATATTATTATATTTCCTTTATTATGTGTTAGATTTGTACATTGATTGTGACGTTGTTGTCTCGATTGATTCCCTTTTTCGACTGACTGTCTCGAATCTTCCAAACGCTGTCGACTGTCTTTTTTCTTGGAGTGTATGTAAGTGTGCGTGGGTGTGTGTGAGATGTAAGCAAGGCGAGTGTAGTAGTGGATGATGGTGTGTCATAGTGCGTAAGACGGAACAATAGTTCCATTAAAATATTCTAATTACTTTTCACCGTAGTTTATTAAATAATTGGTAATGTTCAACAATCGAATTCTTTAAATAAAAATCCAAAGATAAACTGCACTTTCAATCAAAGGTATATAATTCTGGACGTCGTGCATGGCTGACCTACAGGTGGCTTGTTGGACGTCTGACTACGCTGACCTACATCCACTAGTCTTGACCTAAGGTCGGAGAACTGCAAACGTGTTAATCTAGCAACACCTTCTTGAATCACGTTTCCGCGCAGAAAAACATCTCCATTTCGATCGAGGATTTTGTTTCATATATATTATTACTGTAGTATTGCATGGTATTCCGAATCTATAACATATGCACCTTTGGTATTCATATTCCATCGTCCCGTAAAAAAAAAATTCCCGTAATCGAAACTGGCTTTTGTCTCGATCAATCGTTAATAAACCGGTGATTTTTATGCGAATGCATACCGCCGAAAATGTAATTAAACGAGTAGAACCTGGATAGAAAATTGTTTTATACGTCGAACGTTAATAAAAACCATTATATTCCGGATGCGTACGCATATTTTTCTCGTACGCACGTCCGGAATTTAAAATTCCACATAAATTTAAAAATTATCAGCTGCGAAAGGCTCTATTGTTATCTCGGGGAGGAAAAAACCCACGTGTATTTACATTTAAAACCTGCCGCATATTTGAGGCTATCGCTTGATACGCTTTCCGATATAATTACCGCCGGAACAATACAGCAAGCGCAACGGGGTTAAATCAATACCGTTAATCCTACGAATTCCCAAGGAAAAATTCGCACGGCGCGGCGCGATGGCCGTTGGAAAACCGAGGGAAAGAAAACAGAACAGGAACGACAAAAACGGGGAGGGTGAGGATGAGTTTCGACGAAACTCGAACGAAAACGCCAATACCACGCGAGTTTCGCGTTTAAACGGCGCGCACCAATTCGGCGACCGGTCCGAAAGAGAAACAGCAGCGGAAAAAGAAAGAGGGGAGGGATTTTTCCGAGCAACGTTTCAGCAATTCTATGGAAAAGAATTCGAGGATCCTGGGAGGAGACACCGGTGTGTTCCCGCGTGCGAAATAACCTCGAACGATGTCACAGCACGGCCCACAGTCATTCTGAATGCCCCTCGGAACGAGTTGCGGTGTTTCTCGTTGAAACGTCCGATCCAATTCATCTTTTGAGCTTTCGAGGTATTCCGCGAGTGTCATGTGAACGTGTCGCCTAACCTCATCTGATTACGCCCGAACGAAAACTCCCGGGGTCGTGATGTTCATCAAAAGGGCAGCCGAATTCTCTAATGGACTCCTGTAGGACTCCTCGAATCTCCTCCTTTGGATAACCGAGTTTTGGGATGAATGCATTTCTACCGGTGATACACTCCGGCTGCTTTTACTGAAAATTACGCTGTTTTCGTATCAACGAGATTGGAGATCTCTGGAAGATTGATGCAAAAGACGAATGACGAAGTATGTATAAATAAATAGAGTACTTTTGCGACATTTATATTTCGAGCACAAACCTATTGATTTTGACCATAGTCGGGAGAAGAATATCTCACATTGGCAGAGATAGCCGTAATTTTATTTCGGAACGTTGAACTTCGTTTCAAAGAGACACGAGATTGTGTGAGATGAAACAAATGTAAAAGATAAAAAACGTTTTTAAGAGGGAAACATATTGGAACATCAAACCAAGTATAATCTGTCGTTGTATGCACCGTACGAATAAAGATTCTAGGTAAGACTCTATCCAGTTCTCTTGAAATGCAATCTCAGAATAATATTTAAGGCACCACAATTTCGGAGAGAGAGAGAGAGAGAGAAAGAGAAAGGAGACAGATTTTCAAAACGTTGGAGACATTAATTTCGATTAATTTTTTCGCAAGGAATCGATTATGGCGCGTGCACGTGCGAGTATAAAAGGTGAAGAGTGAAAATTTTCGTCGGCAAATGAAACAACAAGGAACAAGCTCCGTAAATTCACGTTCCGCCGACGGAAGTGGAGGAACACCCAAGAGAGAGATGGCCGCGTGGTGTTTCTCGCTTCTGAAAATCAGAGACGCGCATGTAGATAAAACGGAATTTACGCGGTACCGTGTCGGATCGGAATATTCCAGAGCATGGTAAATCAAACGTGAAATATTCTTACCGGAGCCGTTTTTCGTGACAACAGAAAAATAAACTACGGTGAAAATAAATTTCGCGGACCGGATGCACCGTGATCGGTCCGGAATTCAGATAATACTTGTCGCACGTATATAAAACTATAAAAGGCATTGTAAATTTACAGTGTTGACTGAGAGGAATGCACAACTTTGTATAAACGCAAGTTCTGAAATCAATTTTGCGGGAAATTTTATTTTGAACGAGTATATCCAGACTATTCGTCATCGATAAACGTAAAAATAGGAAATGTATGTCATGCGACGTGAAAACGTATGATGATTCACGATCCGCAGGCGTTATGTTAAAATTGAAATTGACTCGTGAAAGTCATCTAAATTAAATCCAACTTTTCACGGGATGGATTAACTTTAGAACTCACAGTTGCTCGCAAAAGTATTCAAACACTTATGGGAAATTTTTTATGAGTATTATACACGTTATGTGAAACATTTTTATGCAAAAAATTTCATAATGTTAACAATAAATTTGAAACAAATCTAAAAATATACGTAGAAATTACAAGACAGTTAATATATTAAGTATATTATATAATACTTCACAAAGATATTTGATTTGTTATCAATTCATTATATTTAATATTTATGTTAAATTAATTTTTTATTGAATATATGTTTACAGCAAATGTAATCGCAATTTTCATGCACACTTTCAAATTTTACCAATAATTTTAGAATGCCAACAAAATTTCGAAATATTTCAAATATTTAACATACGTAACAAGCACCTACTATTATTAAATTTCATCGATTATTAAATTTCAGCGAGTGAATCATTCGTACGCTTTCTAAAGTAAATTACACCGCGGCCTAACAAAATCTTGAACCCTTTCTTCCGAGCACGCGCAGAAACGTACACGCACGGAACGCAGAAATTAAACGCGAATGAATAAACATAGGTTAATCAGAGGTTATTACGAATGAATTAACCGAGAACCAACGTTGCGGAGAACGCCACTGACGAATTAACGCGTTCCACCGCGGCGAAATGAAAATTAACGAGGATAATCTTATATGAATGCGAGCGAGCTCGTCCAACGGGCAGCTAATCGCCGGGAGTACGCACGGCTAAACTGCAAACAATGTTTGATCAACGCGGTCGGATGAAAATTCATGTACCACGATCGCTCTTGCGCGAGATATATACCAACGACAGACTATTCTACCAATCCTCTCTGGTTGACGCAACCGGAAGTCGACTGAATCTGGCAAATCAATGTCGCTGTTCGACTCGTTCGGGCGGGGTGTGTTTGCATTTCGCAAAACTGGCAAACAGAACTACAGGATAGGTTGCAATGGAGATCGTCTGGTGGCAGGAATTTATCTTCTTACGAAATGTAGAAACGCACGAGTTCACGCTCGACACTGACTGACGAATTCGGCCGAGCTAGTGGAGAGCGTAAGGGGCTTACGAGATGACGCGGCAATCGCATCGTGCGATCGTCTGACAGCGGGATCCGAGATTAAGGTTCGCGTCGTGACACCGACGAGACTGTCGAACCTGCCGACAAGCCTCGAGTAATTAGAGGATAATTGTGATTGGATCGCAATCAACGCCTCGCTGGAAATCCCGGTTAATCGACTGGATTCAACGTCGGTGTGTTAAGCATCCGCGAATCTTTCAATCAATGTCGCTGGCGATTCTTAGTTTCTCTCGCCTTCAGGTCATCAACTGTCGAGCCGACTTTTGATTTCAACTTAATGGCTGCGATACCGGTGCGACCTTTTTATCGGTGAATTTAACGTACGAACGACGAGAATTCACACGCTATTAACATAGTAGATATATTTACTCGTATATACATACGTTCTTATTGCGAAAAATATTATAACGTTTCGTTACAAATGGAAATGAAAATGACGAACACATTTGCCATTGCGTACGACGAAGAATAAATGTGACAGGTATTGCAGTCACGTTATTCGTTATTTCTAAATATACATATTTCTTTCATCACGGTCGAAAGAGACATCTTAAACAATTTAAATGATCGACACGAAGAGTATCAAGCAATTTTTCATCAAAATTAATAAAAAGTACCACCCTCGTTACGAAGATAAAATATACAGTGAGCAACGAAAGTATTCGAACGGCATGATAGAAAATGATTGATTATACAAAACTTGTATAATAAATTGCAATTTATTGAAACAAATTGTTCTTATACTATTGTATATACATTTGCTAAATATACGCAAAGTCAGAGAAAAAAAAAAGTTGGTCAATAGTATGGAAAATCGTTTTTGAGAGGTTATTAAAGCCAAGGGTGGCCCAACTAGATATTAAAATGCAATATAATCACATATATTGCATTCTATCGTGACTATTAAAATTGCGTTATTCGAATACTTTTGTTATGCCTTGTATGTACTTGTCGGTGAAAAATGTTATGTAATTTGTTTACTTCTGGTTTAATTTTTTCTCCAACTTTGCATACATTTAGCAAATGTATATACAATAGTATAAAAACCATTTGTTTCAACAACTACAATTTATTATATAATCAATTATTTTCTATCATGCCGTTCGAATACTTTCGTTGCTCACTGTATATATATATATATATATTATATATATATATATTTACAAATTAATTAACACGAGACAACAAGATACCCCAAACCCTCCTTTGACAAATTTATACGTAGGCTCTTCTCTGACCAATCGTAACTACCTTCTTGAATTATGGTCAAGTACATGAATTTACTCTGTGCAAATCAAATAAAATCAAACAAGATATTCCGCAAAATCTTCCGTAGAATGGCACGGCCGTACAACCGAAGCCAGTTACATCGGTACGTAATTATCTTCCACGGGATGGTTCACAAGCACGAAGATATATCGCCGTTTGGAAGCACACTCGATCCATTACCGCCCTTCGTTAATTCGTGTTTTATGTACCGTCCCGGTATAACGTAGAAGCGTTCCCGGTCATTAGGCCGCCACGAGTAGAATGCAAGCGACGCAGATCTGTTGGCATTGCCTCTGTCCTGTTATCGAGGCATCTACCCGACAATAACCGGCGGGGGTTGTACGTATCGCTTATCCTCGAGTCTGGCGTGCACGCGGCGCCTTGGGCCGGCCCTGTGTGTACACGGCCGCGTTCCCATCCTTTGACTACGTGAAAGGAATTTCCTTCATGGCATGGCTGGTTACCGATAGAATTCGCAGAATGTCGGCGTGAACTTTCCTCGGTCGTCGAGAAGTCGCCGCCACAATAAATGGACGAGCGTCTACGCACACGAAGAAAGAGGCTGGAGGAGAGCTGAAGAAAGACATTTCTGTCGACATCCTCTCTCTCTTTTGTAAGTATCAATCGGACAATCACCCTTTTAGTTTTAGTTTTCTATTTTTAGTTAATCTTAATCAATTGGAGGAATTTAACTTGAAAGTGTTCTTTTTATTTTAGGTATCGCACCGATTTTTTGAAAAATTTGCTCAAGCTGGGGGTTGATGTTTGTTCCAGTACGAGGAATGGGATATACATGTATATACGATTGATATTGGTATTGATGTGACAAAATGCTATGAAAAGTATCTTTTACTCTTACGGCGATTACGAAGAATTTTAATAATTGCAAATATCCAAAATAACATCCTCGTTCAAACAGGAAATGAAATGGTTATTTATATTACTTTTTTTTTTTATTGAACGTATATTACATTCGCTTCGCTAAATAGGAATAATAAATTTATTTCTTTTACCAAATACAAAAATGTACGTACAGTTCAGGTTGGTTATCAACATAATTCTGACAATTATACGTCGTTGCGATGTTAACGAAGTTTCAAAATATTTCAATTGGAACGTGCATACATATTACAAAATTTCTCCCGTGTGATGAATGTACCATAACGTATAATAAATATTTTCTCATTAATCATTCGTAATAAAAACGTCGTCCTTTCTTTTTATTTCAGTTGATATATTCTTCTTGCCATACAAATGAACGAAAAGAGAAAGAAAGCTCCATCGTCGAATAACGTCCTTCTTTTGGTACAATTCTTTTATCGTGGGAAACGAGAGGAAATCAATGGAATCAATGGATTGGATCCCGGTTAGGAAATCGATAAAGTGGCTAATTGGAATCCCGGTATCGATGGTATTAGAGGATCTGGCCGTTAACGTGGCAAATTCCGCGAGTAAGCCACGCTTTCTCAGTTTCTTTTCTCGTTCCAGCTGCTTAATCTCTCTCTCTCTCTCTCTCTTTCTCTCTCGATATTCCATCTCTCCATTTCTCTTACCGATTAAACCTCCGTTTCACCACTTTCCTTTCTTCCTCCTGCGCTTTCTCTTGCCCCGTTTTCTTTCCCTTGGCTTAATTCAATTCAATTTCTGCCGGAGCAGAGAATCGATAAGTAACGAACTGGGGTGCGAAACGTGCGCAGAAATGACTGCCACTCGACTCGTGCAAGGAAGTTTCCTTCGCGATTTACTCGGGGCTAATGCCACCCTGTGCTTGACCTACATTCATCTTGGAGATCTCGTTAGTTTCCGCTGAATAAGAAACATTCGGCGCGAAAGCAGTTGAATGGATGTGTTTGCTCAAGGTCGGGTTAGACTCTAAGTCGAGTGTTTCCCTAGATCGATTATGAAAATATCTCTCTCCCGCGAAAACCCCTTCTGTCATACTGACAGACACGAGGTCTGTCGGTGGCATTGTAAGCGTAGCGATGGGCTCAAACAGCTTCGAATATGAATGAACTAGAGGTTTGAGAAGTAATCGGAACGAGGGGAAGAAATAATACTTTCAAGATGAGAAAGGCAGGATAATCTTTGATAATAAACAAGAGACAGAACACTGGCTGCTGAAGAACTATCCACGAGTACCTACTAACAAAATCATCACCGCCGTTATCTTGACAGATCACTTTACGAGACGCGAAGACAAAAATACAAACTCCATCTAAACGTAGCTTTCACATCCCAAGATCATTATTGCAATTGCTTACTTTTACCTGTTTGAAAGAAATCCAACTCAACCGCAGAATTTAACAGCAACAAAATGTAGAAAACAGCTGAACACTAGTATGAATAGATGTGGAAGCACTAGCCCGAAAGAAAGAAGAATACTTTTGAAAATGAGTTTTGAAGAAATAAGACTAGGTGAAAATTTAATTTCAAGCATTCTGAAATTAAATTTTTTAATCTTTTACCATTTTCTGAAATAAGAAGAAAGAATTTCAAAGAAAATTGAATCTGGCTATGACAGAATATATAGAGAGAAAAACTAAATTTTTAATCTTTTGTAAATTCTTAAACAAACAAAAAAAAAAAAAAGAAAATAAGAGAATTAAATCTGAACGTGAAAGATTCTAATTGTTTATTGAAAAAATTTAATCGAAAGACGTGAAAATAGAGACTTTTTAACCAAAGTATATATAAGTTTTTTTTCACAAAGTTCAGAACGAACAATAAGTTAATTGTAAAACTTCGTGCATGTGCCAGATTTAGTAATAATAAATGATGTAAAGTCCAATAACGTAGTTTAAAATCTGAAATCTAGTAACCAGCAACGAATTATAATTCCGTCCCTACTGAAGATGAAGAAGAAATGTCGAATATCATCGAAGAAGTTCTATCGATTTCATGACACGGCTGTTAATTACCAATCACTGGGCTCATTCTGTGCAAATAATAACGTGTTGCAGATAGCGAAACTCCCTCAAGTTCGAAAGACAGTTCCTCTAGACAGAGCCAAAGTCGACGAGCAAAAACCAGCTCACAAACTCGACTCGGTCCCATCGCTACTAATCGCCGAACAAAATAGAGGGTTGTAAAATCGATGGCGCGTTCCAGCTACTAGAGAGATTCCACCAGAGGGTGTGTATAATCGTGCTTTCACGCGAGTCTGGCGTGTCACCGCATTAATCAGCGTTGTCACACGATGGCCCACTACTCTACCAATACAGAACTTTGTTCTTCCCGCTGGCGTCTGAAGAACTTGCCTATCTATCGATCATTCGCGCGGCATCCAACTTTTCGCAACGCGCAAGTTTAATGACTCGCAAAAGTAAATAGATTCTCGGAGGCGGATTATGCTTCCGGTTTGTGATGTCCCAACCATAGAGAGAGAGAGAAAGAGAGAGAGAGAGAGGCCAGTCTTGTCGATTTTCCACGCGGCACCAGATTAAGTTCGACGGAACATAGATTACGGTGACACGCGCGCGACGTTGCTGCAGCATCCGCATCCGGGTGCTCGAAGCCGACGAACCGTACGGTAATCCTATCTCACGCGGTTCGATTCGTCGCCCGACACGGGGACCACCATCCCGTTTCTGTCACCGCGCATAAAACACGACGCTCTTGACGCGATTACCGCTCCCAAACCGAGTCACTGGCATTCGTCCCTATCCGATACCGTGTCGCATTATGCATGCCTCTGTCACGCGAATTGTCGCATCAAACAGCGACGTTACGTGTAATGAATGATACACGGTCAGCTTGGTTTCCAGCGGCGAGCAGCAGCCCTTTGACTTGACGATGCTTTGATAGATTTTCAATGAAACGTGCAAAGAGAGTCGATTGTTCGTCTCGCGTCTACAAATCCGGGCAGATAAGTCGCGAGTAATTGCCGTTTAACATTTCCTAACCAGTTGATTTCACTCTCTGCGTTACACGGTGGCGCGCGAAAATTTTGGCACATTTTACGCATGCGTCGTGTGTTTCGTTGGACGCGGGGTGGATGATTGCATTGCAGATTTTTGTGTATTTTTGGAGAATTTGAGAATTGTGTGTGTGTGTGAAAATATTCAATGTTCAATTCGTGTCAAAATAGAATGTTTTGTGACACGAATTACGGCTTCAATTTGGAAGCAGAAGCATCTTGCAACGCTATTCGAATTTTAAATATAATTTCACATTGACAAATAAAAAATACTTCAAATACTCAGAGTTAATGTCACGATTTCAATATGTAACTCTCACCAGAAATTGAAAAGGAAATCGCGAGGCAACGGGTTAATCCGTAATTTTCCATACAAACTTTATAGTTTAACAATGATGTACTTCTAGAAATTTCTGTTTCTGGAATGGTTTCTGACCAAAATATGCGAACGACAGTTTATGTTTCTTACTGTACTTCAAATTTTATCCTACTCTTATTACATCATTTCTTTGTTACAAGTTTCGTGTTTCCGTGTACGGTGATTCTAGCGTTAAGATACCTGAAAGTGCGATTGAACAATCTACAATTTAAGAAGGCTTAAATGTATCTAGTATTTTTTTGACGAAGTTGAAATCACCGACATAAAATTCGATACAAAATTCTGTCCCAGTGAAATTTCTGTCGATGATTCCAACGACACCCCATTGTTCCACCCGTCGTTAAGACGTTAAAGGCCTGACGATTCGCCTAACGCACAAAAGACAACGATTCGTTCGAAATTTCGCGTTCCACGTGGAAACGGAGACGAACAGACAGAAAATCCCCAGGCAGAGGCATCTAATGTTCCGTAACCGTAACCGCAAAGGGGAAGTGAGTCTTATGCAGCGTTCGTTCAACGTTAGGCGCGGCTTTTACGCTAAGCGAAATTAAAAACGAGCAACGGCCGCCCCTCCCTGTCTCTGTTCTTAGCATCCCGTGGCCGTACTTTTGCCAGAAGAGCTCTTTGAAGATTCTGGCGGAAGCCTTTCACCGAATCAAAAGGAGCTAACCTCCCCAAGTAGCTAACCTCCTCTGACTTTCGGTCTCGTCACCCTACTTTCAACCAAGCGATTCGTTCCTGAACCGAATTTTCGAATGATCGTGACCGATCCATTTCTGAAAATCTCAGGAGCCAAGAGACAAAAATCGAATGACGAATGCTAGGAACAGTCGGCTAGGAAGAATCACTTTGGAACACGACAGTGTTCAGTATTCAATAAAATTCAGGAATCACGTACATACTTTGTGAATTATAGTTGAATATTTTATATATAGCGTAACTGCACTTGCTTGGCAAACACAAATGATGTTCTACTTTTGGAGAACAACGTTGATCGGTATCAAAGCTTTTTCTTTAATCGATATGTTTCGTGATTGAAGAGCAATAGTTGTACAAAAATAATGAAAACATCGCGTAATTTCTAATGTACTGATCAGTGCCACTATTAACTAACATTTATTAAGCGAAAAGAACAATCAGTTTAGATAAAGATAGACAAAAGACAGAGAAAATTAATAGAAATTAAAAGTAATTTAATCCTAAACGATTATATCTTCCAATGGTTCAATATCAGTTGAGAGTTGAAACCAGTATAGTGTCAGTGTTAATAACTTTTTGTACTAAACATTTTCTAACTATTCTGACAATGAGACACGTATCACATATCTACTCGATTACGAATTTTCATGCAAATTTATATTTTTACAGATACATACGATAATAGAAATGGAATTTAAACAGCGATTCGATTAAAAATTCGTCACGAGCGCTCTGCTTTGAATATTTTATCCATAGTTTCGTACGTTTGAATCCCGTGGATTTTTCACACACGCACAAAAATCCGCAGGCATATAAACTCTTGCCAAACATAATCCAATTTCATAAATGTACCACACACTTATCTCTTAAACGTTTCTCTCCCTCCCCCCCCTCCCCCTTCACTGTTCGTTAGTACATTTCAATCCTCTAATGCGTTACTTCCTCAAATACTTTTTCCCTGCCGCAAAATGAAACGTCGTTCCAGCGCTGCGTGGCAAAGTTCGATAACATTCGAGCGGTGCTCCGGCGGTCGTCACTAATGCTCTTTGACTCGCGTTCGTGCTTTTATATAACGTAATCTGCCGAGCTAACCAGCCGTTGAATAAACTTGCCTGCTCCGGCAGAAAACAGATCCGAAAGAGATTTCATCAATCGCCTCGTGTCGTACGAGCTTCCGTTTTCTTAAAAGCCACCGTCGTCGATTCACATTGTACATTCGTACAATATCATCGAGATGACGCGAAACAACGAATAATAGTAATTATTCTCGCAGATGCAAACACCATTGATTATCCGCTCTACATTTACATTGACACTCGAGATATTTTCGACGTCGTACGAGTTTTACAAATGTATCATTAGGCCACGTGCTTTGTAGAAAATATTCTTTTCTTTCTTTTTTTTTCAAAGAGAGACATTACATTTTACGTTATGTTACGTCACAGTTCAACATCGTGATTTGTTCTTTCTTTTTCGTGTCATCGCGAGATTAGAATGCTTTGAATTCGAAAATGTCTTTTTTTTTTTCGAAGAGAGATATTACATTACGAGTTGCATCAGAGTTTCATTACAAGTTTCTCGGTGTTGTACGAGTTTTCCCGAAAATATTATCAAGCACGTGCTTCGCTACATTCGAGCAAATCATCAACTTTCTAACTACAATCTACACGACTGATTAATCTTTACTTTGAAATGTCATTTAATAATAGTATTGTGTGTCAATAGATCGATGTATCATCAAGATAAAGTAATGCAATATATCAACGAATGAAACGAATTTTCGTTGGGATTCTAAAATTGAAACATTTACAGTTGCTCCCTAAATTAGTAGTAGCATATGAAAAATATATAAAATGTCCCACGCTTATCGAGACTTTATTTTTTAAAATTATATCCTCAGAAAAATGCGAATTCACATAAAAATCCACAATCCACGATCGCACGTTAACTAAAACATCGGTCAAACCAGCTCGACGATCATTTTTCATTTATATTAAAAGAGTTATGTACGTGGAGGAGAATACACCTGAGAATAAACTATGTTAATGCTAATATTTCCCAAATGTCCAAGAAACCACCAACCACCCGCGAAACCACAAAAGACCATCCAACCTTAATCACCCAGCTCGTTCGTCCGAGCAGAAGACGAAAATTATTTTTATCCACGATGAAAGCCGAGGCAGCGGCAAATCTCAGGATATCCCGCGTGTTGGCAGTTGGAAACGATAATGACGATGAAACCGAATGCCGGAGTATACCGGAGGTCTGCAACCCTTCGCCGGAAACGGTTGGACCCGTGCCAGGATCGTTCGTCGGCATTCACTTCGAATATCCGGATGACCCGGCGCCTCGCGTGGCTCCCAAGGACGGACAAACGAAATTCCTCTGGTATGCAGAGGGAGCAACAAAACCTTTTGGGTCTTGATCGACGAAAACCGTTCGCGGGACGGGGGGTGTTCCCACCACCTGCTGACCTCGTCGACGTGGCTCGTTCTCCATTTTGTCCCCTTCGGGGTGATACGTTCACCTCGACAGGACGGCCACGTGTGATATTAATCCGGCGCGATAGGGAGATACGTGGCTGGTGGATGGGCCGGATGTTACCCGGGCAACTTCTCCAGCTAAGCTCGGGCAAGGGGGTGGCGGGAGAGTTTTCTTACCGTGTCACGTGCAATTTCGTGCCGCAAAATGCCAGCCAACCTCGGGGCAACTTTGCTAGACGCGTGGTCTCGTATACTTTGACGAACGTCGCTCCCTAGGCTTCAGAAACGGGGACGAGCGTGTTCTTTTGTGCAACGGAATTCGGTTTCGTGCGGCGTGAAAGGACCTTTTAAACGGGTTCAGCATTTCGTATTAGACGAGGGATGGCTGGAAGTATCGTAACGGAATAATTTTACTTTTGGTAAAATTATCTTGTGCTAGGGACGGGCTCGGATGCGCGTTCATAGAGAATTTGATATTTTGCTGTAAAAGAGGATTTTTCATCTTTCAGTTTTAATAGTTTAATAGAGGTTACGCAGAGGAAGCAGCACATTTGGCAAATACGCAGATGGTAAATTTAATATTCGTAAATTGGTAAAATTGTGTTATAAAGAGAGATTTCGAATCTTTGTGTGTTCATAAGATATTTAAAGTTGCAAAAATGCGAAAAAAAGAAATAGAGTAACTTGCATCTTGGATAACACGACGGATCGACAAGAAAAATAGCAATTTTCAACCCACCATGTACGACAAGTTGAAATGCTTTTAAAGTTATAGGAAATTTAGAGGGGTAAAGTTGCAGAAATGCAGATTTTGTATAAAATATTCAAAGCAGAGTATTTACGTGTATTTATTTTAGATTGACCCTTTTATAGAGCGATACCAAGGACTGGTACAGTTAAAAAGAGAAAAGAAAAAAAATTGGAAAGTCCTAATTTTGTCATATTTTTTGATTATGTACGTGGTAAGTATATTTGTCAGAAACAGTTTGTTCAATTTCAATAATACCTAGGTAAGAATACATATCATATATGGATATAAATAATAACTAATCAACAACATAAATAATAACAAGTTAAACAACAGGTAAATATAATTGTCAGCAATCTATAATGGATTAAATGGAAGAAGTATATATAATACGTATTAATAATAGCTTCAGAAATTTTTAATCCTTTATAGATGATAAGTAATTTACTAATGGTACTATTAAAATAAGATAATAGTATTTGCGTTCGAAATGATGTTAATCTTCAATATTCTAAGTGGTGGTTCTGCGTTTATGAAAAATTTAGAGTTACAGAATACTGCATATAGAAAATACATAAAACATTCAAACTAGAATACTTGTGTTCTAGATTAGATGGAGAATCAATAGCTTCGAAGATGGCAATTTCTAAAGACTTCGAAGCTACATATTCTGGTGAAACAAGTTGCACATTAGGCAAACAGACGATAAATGTTTGATTTTGTGTTATAACTAGAGTCGAAATATTTGTGTCGAAAATAGCAATTTCTAATTTTTTTGTTTATGTTGTAGCAGAACTGCATATTAAATAAATTAACGTAGTAAAATTAATCTTGAACTCTTTTGATAGAATTAATGAATGCTTGTGCATTCGCCTCAGAGTTGTACAAAATTATTATGTATAATAATATACATTTATATATGTTTTCACAGAATATTCGTTTTTACAGTAATATTTGAAAAATATCTTGAATGTAAACTTACATAAAGATTTACAGTCCAGTGATGATGCAGAGTCGTTTGGCTTCAGTTCACTGTAAATAAAAAAAAAATTACATTAAATTGTAATTTTTTAAATCGTGGATTATTGCATACAAAACGTACAGCCATATATCCATGTAACGTGAAACTTTTGTAATCACTGAATGAGAATACTATTAAATGATGTGAAATTTAATACAACTTATGCTGTAATTATAGTATGGATATTTATTTGAATTCACATTTCTATGAATATAATTGAAAATATTAAATTTGTTTTATCTATTAAATATCCATTAATTAATGAAATTGATAATTTTTATAAATTCTGAATCTGTCAGGAACATTTCAATTAAATACACGTAATATCATTTCAATTAAATACACGATATTTTGAACTACACACGATCGAAGGTACATTTACGAAAAACATTTCACACGAACCATGTGCCGATAATGCTTTTATTACTTTATGAACTTCGTAGATGGTTACTAAAGAAATGGTGAAGTGTCCAATAAAACGTCAGAAAATTATATTTCTATTATTAATAGCGGATGAAGAAGGAGTTTCTGGTCACGCCTTGAAAGACAGTTTGTCTTGGAATAGTTAATTATATATCGGGACGAGATTCCCCGCAAAGCCGCAAGGTAATTTTCATCCAGTGAAAATCTCGCCGAGCTTCGCCGCGCGATTGCTCTCTTCTGCAAACAAATCATCGCTAATTCCGTCCCCGATGACCACCGGCTGGCGCGGCAACTCCCCGCAAGAATTATGCCGAAAATGCAGCCTGCTCCACCGAGACGGTAAATAAACGACTCGCCTCGTATACGTTGGCAAACCTCGCCAGTTACTCGCGATTTCAGCGAGTCTCAGAAACCAAACTGATCGAGACTCTCACCCTCTCACAAAGTTCTCAATTTCACAGCTATAACCACGTCGCCGTTCAAAAATTCGTGACATAATGAAATTTCAAGAGAACTCGTTCCACTGAAACTTTAATCGATTACTTTCGAAGATTAACGTTATAGTTGTGATATTTTTCTTTCGAAGAGAACGTAAGCAGAAGTTTATTTCGTTCGAAAAATTTTTCAACGGAAGTTCACGTAACTAATGACGAACAATTTTTATCAACTTTTCAAACTGTTTTAACTTGGTAGATAAAAAATTGCGTAACTATTTATTTAGTCTCATTTTAAAGTGTAAACCCTCTACCTTGACAGCCCCGTTCGTTTTTTTCTTTAAAAGATCCTTTTACCCCTTTTAGCAGATAGGAAAGTAAAGATTTTTATCCACAACCTATTAAGGTTGTAGAAATTTTTCAAACAATATTGAAATTGTCAGGAATTAAAACTGGCTGTACGATATTTTCCTCGCCAATTTATTAAACTTTGAATGCATAATGCAACGTTAAATGACGAAAGACTTAAGAAATTTCAACTTTCGTTTCATTTCAATCCGATCCATAGCACATTCCCTCCTACAATTTTTATTCTTTATTGTAATTCTTTTATCGCTACGCAGAATACACGTGAAAAAATCATACCGCTAAAGATAAAATTAAAAAATTAAGGCGACGCTGAGAAATAACAATAAAATCTTCGTCGTTATGAATCACGACCCATGATTCAATCCAACCGTCGTTGCCCGACCTAACCAACATCCAAGGATTACAACTTTCTCGGTAAAGAAACAAAAGAAGAAGAAAAAAATAGTACACTGCGCGTAGATACCACCCACGTAAAACTTCAATCCGTTCAAAAAGCCAGAGTCAAAAGCACGTGCCTGGCCCCTCCTCTACGGTATCATCTTATTAAACTCGCTCGTACCAACCGAGTTGCGGTAAACGATACTGTCAATCTTCTTCTCTTGTCCCTTCCCTTGCTCCTGTCATCCTTTGCAGCAGCTGTTACCACGGGACCGCCCCCGAGCCGCGAAATTACAGAGCCCGGTGAGAGGAACGCGTTCCTCGGCCAATTTACCAAGCGGTGATTCTAAGTCCTGAACGAGAAGCGTCTACAAACGAGGCTGCGCATCAATGGTCCGCCTGTGTCATTACCGGCTACTACGAAGTTGGAGCACGAGCCCGGGTAGGTTTGAACAGTCATTAGCAAACGGTAGGGGTTGAACGCTGAAAAAGGGTGGCGGAGACATCGGTCGCGATAAGGTGCCTGCTTTCAAACTGGCGCCGCGCCGATACCGCGTGGTTAATTTCATTAGAGACGGAAGTTGAGACGGTCCGGAAGTTCAGGGTTCCGCCAACGAATTCTCGGTGGCTTAGCGGGAAGTACTGACATTATTGTTGCGTTAATTCTGCGGTTCTTGGCTCTACTCTTCCTTGAAATATTCTGTTAACCCTTAAAGTTCAAAAGATCTATGGGAAATCCCTTTCGTGCAAATCTTCGAGTCACATTGCATTTACACTCCCGCTGAAATGTTTCAAGGTACATTTCACTTTTAACACTCAGGACATATTTGCAGTAAGTTGGTACAAATGTTCGAATTCGATCGAACGGTTCCGAGAGAATAACATATCGATACATGTTTAGAAACAAACGAATCGATTCGTTGAGTGTGGCGGTATTAAACTTCCAGACTTTTGGCAATTTCAAACACGCGAAGAGTCCAGAAACATACGCGTACAAACGTTCGATGTTCCAATGTCCATTTATACATTTTCTAGAAATTGAAATTCAACGAGGACCCTGACGATTTCACGGAATAATCGTCTCATCGAAACACAATGTCAGGAGATTTTTACAGCCTGTTGCTCCAAGTTTGCTCAAAAATTTACAATTCCACGCGGAACTTTAACGAAAGAAAAATCGCTGTCGCTTTCGCGAAAAAGCGATCGCTGCGTGTTCGGCTGGACGCGATAAACAGATCGCGGTGGGACGATTCTGCCACGTGTTTCGCGGCCCCTGCGGCGGTCCGCAAACCAACGTCGACAAGCGGACGAACAACCGCTAACAACGGTTAACGACCTTCAATGAAACAATGAACGACGACGCGGCACGTTGTTACCGAGCCGGCTATTGCAAATTTCGTCCTCCCCTCGCGAACCTTTCACCCCCGGTGTCCGTCGCGAATCCGCTCGTTTCCTGCTCGTCCACCATAAATAGCGTCGCTGTTTGACGATAGTCATTCGCCCGCCAAACGACTACGAGACGATCGCGTTTCCACGCGTTTGATACGTATGAATTGGCACTGTAGAAACGAGCTTTGAAAGCCGGAACTCTCCGAGCACGAACTTAAAAGCTAAAATTCTCAACGCTCGATATACAGGGTGTTTCGTTGTGAGACCCACTTCGGGAGCTGATTGTACGTCTAAAAATAATGGAAAAAAGTCATATAAATATATGTCCTATCTGTCTTCGTTTGTGAGATGTAACGAACTTTCTGTTTTAATTACTTTTGCAAAAGATGTAAAGAAACGACCACCTTGTATTCGAAGACAAGCCTGCATGCGTCTTGTCATTGGTCTGGTTACTCTCTCTATCATTCCTGGTGTTTCTCGAATTTGTCGGAAACCTTGCTCTATTCTATTTCGTAGTATTTCAGCATTTTCAATCGATGTTGCGTATACAATAGATTTTAAATGTTCCCACAAATGAAAATCTAATGGATTCAAATCCGGAGAACGAGCAGGCAATAGGACCTCCACGACCAATTCATTTATTTACAAAGTGTCGATTTAAAAATTGCCTAGCCATTCGGCTAAAATGCGGCGGAGCTCCATCATGCATAAACCGCATACGAAGTCTAATATCGACTGGAACTTCCTCTAATATTTCGTGTAAACGCGTGCTCAAAAAATCAACGTACTTTGTGCCTGTTAGTTTTCCATCGAGAAAAAAAGATCCAATTAAAAATTTATCAATTATTCCTGCCCATACGTTTAAGCTAAACTGGTGTTGATGTCTTGAACGCACAATAACATGTGGGTTTTCTTCATCCCAATTACGATTATTATGAAAATTGAATATACCATCCCTGGTACAACTAGCTTACTAGAGTTTGGTCTGTTTATAAAATTCATTATATCTCATAAACGAAGACAAATAGGACATATATTTATATGACTTTTCTTCATTATTTTTAGGCGTACAATTAGCTCCTGAAGTGGGTCCCACAAGTTACGAAACACTCTGTACATCTCGGCATTCGTAGAAAATTTGAGTGTGCAAAAATATACAAAAACAAATGTTTAATACAATGAAATGAATGTCCATTTCTATAAAATTGTAAATTTTAAAGTTGCAACTTTAACAGATGAGACAAATTTCCGAAAAATCTCTTTTTCTTCTCAATTTTAACGACGATTTTACAAAGAATATTCTATTCTATTGTCATTATTCTCACTGAAACAACAACAAGACAAGAGGTCTAGCCAGCATCTTACAACAACGAACTTGGCGCCGATAGTCTCAAAGAAACCTCAAGATCCGGCTTTGATCGGCAAACCCGAGCCAACCATTGTACCTCTAAATTGTATAGTTCCAAACTAGACCACTACGAACGAAGAGTTTTTCCGTAGATCTTGACTTGCTAAATAACTTCATTAACTCGGTGAGAATGGCCGGCCAGCAGCCAGGGAATTGGCGTCGCCTGTTAACCTGCCTGTAATTCATAGATCCATGAATTATTCCACGTGTTGCTCGAAATACGTTTAGTTAACTCGAGCGGAACGGTTAGAGCCAAATTAATAGAGCATAATTGTCGGAATTGTTTGGAACTCGTCGGCACAAATCGAATTGCAAACGACGTGTTCCCGGACGCAAACGATTTGTCTCTCGGCGTTCATCTTAATTCATCTGAATCAAAATCGCTTGGACCGAACGTAGCGATCGAGGAAACAGCTTGATTTGTTCTTCCTGGCGTTGCTACTGCGAGTGCTAGAGATGGGATCGAGTACTTCACAAGTAGATTCGAATCCTTAGTTGCGAGATTTAGACCAAACTCTTTACGAGGTATTTCTATAATTTGTTCCGTTTGTATAAATATATCTGACGCTCATACACTCGATACGTTTGCTTTCATTTCCCAAGATTGAAGTGATTTTTGAAGTCTTTTGGCAGCTATAATAATTAATATTGAGAATGCATTTTTCAGTTCAAGGAATCTCTCTTTCTGAACGATGTTTGGAAACGAGACAAAAATTATTTCTATTTCTCTAAACAAGGTTTTCCAATTTTATGCATAGAAAAACAAGAATATTACAAAGAGACCCTATCCCTGTCTCATTTACGTGACAAATTTTATTTTAAACGAATTACACGTACACGATATAAGCGGCATTTGGATTTCTCCGCTTTTAATGAGAGGATGGGAAAGATCACTCTGTAAAATTTTGATTTCCATGATTCGAGTACTACTTCTTAGTTTACAGCAATTCGAACTACTTACGAGTACGTTTCGGATAAAATAAATACACTGGCAAGCTACGCTCATTGATATATCTTCATTTTCGAGCAATATTTGGAATTCGCGAAACTTAGATATCAATATTGATTTGTATAAAATTGTACGTTCTGTTATACACTGAATCGTATGTAGTATATATTTAACTTGTCCTGTATATAATAAAACGAATACATCTGCAAATGTGATGTCGCGGGAATATTTTTAATCTCGACTGGCGAGTTCGAAAATTTAGAGACTGAACTTGACACGGATCCGTAAGTACACGTCGATCCCATCTCTAGCAATTTCCATCGACGCGATATTACGCACGCCGGTCGAATTGCAAGGCAAATCGACGCGGAACGTTGACGTCCACGCAAGATACAATGCTCATCGATGCGCGGCCCCAATGAATTACCAGGCATTGCATTGGTGAATTAAATTGATGGAACACGCGGATGACTCGTCGACGCGGCGATATCGCAGCTGTCGTTGCACACCCTCGAGACCGTTCCAGGGCACGTATATCGCTCGAATATACCTCGACTTTACCAGAGATGTTCGTTTATTTACAAATTTCTCGTTTCAATTCTGCCATTGTTCGTGAGTTTCTCGGTTTTCGATCTTGTTCTTGTTGAAACGCCCAACAACCGAAGAAGAGATCTCTGGTTTAAAGTGTAACGAAATAAGAAATAAAATAAAATAAAATAAGAGCGTAACAATGGGGATTCTTTTATATTTGCTTCAACTTCCTAATGATGGATAGTTCAATTGACAATTATGCAAAGAGACACTTTAGTAGCTCCTTTTTGTTTTTGCCTAGTGCAAGTTTAAAGAAAGAACTTCAAGTTCTCTTTTTTTGATTGCCTACTTCATATTTACAATCGATATAAATTCGTCAGAAATTTTACTGTATTACGATAAGAAGAAACGAAGATGGATGCAATATTTTTAAGTCCAGAATTTCATTTCGTCGAATAACCAACCAACTTTGGAGTTGATCGAGATTAAATGGCGAGAATTGAGATTAAATGGGATTACTCGTCGAGGGCAGAGTTTGGCAGGACTCGTCGATCCATAAAATCCAACTAAGAACAATCGTTTGGAGAAGACTAAAAGGATATTTTCATATTCGAACGTTGCATCGTACGGGTTTATTTATAAATAGTGATCTCAAGCAACAGTACACGTCGGTTTGTGACATCTGAATTTCTCGACACGAATTCCAACAATTTATTTCAAACGCATCAAAGTGTCGACGTTTAATTCTCAAGTTGTATACTTTTCATACCGGTCATTGACAATTTGCAAAATTTCCACGAAAGTTCAAACAGTTCTTCCGAAAAGTTTGACAAAGATGAACGTGTTCGAGTTCAATTATCTCAAACAACATCTAACCAAATAAGACAACGTGGATATCATTCAAGTCTATACTATAAATAAATATACTACTTATAAATCTGTAACGTACACCGATTTAATATTGTCAGACTTTCTGCGAATCGACGTGTTCCGCGCGAAAAAAAAAAACCGAAATTGAGAAAAAGTCGGATTCTCAATTGTTAACAAACGACTCGCCGCCAAGATTTACACGGCGCCAAAGTCGAGATCGATCGTGAACAAACTACCGTGCCCGTTTTCGGGTAATTACACCATCGATCCCGGTTCCACGGAGCACCGCTAATTGTAACATCAGTTCGCGTGCGGCCGCGCGATTTATAACGAAGGCTACGCGATCGAATCAGACCCAATAAATAATTCGTCAGCCCTCTTGGGATCGAATTGAATTTCAGCTGCGAGATTAATTCCAGGTTTTACTGCAGACACGGAGCTCCGCCAAGAGAGAATGGAACAAACGGAATCTGCTTAATCACAGTGTCACGCTGACGGAGGAACGCAAATTGAGCTGTTGGCGGATTTTCTTTTTCAACGTTTCGTTTAAAAACTACGTTCCGACGACTGTTTGGTAGTTTGAATGCTACCAACGCTTGAGAAACAGTGACTATCGAATTAGAACTACCGGTCTCTAACGCGTACGAAAATATTCTACGTATGAACCGTTCATGGCATAAATAATAACGATTAAAATAAATAGGTCGTGTCTTTATTTAACGAAAATCAACATTTATTTAGACAAAAATATACCCCTGTCTTTTTAGAAAAATAAAAAAAAAAAAACAAAAATCTCTGACGCTGTGACAATCATTTTAATCGATACGAACAGGTACGATCGTTTGAATCGACAGAACCTGCTAAACGCAATTTTACTTTATCCGTAACGCTGGAGAAACGATAGGACAACGTGCTGCATTATTGATCAGTTCTACGCTGCATAACGCCGGTTCTGCAGTATCAAATTTATAATAGCATCGACGAGAGACACGAGCCTCGATGAAGCATCGCGAAATCGAACAGTTTGCAGTCGATGTTCTGCTCGCCTTTGTAACAACGTTGTGTACACGCCGCGACAGAGGCTGGCGTTACACGCGTCGACACATCTGCTCCTTGAACGATGAATCTTGCCACTCGAAATGAACGACGGCCGTGTGCTGGCGATTATAAAAGCTGCGACTGCTGGATAAGCGGATCGACGTGAAACGAAGGATGCATCTGCGATTCCCAGCGTTTCGCATACCGTTGCATACGTAATGAGAGATTTTGCGCGCCGCGCAGAGGTATCAGCCTCTTGTATTAGCGATCGCCGTTAAAAGCCAGCTGCTGGCTGCGCGACTGGTGCCAAATCATTTCGCCATGTTGAAATTTCAGACAGCTACAGTTTCAATCGAACGTCGAACGGTATCGATTCGTGTTATATATTCGATTAGAAGTTGGTCGAAGTGTTAATCGACGACCCGTGTAGAGTGGATCAGGTCGTTAATAAACAAGCAGTTTCACGAACAGTTCATTAACAAGGAGCAAGTCTAGTAATAATTGATCTTCTCTGTTGTATTTATGGCGAATAAATTTGTAAAATTTCGAGAAAATTCCGAAAAGTTAATTATTACACTGTGAATTTATCTGTGTAACAACATCTGTGCCTGTAGCTTACTGAATGAACGAATCGCAAATTGTTGACATTGTTGACATTGTGCATGTAATAACAGCTGAAACTTTCCACATTTTCCGTGACGTTTTAAATCTGTTTGAACCAAAGTAATCGAACCATCTCGAAGACGACATTAAAAATTGCGAGCAGTCCTAATCCAATCACCAAAAGTTACACGCTTCTTTTTCCACGCATCCCGCGGCAAATTTTTGTATCAAATCTTTCATTGCCGAATGTTTCAGCTTCTAACACATAATAATTGAAGAAAAAGATATTTTACAATTTTATACTTTCATTATGTTCAAACGCTCTTGTCCTTTAGGATTTAATTTCAACTTTATAATAATTTTAAATTATTAAACTTCTACATTTAAAATTTATCTTAATTCAACATCAAGGTCGCAATCATTTTTTTCTATACGATCTATAAAAAAATATAACGCTGTTATCCCTAAGGTAATTTAATCTAATAATTATAAATTATAAATCAAAATTTTTTCTTAAATCAAAGTTCCTTTTAAAATTAAAATTCATTAAATTTAATAATTCTCCCAATTAAATGTTAATTTAAATTTTATATTAAATATACATTTAGTACCAAGTATCTGTCTGCAATATCATACAGTAACTGCACGCTGTTAATAATACAGCAAATATTTTTTACCAGGTATTCGCGTGATTTAACGACTCGCTACATGCCGGTTAACAGCTGCAAGAAAATCTAACCTCGAGAAATCTATCCCCGTTGATGTACCGACAACCCGTATCGCGCTCAAGTAATTAAAAACACCGTCGAATTATCCTCGGCTCATTTGTCCGCTGCTTTTTTATCACGTCGCTCCACTTACATCGGGCCTTTTTTTATCGGTCGTTCAAACATTCGCGTCCCGTCGCCTCGTCGCCTTTTATTTCATCCTGATGATCGGCCTGGTGTAAAACCGCTCGTTACACCGCCCAAGTTTTTATCTGTTTTCACTTACAGTGCGCCAGCTCCCGGCCAGAGAGTTCGTTTTACCTTCGTTTAGCATTAATAGCGGAATTCCATATTGTGCTGCGCAAACGCGTCTCGCAACGAACCTCTTAAGCGAAACTGCACTGTTTAAAATTCTCCTGTTCGTTTTATTTATAGAGAGGGGGATGGTTGGAGATTCATAAAGGGGAGCTTAATTCCCTGAAAAAATACAGCAGATTTAATCCGCCGCCGCGAGATCGTACCTCCGATCAGATAATCCGAAAATGTGGAAAATAATTTCACATTTAGTCGCACAACAGTTTGTTCGTCGTGAATTGAAACTCAATTTAAGAAACATACACGTATACATTGTCTGGATTCTTTATATGTTTATGCAGATAATTTTTCCCAAAGTTATTTGAACTCGCAAATGATCCTCCAGTTTATTTCTAATAATTACTTCGCTACTTCTTCGATCATTTGCTCAACTGAGAAAAGGAATTTAGTTGCAATCGAAAATTACCAAAGAATATACTTCTTTCTTAAATCGAAGTTTTATTTGCGATAGATTTTATAAACCATGATCGAGCTACGAAACACATGTCATTCGTTGCAATTTCTTCAAAACTATCATAAACATTCTAACTAATGAAAGTTTTCACAGTATCGTTCGATCCCCGATCAAGGTTTAAAATTTCCACAAGCATTTCGATTGATATTCGAATGGTGATTCGAATTTATCTGCAAACGCACGAACACAGATTCGGAACGAGTGCCTCGGATCCCGACGCCACGCTAATCGCAGCTACACATATTTCAGAACGAGCCGAGCGATAAAGCTGACGAAATAAATTGAATACTTTGTGGCCGCGACACGTTCCATTAAGAGATTTGCACGCGTGCAAACATCGGCGCGAAGAACGCCACGAATTTCAGTCGAAAAAAAAAAAGAAAAAAGACTCCGCGAAAAGAGCGCGTGCGTAACTATAATTTAGTGGCGTCGAATGGATTTGAGTCGGCTCGTCCTCTGCAAAAAAGCGGTAAATCTACACGTGGACGTTTTTCCACGATGGTACTTCCCGCCGATTTGTTCGGACTATCTCACTCTCGCAACTGTTGCTTCTGTTCGAACGCGGCCCATTCCCAGAGAGCTTTCGTGGCAAGGATCCAGCCGAGCGATCTCTTAAAAATTTCCCCACGATATTCCCACTCGGCGATTTTAGACGTCGACGAAGTTAGGTGTGAAGTTATTCGACTGCCCTTTAGAATATTTTCGCTGGAAATTCGAAAGTGGAAATTTAAAATCTGGGACATTTAATTTCTATTAACTATAAAATTCAATATGAAAATTAACGTTTTATGATATTTAATTTCACATTAAAGATTGCTAATGTTGCTATTAGTAATAAAATAAGTCCCACAAAATGAAGAAATATATCGATCAAAACAATTCGAGAACATGTGCGAGAAACTGTCAAGTAATATATATATATTAAATTACTAAAATAGAGTATTTAATGTTACTATACGTTTTATTAATATTTATCAATTAAATAAAACATTCCAAAGTTGTTTTAGTCCAAAATGAAACTAATTCAAATTACAGTTAATAAGAAGAGCAACTAACTGTTAGTTTCTTTTTCTTCACGAAAGAAATACAAGATTATCAACGTCAAGACGCCGGAATAATAATGATAATATTCATCGAGAAGGAAACGCGAATGCTATCCAGATATCCAAAAGTTCAAAGAGTTTCATCATGCGAATTTATTCTCGGCAACTTGCTCGAGAGCATCGCGCTAACTGACAAGCTACTTTCTACGTGGTTGCATTAGTTTAGAAGGATCTCGTTATATAGAAAAAATACTCGTTTTTTTAGACGCGTCAACATGTGTGCCTCTGTTCACAAACACTCGTACAAAATTATAATGTTGTCAAAGTGTGCATTACTTTTGAAAAGATTCGTATTCTCGGTTAACTCATTTACATTCAACTAGTTACATAATTACAATAACATTCACGATCGTAATACGTTTCAAATTGAAGTTTCAAGCCAACCTTCGGAATGTATATTATTTTTGTGTAAGTTCGCGTATTAAACAAACACGAATGAGTTACTGATTCAACAATCGCGTTTGCATAATAATTGCAATAATATTCACGATCTCGAAGCTTCAAGATAACTTTCAAAGTGTACACTTTGTATAATTTAAAACAATTCCCTACCACTCTGTGCTGTTATTTAAAAAAAAAAAAATCATTACGTTCGACAAGAGTTTGCATTATTCACTGCTGCAAACCAGTGGAAGGTCAGCTTTAGAAAAAAAAAAAAGCAATCACAGTCGTCGCCCGTGATTCACGTTCGCAATTTCCCCACGCACATCCATTTATAGAAACCAAAATTTCGGTCCATTTCCACGTGAGATCGATTGAAAAAAAAAAAAGATTGCTTCTCGATGTTTCTGTGGTCTTCGTCACCGACTATATCGAAAGCACGAACGAGAAGCCTTGATGCAAATAAAAAATTATTCGATTTTCGAATCTTCAAAAAGATAATCCCACTAGATTAATCCTTGTGAAACGGTTCAACGTTCATCAAAGTATCGTCAATCGACGCTGTATCAGACAGAATTACACGAGTGAACAACGAAAATCGAATTACTCCTCCAGCTACACGCGTATCTCTAATCGATTTACAGAAATCTACCGTTGAATCGCGGATTGCCTGTTTCAATAGTTAAAGAAATTCAGTGGTAATCAACATCCTCTAAACAGGCCTGTAAAAGTGGAAAACTAAAGACTAATTTAATTGGGGAATTAAATGATCGATTTGATTGGATTTGCGTTTACGGGAAATATAAAGTAATGTGTAGAATGCATAGAACATATGCAAGATGCATATGACATCTAAAATAAAGTATTCGTTATCATATTCAATGGATGAAACAAGTTTCGATTTTTCAAATAATTTGCACAGATATTTGCAATCTACGTACGAGATTTCATTATTTATCATTTTAATAGAAATTTTTAGTATGTATGTTTGATATAGTACGTATTATTACTTTTATGATATATAAAATATTATACATCATATACTGTATATTTTATTTATATATAAAATAATTTAATCTTATGATATTTTATATGAGAGATATATTTATACATCTAAAAATAATAAAATATCTAGAAACTACTCTTGGTCTTTGACGCAACTTGAAAAAAATACGTACCGTAGGAAAAAGATTATAAAATAAAAGAAAAACGAGAGGACGAACAGACATTGTGGTGTGCCATGTGAAAAGCACATATAATTAATCCCTTTGAATTAGTTCTTAAGTAACAATCTCTGAATTGCACTTTTATTAAAATACAATTGCGTTGCATTTTCCTCTTATTGTTTCAACGTATCTGTTTATCTTCTCATTCTAGTTTGTACACCTGCCTTTCACCAAACAGAAGACATTACAACAAGAATAAACGTTCTTATCTATAAAAAGACACATCTCAAGCTTGTAACCCCCTTAACGAACATATCCAGCGATTTCTTTTTATCAATTTTTTTTATCATCGATCTAATCTCGTGCAATCGCAAGGTGGCTGAGATTTTTCGAGCGAACGACGATGCAGCTGGCGAAAATCAATTCCAAGTCGGAGATTTGCTTCTTGCAACTCGCGAGTTTGCATTGCGCCTCTTCCGCGTTCATCTTCAGTGCGAAGGATTTCTATTTTCTACACGCACGTGCGGTTTCCAGTGGGATGAAGATTGTTGAAGAACATTCTCAAACGAACCTCTTCACTTTCACGAATTAAATTCAGACTCTCAACCCCTTTTGACGTATCAGCATTCTTTATTAACACATCTGCGATTCTTATTGTTTCGACGTGTCATTTCATTTTTGCTGTAAACGAACCGATTACAATCAAACTGAAATTTATTTTTCCTTATTAATACGATTTCGCGAAGCTTTTATATATACTTAGAACAACGTAGTTCGAATAAGATTAAAATACGATTAAACGCGATAAATTTTTATTTAATTAAATTCTGATCAAATAAATCTGATAAAATTTTATTACCAACTGAGCTTGAGATAACATCCTACGGAATCCATAAACGGAATTAATCTTTTTCAGAATTAAAATTTCTTTGCAAACAGCGTACTGATCGAAGCTAGCGTTCGCTTCGTTCGTCGGATATCGGTACTTTATTTGAATGAATGAAATAAATCCGTATAACGTTCTTCTAAGCTATATCATTTATTTCATTATCCTGCTCTGTGGCATGAAACATATACGTTACCTCTTGAAACTGATCATATCTTTCTCGGTTAAATCAATAATTTTATTCTGTCTCTAGTTTATTAAATATATAACGAAAGACCTTAGTTTTAAAATAATCTTCAGTGTATCTTAACGTAAAATATTTCCGCACATGTTTGTTGCACTGTGAGTTTAATCTGTTGATTTTATCAGATTTATTTGATTAAAATTTAATTAAACAAAAATCTATCGCGTTTAATCTCATTCAAACCACGTTCTAAGTATATGAAAGCTTCGTGAAATTAAAATGTAAAATATACGTTCGTTTCTTCTCGTGGAAGTATATCTCTGAAATTCTCAATCTTCAGCGTCAAAGTTTGCCTGAAAATTAAATTTCAAGCAGCACTTTCTTGAAAACGGGGCAGAAGAATTTGATTCCACATTTCCCGTCGGGAATAAACTGAATTCAAACACGCTTGATGAATTCTCAAATCTGTTTTTTCACACACACACACACGCACACACACACACACAAAATAATAAAAAAAAAAGGGAAACAAAGTCCTAAATGAAAAAATATCATTCTTTCCATCGGATTTATTTTTACACGTGGAACTACGCGCTGGCTGGTTGTACCGCGATTTTACCCTACAAGAGGTAGAGAAACAAATTCAAATACACTTGGCGAAATTTTCAAACTCGTTCCCCTCGAAAAGCGAAATGTCAAATGAAAAAAATATTATTCTTTCCGTTCGATTTATTTCTGCATGTGGAACAACCCGGTGGCTGGCTGTACCACCCAATTTCACCCACTGCGTAAGTTGCACGGTTCGTGAAAATGTAAAAAAAAAAAAACCGCGTAAAAATCCTCGCGCTCCGTTCGCAACGATCCGCAGAAAGTCAAGTCGCATCGAGCCGAAGAGCAACCTCGAGGTTCTCTAGAACGCGACCGGGAGAAAGAAAACAGGTGGAAAAAGGCGTACGAAAGCGGAGGATTCGAGGAATAACGAATGTGTTATCAGTTCGTTGGCATCCAGGTGCACCTAATGGACACAGATTCGTGGCCAATACCGTGATATATGCCGTTGGTTGTCTGTACTTGACATAGCCAGCCAGCGAAGCAGCTTCAATTTGGTAAGACAGGCGTGCAAGTCGATTTCCTTCGTGTAACGTATGCCCAGATAATGCATGAGATATGGTGATGCATGGCTTCCTCCTTTATACCGATGTGCATAGGGAAATCGAGTTTGCTGCGACTTCGTCAGTTGTGTAATGTCGCCGGCGAGTAAGAAATGTGGAATAAAAGAAAGGAAAAAGAAACGTGTGCATTTCCACGACGGGAAATACAAATCGACGGGAGAATTAAATAACACGACGTGCCGCGTTCGAAACAACATTTTTGAACGCCAAAGGAAATTTAGCGAGCGAGAAATAAATGGAGTTCGAATCGATAGGAAAACGAAATGACGGAGAGATTTATATTGAAAACGTGTTGGTGGCTTTCGAAAAATTCTAGGAAACGAGGAGTAATAAAACTAAAATTGGTAGGATAAATATAAATGTGCAATATTGGCGAGATAAATATGTGTGCGTGTGCGGACAAAAATACTGGATGACAAAGAAACAACGAGCGAAAAATACTGAAGGTTAAATCGGCGAGGAAATAAAATAAAAAGTATTTATACTGAAAATATTGCAAGTTGAAGAGAATCGAAGCAAATGAGAGATAACAGAGCTTGAATTAACAGGTGATCTAAATGAAAATCTATGCATACGCAAAACAGTGAATAATAAAGGAAATTTAACGAAGTGAAAAATACTGGAGTTTAAATGGGACAGGAAAATGAAGTGAAAAGGATTTATATTGAAAATATTGGAAACTGAATACAATTCCAGCAGATGAGAAGTGATAGAATTTAAATTGACTGGAACTAAAGTTAACTCGATGAGACAATTAAATGAAAAGGAAAAAAGAAAAAGTTAGATTGAAAACATTGGAAGCCATAAAAAAGGAAGTCTATCTGAATGAGAAATATAATAGAATCTACAAGGAAACTAAAACAATATCTACGCACGTGCAAAACGTTGAATAGAAAGACAAAAACATTTGGCGAGCGAGATACACTGGAGCTCAAGTCGAATTTAAATTAAATAAAGGCAATTTACAATTGGAAATATCGGAAAAAATTCGACAACGTGAGAAATGATAAAACCAACGTCGACGAGAAAACTGAAAAGGCCTCCACCTTTTGAAGTTGGACTTCAAAAGCAAAATTTAACAAACGAAAAAAAATACCAAGTGAACAGCAAATATTAAAAACGAAACGAACTTACACATATCCGGAACACTGGACGCTTAACGAAAACTTAACAAGCGGAAAACACCGAGGTTTGATTCAAATTGAAAAAAAAAACGAAATTAAAAAAAAGAAAAAAGAAAAACAAACAAAATATTTACACGCAAAAAACACTGGAGGCCAAAGAACAGAATCGATGAAACGGGAAATAATAAAGTTTGATAGTCCATTCATACATATGCAAAACGTCGGGCGTTGAAAAGCGATTGAACGAGCGAAAACTACGGAAGCTCAAGTCGACGGAAATAAATTCACGCGCGCTCGAAACGCACGTCGGACGATTAAAGAAAAGTTTAGCGAGCGAAACGAATTTAGCGACGGCGAAATGATAAATTCCATTATACACAATGGGCAAAGGAATTAAAAGCGGGGGGGGGGAGGGGAAGAAACGGGTGGCGACTCATTCCCCAACGACAAAACGCTGCGCGGCACGTTGTGGTGTGTAACAAAGGGAAAAGCGTTTCACGGCGAGCTCACGCGAAAACTAAAGATGCAACTTTAAACTCAACTTGCGGCCGTCAGCGTATTTTCCTGGACGCGAGCGTGCGGCCGAAATAGCGCGGAGCTGCGTATTCGCCTTAACTCGAAACGACGAGACAGCGCATAATAAGCGTTACGTCGCATTGCTCCCAGGCGTCATGTAAAGCTTCCACCATTCCGCTCGCAGTAATCCTGTGACATCCAGTTAAGGATCGTTTCGCGTTACCGGCCAGGTAGGCTGCCACGTCCCTCGAGGATCATCCGATAGGTAATTGCACGTTTCCAGTTTCGTCCTGATCCAAATGTGATCCCGGTGCGTCCCGCGTCTGAAGTAGTTAGTAGACCGGGAAAGGAAGCTTGGAGAAAAAATTCCATCGACAGTGCTACAGTCTTATCACGGAGAGAGTTATTTCACTGACGATGTATCGATGCAGTGTTGGCTACGTTTGCGAAAATAGTTATCATTGGCCGTGAAAATCAATCGTGCACGCTTGAAAGTGACAAGTTGTTGGATTCCGTGTAATGGAGTCAACACGCTTACAATTTCAAAGAGTTTATTCCTTGTTACAATCGTGGTCGTGTATGATGTAGAATGATATAGAATGTTCTTTTAATGCTCTTGAATATGACGTAGAATGATTTAGAATGTTTTATGCTAAGCTGTCGAATCTCTCCAAAGTATGTCCTTATATATAATTGGTTATCATCGTTAAGTGGAAGGAGAAGGAGCATAGATGACCAACTATTGGTCACATCTTGCCCTTATGACTAATTATTCACAGTCCACTTTTATGTGGACTGTTGCTAGCTCGTTGTCAGTATTTGCATAGATTCAATATTGTCTGGGTTGGTCATCCAACAAAGTTTATTACATTATTTTTATTTTGCAACATCCATTTCTTCTTCAATTTTGCAATTATCATTCTTGTGGGATGGGCAATTCTGGGAAAGGGCCCAGGACTCTCTCCAGTGCTCGATGATTGCAGATGTCCCAAATGGTGTACATAAACAGTAGAGAAAGTTAGGCCTGCGACTTGAATTGTTTATGGCCAGCCCTCCAGGCCTAGCGTTTAAGACACTAAGAGTATGGATGCATGTGTGTGTGTGTGTGTGAATGACGAATTTTGTGCAGATGATGGCAGTGAGTGTCGAGAAGTCAAAGAAAACAGAGTGAGTCGTGAAAAAGAGAAGACAGTGAGCTGAGAGAGAAAAGAGAGTGAATTGAGAGTTGTGAACCTAGCGAGTTTAGCAGTTAAGAAAATATCTAGTATAAAACGTCACTTTACAATCATTATTAAACGAATTTTCTCTATTTAACTTTAAACAAACAACCATTCTTTCATCAAAATTCCTACAAATTGGGGTCTCAAGCCGGGATTCCAACATTCTTAAAATTGAATTTTTATCTTTATTCTTATATTTTTTAAAATCAAGCTCTTATTTTTTTTTTTTTTTTTTTTTCTAACTTCACCACGTTAGTTTGACTTGGCACCTTTCGCTTAGAATTATTCCCTCCGTCGGCGCTAAAAGGGTTAGCACCTAATGCTCTTACTTTGTGTAATCCTTCAATTCCATTCGACATCGGAATCTATTGAACTTCAGACGATTGCTCAATTCAAAGTGTGTCGAATTTCATTTCGCTATTAATAGGTTACATGCGTACATTCTGTGACGAAGACTGCATTTCAATTTTTGACAAGTGACAAACAAAGACTTGAACTAAGGTTTGAACCGCTGCTTTCATAAAATGCGATTAGCTCTTTGCTGAACTGCGTTAGAAATGCATTTTATCTCTAAATTCATTTTACTTTTTCACGATTTTGTCTTTGCCGGTCAATAAGCAATATAAAATTATACTAACATGAAATATTCTCCCTTCGATCATAGTGTTCTAGATAACTCAAATGAACATTTATATTTCGAATAAATATTTTTGAAAATATACAGATAAAATATAAATAAAAATAATATAGTTCCAAATGTTTTAGACGTGTAATGTACATGATATATTCATAGAAAGTTCTCATGAATTTTGCAAGTTAAACGTACATATTTATGTACGATGGACTGAGATAAGAAATTAGACCCACTGGAATGAACATATAGGCCGTAGTTTTATACATATATTATTTCTAATCTGAATACTATTTCTATAGAAGAAAACTGCTGCTCGTGATAGAACTCTGCTTTGTCGGTTCTTGCTTTATTAATCATCCATAACAATATAAAAAAATATAATATAATTACTTTCCAATTACTACACAAAGAACAACTATTTCGTTTCGTCTTTTTTTCGAAACTACGATTACGATTTACGAGTGACACTAGTGAAATTAGTAAAATTGTTGCTACTAGAAAATGACTCTATTACATCAAACCAAGGAAAACAGAAATTCGACAGATTAACATACTGTTCACAAAAAATATTTTCATCGAGACGATAACTGAAAACATATATGAATTCAATCACAAGGAGAAGCGAACGTAATTTATTGCAAGCCCTGAACAAAACGCTCCGCCGCACAATCCAGTTAGTATTCAACAATCACCGCGAATTTGTATTATGTAGCGCGCATTTATTTCCAAGCTCGCGTTGGCTGCTCGATCCGTCCCTCCAACTGAGAGAAACGGCGCCGAACCCCAAAATTCAATGGAGTTTTCAGGTCTGCTTTTAGCAAACGTCTCGCCACGGATATCGAAACATCAGCGAGGCTACGAAAGGACAGAGGAGAGAAGCACGAAGTGGTCATAATGAATATGTTAAACAGCACGACTGCCCGATGTCTCGCAAAGCTTTGGCGTTTCACGCCAAGGATTGCCGCGACTTTGGCTAAGGAGCTTTTCATTCTCTCGGCGGCACGCGAACGAAACACCAGGGTGGCGAAACAGTGGAGCGAACCACGTGAACCACGGACGTGATTAAATGGGCAAACGAAAAGCGAGGAAAAGAAGGAAATAAAATAAGGAGGGAGGAGGGGGGGAGAGGGGAAGGCAGGTCTGGGATTACCAGAAGAGATAGAACAAGACAGTCCTCTCGGCGGAGAGTCCAGGTGGTAAATTATTTCTTCGTTGGCTGGCTAATAGGCGAGAGAGTCGAAATTACGCGGTGTGCACAAAGCAACCGCTCCATTGTATCGGACAAAGGGAATCAGGATACGAGACAGAGAAGTGTAAGGTTGGATGCATTCCAGGCTGATTTTTCTCTTTTTTTTTTTTTTGCTTTCGTTTATTTTTTTCTCCCGTCTTTTGTTTTTCTTTTTTTTTTTTTTTCGTTTTTGCTTTTACATCTCTCGTCTCTCGTCGCGTACACGATTCACCTTCCCCGGTCATGAGTGTCGGATAAAAATTTGATGATCTCGCAATGTTACAGGTGATCCAGGTTTGGGAAATAATTGATTCGAATTTCGTGGAAAATAACAATTAAATGGATTGGAAACAATTGGGAAGAATTTTAGAACAAACTAGTGAGTTGATAACTGAAGAATCCTAATCAAAAAATGTAAGTGGTACAATTGGAGAATTTGGTTTTTCTATGTGCCAAAGCATTATTATAACGTGTAGTGTTCGTAAAATTTTCTTTCGTGAACAGAGGATTAATAATAGATCCGTAATAATAGATCCAATATCATCTTTGTAGCGAAAATTGTAAACGCCAAGAGTAGAATATTTGCAGAAGAATGTACGCTAAGTATCAAATATTAAATTTAAATTCAAACATTAATATATACATTCAAGCGCTTTTCAATTAATTTTATATGATTACCCAATCTAAAATTCATTGATAAAATCGCGGATAGTTGAAATTGGAAGTCCAGATCTGACTGATGGGATCGTTTATGGTGCACACGACACAGAGGCGCAACCTATATTTCGTGAGGCTATCGATATACAGGCGCGACAGTTTACATCGGTCGCTGTCGAAATGGAAAATTCACCACGCCATGAAAGTATCAAGCAACTATTTCTACACGCGTCCCTTTCTCTCTCTTTTTTCTTGTCTCTTCTTTCCTTTTCTTTGTTGTTTCGCAGTAACGCTATTTTGATAAAGAACATCACGACCAGGTCGATAGACGCCTGAATCGATTGAAATCTCTTTCTCCCCGCGTTTTTCATTTGCAATTTTCACTTTTCTCTCTCGTTATTTTTATTACCGTATCGCTGGTTTAAATTTCGCTTTAGAAACCTCAAAAGACAGAGCGCAAACGTGTTTCTGTTGAAATTTAATGAACAGCTGGTAAGATCGAACGAAATCCCGCGCGAAGCTTCTTCAACCAACTCCCATTTTTATTTACGTTGAACAAAAGAAAACGATACAACGAAGCCTGCGTAAAAATACCATGAAACACAAAACAGAGAACAATTAATTACCTCTGTTAATTAACCAATCTCTTCCCCCCCAGCAAAGAAACCATTAATGCTTCGATTACACGCGATAAAACGCGTTAGCCGATTCTCTTTTCGCCCGTGTTAAATGAGACTTTCTATCGAAAGCCGGCGAATATCCAGCAGAGCACCCATTATCCGACAAGGTTCTTTGTATCCACCCGTATTAACTAATTGTTTCGTGCCAAAGAAACGTGCGGGACCACCGATTATCATAAATTATTCTTCGTTGCGCTCGTACGGTAGATTTTCCATAATTTAACGAACGAAAATAATCGACGACACACAATACGTGGACGATGAAGGAAAAACGCGCACGCATTCAAGTATAATTTATATATATATATATATATGGTTTGCGTGTACAAAGCAGAAAGAATTCTAGAGATGCTCGGAACGTCCCCAAACTACCCACTTGCGAATCTTTTGTAGTACTGTAGTATGTGGGTCGAAATGACGTCATGGGGAGGTTAGATATGAGAATTGGAAGAAGTTTAGTATTTAGGACAACGTTCAGTTGAATGTGCGGTATGTCGATGGAAAGCTTATCGATGGAGGGAAATATTGATAGGTGTCAGAGAATCATTCGTCACTTTCGTCACTCTGTCCTAGATATGGTGTCCTAAATATTAAAAAGTGCAACCTAAGAATCTTTCAGTCTGAACGGTAATCAAATCTCAATCGGTTTGCAACCACGAACGCAATATCGTTTGCACAGTGCCACAAAACAGAATATCAAGGCGAAAATTTGAAGAAAAATTAATTAATGTATCTCACAATATTGTTTTGAGAAAACAATTCTATTTATTTTTCTTGTTTAGAAGTCAGAAAAAAAATGTGCAAAGAAACTGAATGTAAATCAAAATCTACTGAAAAGCAAAACTCCAAAGTGAACTACACTCCAACAAGAATCAAATTTCAGCAATAACCAAATTTCAACGAGAATCAAATTTTCTGAAAGAAAATCAAAACCTAAATTCAAACGGGATTAATATTTAAAACGTTTATAAAATGTTACAATCTATTACAGAAAACGTAATCACTGCTGTCGTCCGCCATACAATTTTCTCGATTTCCTTTCATTTTAGTTACGTTCATTTCCACGCGGGATGCACCGCGATTTTTCTGATCAACTTCCGCTTCCATGTTCGTACATATCGAACGAATCGAGGAATGGAGAAAGTACATGAGTAAAAATATGTGGAAAATACGAGGACTACCTCCGAGGACAACCTTCTGGTTTTCCTACATTTTCCTCGTTTTTCCTGTCATTCTTCCTCCTCAGCCTTTATGCGAATGCTTCTACGAAATTACCCGTTATTCTCTTAATTTGTCTGATGAGGTATTGCCTCTTGCTAGTTAAATTAAAATTTCTATAAAAATTAAGTGTCAATTTAAGACACTTCGCAACATTCTGAAACCATAACGAAATAAAATAAAATAAAGTATTTCACTTGGAAAAGATTGCACATAAGAAACTACCAATGCTGCAGTGTATTATAAAATTAAACACCGTATTTCCCCGAAATTCATTTTGAAAAACATTTATTTGGTTATTCAGTAATTATACAACAGTTTAATAATACTCCTTTGACAATTTTCTTAAAACAAAAACAGGAACAAGTTAAATTTCCAACTTATTATCTTCTCCAACAAGGAAATTTAAATGATAAAATTTCTAAAAAGAAAAAAACAGGTGCATTTATTCTCAAGTATAATTTTAAGTTATGTCTGACAATATTCTATCTACATGAAAATTCGTACAAATAACTGAGAATTGACTAAAGTATCAGAGCGATTCTGCGTAAGTAGAGTAAGACACATGGTCAGACATAAAAATTTAGCTGCGCGTAATAAGAATGTCCGTTTTATCCTGTATCTTTAAGATAAAAGCACGTATCATTAACTCATTAAAATTATAGTTGTGAATTGCAAATAACGTTATTATTAAATACATTATAAATAACGTAGTAAACTCTATTTTCCATGAAATTAAAGAGAATTCCCAGAATATAATTCCCTTCTTATTTTTGCATTCCATCAGAAATGTGCATTTATATCGAAAGAGAAAACGTTAAAAGATATTCAAAAATTCGTTCTTACACCTTCACCAACTTAAATACCATTTTTATTCCAGTTTGTTCGAAGCATCCTAGTTTCCCGAGTTACTTCAGCATACGATTCAAACATCGTTATACTTCCTCCAACATACATTTACTTCCTAATCGTACAATTATTCTCCCTGCACACTCAAATTACCCCGTCATCGTTGTCTGAGTGTTAAATAATTACAAGGGGAAATTCCGACGAAATCCAAGTCGTCGGAATTTTCCCTTATAATTATTATTCCCTTCCGTACTCTCTCCACTCTCGAATTGTTTTCCCCAGAAATTTCACGCGGTGCGTAAAAAAAAAGAAGAAGAAGAAGAAGAGTAGACAAACGAGAGAGAAGTTGGAGCGACGAAGAGGAAACGTTCAGTTGAAGAGTGCGCGAGAAGGGGGTAGACAGAAGGCCTCGGGAGAGAATACGCGCGCTGCGACAGCGGTCGGTTGTTAGAGGGGAGAAAGGTAAAAGCGAAACATCGTCGTTGGAAGCTGGCGCCTTGTTCGCGAAGCGGGGAAGCGCCCGTGGAAAGAGAATCGTGGAAAGAGCTGGCGAACGGAAGTGGAAGAGGGAGGGGAGGCGGAAAAGTGGTGTAGGCAGCGTGCGAACCAGCCGCCGTTCTTTCACCCTGGCGTTCGCGCGTGTATCTCGAACGCTCGATGTTTGCAACGCGGGACGCGACGTGTGTTTCTGAACTGGCTGCTGGCTGGTTGGCTGGCGCAGTTACGGCCACTTTGTCGCCCGTGTACTTTGGGAAATTTCCCAGTTTCAACGTCTCTTTCCTCGCCCTCTTGTCGCGAGCGCGCCACCACCAGCCCCACCGGCAATCGTTTTGCCTGAATAGCTAGATTCGCGCGGAATTTAGGGATATTCCCGGCAATTTCGCGATTCCAGTTCAGGCTAAAAGCTGAAACGACCTGTTCGCGGAAATCGAACGCGCGTTTCCGTCCCTTTCGCGACGAGAGGCTCCGTGTTTGACCCGTACGACGATTCGCACGTTTGAAACGGGATTGAAGATTTTTCACGGTAATCGACTCGTTGAAAATAGAAGTTGAAGATTTTCTGATCACTTGTGTCGAAGAGAAAGTATTCGGGGCAAATTAAGCAAATACGTACTTGTGTAATGTTTAACGTTTAACGAGTAACAGATGATACTAAAAATCAATAATATAAATTGCCTGTTGAATATTGAGAATTTCGCAACTGATTAATTTTCAATCAGTTAATGAGAACTTGCGAAACTTCAAATTAGAACATGATTGGATTACGCTATCACGTTCTCCAATATATTGCTCCTACACGATTTTCTCCGTTATACGGTATCATTTCTCGTTCGCGTAATAGAAAACTCGCGTTCAGATAGGTGAATATAACCAGCAGAAAAAGCATTTGAGCTACAAAAGAGTGATTTGACAAAGAAGCTGTTAAATTCACAAAACCAGTCAGATACTTTTACCAACTACAAGATCACGCGCGTAAAAAAAAAAAAATAACAGAACTCGTGTCAAAACCGTCAGGAAGACGGTTGTAAGAACGTAAAAGAAAAAGAAAAGGCATCGTCTATCCGTCCGGAATCGGAAAAATCAGCAAGAACTTGGGTCACGCGGTATTCAAATCACTGCGACGAGGTTTAGTCGTCGAGATCACGTAGTCGCGCAATAAAACTCCCAAGGATTAAATCAAGGAGTGCAGTGACACGAAAACATCGAGCCCCGGGACTGGACGTTGAAATCAGAAGACCGTTTCCGGTCTTGCAGGTCGCGGGAACTGGCTGCAGTTCAGAAGTGGCACTTCACTTCCCTGCGCCTCACAAAGCTCAACGCGCTGGTTCTTTTCATAAAAAAGAAAAAAAAAAACGGTCACACTCGATCATCAACGACCAATTCGATTCGATTGTTAACACGTTCCGTGGCCAGGCCGATTTAGGCGAAAATTATACATTACGATTGACAGTTTTGCTTCTGAGGTATGTCTTACAATTTTTGTAATAGCGCAGAAACCATAATCACCACGAAGAGTGTGTAGAGTTGAAGATGCATTACCGAACAGGGGCAATAAGTTTAATCTTCAGGTATTATTTCAACAAACAATTATTTTAACGACGACACAGTTAATTTGAAAGGAAACACTTTTAGAATTGCTGTTTATGTCACAATAATACCAAATACTAATATTTATACTCTGTATCGAACCATCAAAAGACTTTCATGTTAGACGAAGCTTTACGGGCTCCTCGAGACTTTTACGGTGTCGTTTTGAACGACGTAACGCGGCGTAACTCGCGTAAGGATACGTCGATAATTTAGCAGGTCAATTAGTGGCTAAAAACTCGAGCGTGAATTTTACAGCTCCTTTGAATGTACAAAGGAGGGCATGAAACGCTTTATGGTCGCGGGAGGGATTGAAACAGCTTTCAGGAACGTTTCGGAGAATAGTAAATAGCAATAATCTTGGAATTCTCAACGTTCTCGCTCCGATAAATCATCACCTTTAGTATCTATATTTCGGTTATCTTCTCCGGATGTATCGAGTTTATAAATTGGAAACGGAAGTGCAAACTATCTCTTTTTGGAAGTATTTAAATATTAATCTTCGTTTAGCGAATCCTGGATCTATTTGGACTCGCTCGTATGAATGATAGGACCTGGAGTTATATCATTATCTATAGTCTTCCATATTTCTAGAACAACGAGAAGAAGGCGAATAAATAGATCGTGGATTTTTGGATGTTAGTGCAAAATTTAGAGATCTAGCGACGCACGAAAACACATAATATACAAAAATATATAAAATACTATGAAATATACTATATTTAGCTGTTGTACTATATACTATATTTAGTAGGTTGTAAAAATCTCTACTTAAGCTCAGTTTTTATTATTCAAAAAAGTTTATTCATCGAATATATTCGAATTTGATTGATTCTGGATCGGAGAACAAGAGGTTATTAGTAAACTGCGGACTTTATGCATTACTAAACGCTCCAGAACACAATTAAAGAAATGGAACTTTATAGAAATTTATTTCTTCTACTGAATATTATAATAATATAATTATATTATTATATAAATTATATATAATTTTATATAATCATATACATTTTATGTATTTTGTATATTTTTATGTATTCATGTATTGTGCGGATTTCTGCACTTCTAAATTTGCATTAAATCAATGTAAGGATAAGAAAATATCAAGCGAATCTTTGGAATTTCTTTTCCAAAACACCAATATCAAAAAATAGACTTTGATAATAGATTCTACATAAAATTATTGTTGGTTAAATCGGATATCTGAAGAGAAAGAAGAGAGTTCAATAACTAAAGTTCATATATTACAATCGAATTGTTATTGACTGATGTTAACTAAACTCTGTAGGTAAGTATATACCTAGTTATTAGCAAACGTATGCTAATTTATTTGCCACGTAATTACCTCTGACAACATACTCGGAAATGCAACACTTACATTAGACCCATAAACACGCAACTCTGTATCGAACATCTGTTCAACACTTTCGATATCACCGAGTTCAACACTTTCAACCTAATTGCACCGTTTCAATTACACGAGCAATTAAAAGTAATTGTGACAAGCAATTAAAAGTAGTTTAATTACGTGAAATATCGCGTCTCTGTTTTCGTTTTTTAACATTTTTGTAACATTTTGACAAAGTTATTCAGAAAGATGAAAATGAAAGATATATTGGAATATCGTATCGTTACTCGAACTAAACATCTTTCTGATTAAAAAAACGTGTAACGAGACAGAGCTAGATGATTACAAGCGCAGTTACAAGAGGAAGATGAAAGAATTTTTTTTGTCGAAAAAAAAAAAGTAATATCTATTCATGTACTTAAATTCCATACATGAAGTAATACAAAAATGTATCGAAGATGTATGAATTGTTACAACGCAATGTGAAAGTACAAAGATTACACGGAATATGTATAACACGCAGAAACATCATCCGAATTCATATTTAGTAGCTGAAATAAATCTCTGCCGGAGCCCAATTTCTTTAACTATGCTCGTGGAAAAAATATAAATTCTTCTGTATGCATGAATATACATGAAACGTTACGCGCGTTATTTTCGAATGTTGCACGCATTCCGTGCATTGTTGCATCTTCTGACTCCCCAACACGCAAATATGTTAATAAATATCCGCGCGATTTACGAACGTGGAATTCAAGCAGAAATTCGACAGAGACATTTGCTCGACGTTTCACCGCACACCTGCGTGCCCTTTCACAATTTTACAACACAAAAATCTCCCGTTTCAACTTGCTCGTCGTAAGTTAAACGCGACGTGGCTTCACCTCTCGTTTTGTCCTCCGTGACGACCAAACGAAAAAAAAAAAAAAAAACCAGGAAAAAAAAAGAAAAAAGAAAACAGAGAAAAATACTCGCGAAAGTGTAGCACAACACGAAGATCAAAGAGTCTTCCGCAAACGAGCGGTCTCTGTTGCCACGTGTTCGAATTCCACAGGAACTCTGCGTTCCGATGTGACGCGACATCGCGCGAACGGATAAACAACCGCGGGAACAAACCGAGTTAAAAGGGGCAACCGGATTTCCTCACCCGGTGAAAAGGGACCGCGATCCAATTACCCCCCGTTTTCCGTTTCGAAACTCGCGTTCGTTTTCGAGCGGCGGCAACGCCTCGCCCGGGATAATCCCGCGGCCCGCGCTTCCTAATCCCTCGTGCACTCTGTTTGAGCTATTATTCAGACGGCCGCACTCTGCAAATGTGCCAGCAACGACAAAGAACCTTCGCAAACACGTGTCCCGGAGCGGTGAATGATGCGGATAAGCTCGCTTGGCTTAGGTCGCGCGATCGTTCACCACCTCCTCCCCCGCGAAACGTCTCCGCGCGTTCGCTTATGTTTGAGCTGTTCGTCGCGCTGCTCGATCCTCGTGAATCGTGTTTGAGCTGTTGAGTAGTCGAAATCGAGGGGACGTGACACGCTTGTTTCGCGTAAAGGTAACTGCGCGCCAGGTATTGTGTATATACGCGGCGACGAGCATTTAGGGGAGCTGTCAAAGTCCAAACGGGTAAATTCCGTTGCGTGAGTGCAGCATTTTGCGTTCCCGAGATCCTAACTCAGAGAATGGAACCTGACGGATAAAAATTTGTCTCGTGGCAGGTCTTTCTCCTCAAATTTTCCAAATTTCCCAAGTACAAGGAATACACGGTTCTTCATTATACACAGAATGACGAATGCCATGCGTTTATGCGAATGAAATTAACAAAAAGTGGAGACGATCAGTTCGAAACTGAGACTATATTATAATATGATACGAAGGAGTATAGAAGCATGCGATTCATAGATCTCACGAAAGTATCTGAACATCTGTCGCAGAAAAACTTTTTGTAGATTATGCCTACCTATTGTATAAAAAATATTGAACTTTGTCATGATCACATATTGCTGATATATATTGAAAACCCACATAAAAATTACGAGATATTTATTACATGTACTCAGTGTATAAAATTAATGGCTAGTCTTTAACGTGTAATAAGTGTCAAATATTGGGTCGTATCAAGGTTTATTAAGACAAATAATAATAAGCGATTTTTGTAATCTCTATCAAATATGTACATGTATTGAATTTAATTGTACGTTTTACATGTATTATTTATATACCAAATATGTAATACTTGTATTTAATATCTCGCAATCTCTACACACATCTTTAGATTTGCTTCAAACTTGATCAATACCAAAATCATGATAGCTGTGTCTCATTGAATCGAAATGTTTCACGTGACACCCACAATATTTATTCACAAAAAGTTCCAATAAATTCTTTTAATACTTTCACCGCGTATCAGTACAAATGTATTTTATTATTCTTCCGGAATTCGATGTTGTTGCTTCTTTGCATCGTTATCTTTGTTATCGAGGGAAAATTCAAAGAAAACAAGATAATATATGCGAGTAACGAGGAAAGTTCCAACCCACTATTTCCATAAACCAATAATCTTTAAAAGCAATTCAACCGCCATGAGACGGCAAGAGAACGAAGGATCGTGGCGGTGAGGAAGCGAAGATTTCCCAAACTTCATCTCGTGTTATCGTTTTCGACAACAGCCAGTCGAGTTTTCCAACTTATCGACAAAGATGAAGTTGGAAAACTGAACCACGCCTTAAAGCACAGCCTCGTGACCTTACACCGTGAATTCAATGAGCCAACTATCACCGTGCTCTACTGATCAACCGTTGAAATATTATCACGATCGCGATAAATAAGCAGTTAACGCCTTTGTGTTGGAAACTAAACAACGACGATTTAATTTAAACGATAGAATTGGAAAAAGAAAAGAATATAGGATTTCTATTACGAAAAGGGAATAGAATCAGTAATTATTTAATTTAATTTCGCGAGGATTTTATTGACGATCCGATTAAAATAGGAAGTGAAAATTTCCCCTATCCATCTTTATTTCGGAGATAAATATACTCAGTTCGAGTTTTTAACTGTTTAATATTTATTATCATCTGTATTATATATTGCCAGTATATTATTTATACTACAATCGTTTAATATTATTATTATGTTTTAACTCAATTTCACGACTCAATCCAAGTTAAAAACGAGAAGAGAATTAGAAAATACAATTGATTTCTTCTTCCAGAAATAAACGAAATCAGGTCGAACGCGCGATTATTTAATTCCACGCGACAAGTCGACGAAACAACAATTGCTAAACACTAAAACTACCGACGACCTAAAGTATAAAAATTGTACCAGAGAAATTCCAGTGCAAGAAACAGAGAGGAGTTTATAACGCAATAAAGAACGAAAACTTTTATTCGTATATTTCACAAAGATTATTCGAATCTCCAAAAACATAATCTGCAGAACTGCTACTTTGCAGAATTACATTACATGGCCATTTTGACCATTTTGGTAGTTAAACGAGATATATTAAATTTACAAGGCGGAACGGCGAGCAAAGCGGGCGGAACTTGTAGTTTTAAACGATAAGATCCCGCGTTTCGCGCACTCAACATTGTTTATGAAACCGCGACACAGAGACGCGATATTCATGCGAAAAGAAAGGTGCAACGACCAGATATTTAAACGACTCTTGGTCCACAGAAAGAGGCGGAGTGTTTATGGGAAACGTCAAGAAAACGCGAGCGTCATTTAAACGAGCCGCGGCTGTTTACCATCTGTAAACCCGAACCAACCATCTAAATTTCAGACAATGTTCGTAAATCGAAACACGTACGATGCTGCGTCCACTTCTCACCAAACATGTATCGGTATTTTGATTTAAAAAATTACGAATCACACGAAACAATTGGTGAAAATTCATATACAGTGACGAACAACAGAAAATTTAAAAGGTCAACGAGATGAGACACAATTTTTATGAAATAGTTAACAAGTGCAATATACATTTCAGAATAAAATGACCGTTGATAATGTTGACAAAGAAATGTCTAATGATAGAAAAATTATTAATTCTCATAACGCATATACATATAAATACTGATATCGTATATTATAAAAGAATGCCAATTTTAATTGTTCTTTTATCCGCCATCGTATATATTTAAAAGTTTATGTGGAAAAAATATATTTGTACCTCGACTGAGATCTTTCATCCCTTTTGACGCAAAGGCTACGAATTATTAGCTGATATCTCTCGGCTTAGCGACATTTTTCCGGCAAAGCTTAACAATACCTTCTGCTTCGTGCAGGGAATTTTAAAAGCTAATATAATGCACTGTGTAGCCAGAGTATTATAGGAAATGCAATATTCTGATATATACCATTTAAACCAGCAACCAAAAGAGTCTCCAATACGCTTCTCATCATGAACGTAATGGAAAACCAGATGTATGCACGTAGATTAAACCGACCGAGATAAAAAACCTTTTCCTATTCATCAAACATTGATAGGACATGCAGTTTATTAAAAAAGAAAACAAAAAGAAAATAAACCATGACTGATATTAAATAGTTTTAAAAAATATTGATACAGAAACGAGAAAATCTCTCACTCGAGAATACTATGGGTAAGTTCAATCCTTCATTATGGAATCACCTGTTTCTGAAAAGAGTCTCTAATAAACTAAATTTTTAAAAAGTTAACAATTTTAGAAGCTCTAGCATTCTTTTAAAGAAAAATTCTTTTAAAACGAACATGTATTGATTACGTAAAATCTAATTAAAATGGTTTGATATCTATGTTTCTGAACATTAAAATACATCAAGATAGACATTCGTAGGCAAATTACAGATGTCAATGCAATTTTATACTTTTATAAATAAAAGTGGAATTTTTAGAATTTTCGATTTACAGAACTTTCTTAACTGCCTGAAAGGAATCAACTTATTGGGAATTTCATTTTGGATTCGTGTCCAAGCGCCTAAAACCAAAAATTCTTATAATATACATATATCTATATGTAATACTTACAATATGTATTTTTACATATTTTCATGAAAGTAACTAAAGAATAGAATTTAAATAGAAAAAAGTTTCCTGCATTAAATATTATAACAATCGCTCTATTTTAGATATTTCACATATGTTTGCACATTATATGCATTCTGTAGAACTTTTCCCCAAAAAATTCGTAGTCTACTTATTAAAAAAAAAAAAAAAAAAAAAAACACTGAAGTCTTTCAAATAAAATCCTGAAAGATTCCCCCAGAAAAATCTAACAAAATACGAACGTTACAGGTCGTTTATTCTATTCGTTTAGATTCTAGAAGAAGAGACGTGATTCTACAAATGATTCCAACGAATCGTTCGTGTAATAACGATATTGCTAACACGTTGATGTGAAAGAGAAGGTAAAATTCACGTAGAACGTGTCCGACAGACTTCTGCTCCAGTTTCTCGTTGCACGACGCGCTATTAAGTCGATTTATTGTTTACTCGTTTTATTAGTCGACGGCTTGATGCGCTCTTCCTTTATGCATTTATTATACAACGACTCTATTCATTACTCCACATCGAGAAATTTCCCCGCACGGAACGAACCTATTATTCCTTACACGGCTGCTTACTCCACTTTCTCGTTTTGCAGAAATGATGTAAATAAAAAGAAAAGGAGTTTCCTCATCCCGAAATCTTTCCAGGCTTATTATTAGTCTGTCGGCTGACATCGCTGAATTTTCAAGCCTCGGATTGCAAACGGACTGCAGATTTTCATGCACTTGTGAAAAATTTTAAGACAGGATAACGTGCAGAATGTACTTTCGACGTGCAAAAATGTATAAAATACCAAAAATAGCATTCAATTTAGCTTTCAGTACGAGTTTGAATATAAATATGTATTTAATATATAAATAACATCGAATCAGATATTGGTACAGTGCAAGCGTTATGCGAAGTTTCGTGTTTTTGTGAACGCGAATAAATTGGATTTAATTGGAGAATTGTTCTAACTATCTAAAGATCAAAGAGAATTTTATTATTATTTATTTTGCACGTTGTTTTGTATGTTTTAAATGATTGCATGAATATCCTATACCTCGAAACTACTTCGTAAGTAGAATATGATGCATGGTCAGACACGAAAATTTCGCTGCTCGTATTATTATTAAATGTAGCATTACTATTATTGAAGAGCAAGAGGGATACTAAGTTTTCCTAAATTATTTAATAATATTCTCGATTAAAATTTTTTCTTGAAATACAGATATTTTTCATTTTCATATGTAAAGAAATAAATAATGTTACAGAATCTTTCAAAATAAGAGAAATAATCTGTTTTCCGTATTTTCTATTCGTGCAACATACTCTGCATCGTTTCATTTTTGCGACTAAACTACTAAAGAAAGATAAAAAAAAAAACGCGAAGAATTTCAACAGGGAAATCTTGAAAAACAGTGAAATGCTAAATAGGATGATTTACTTAAGCAGAACACTATCTATGATGCAAGAAAATTAACTTGTAACTCACGACTGAAGTTTCACTAACAATATTACTTCAATGGTGCAAGCAGGCTCACATGTGCACGCGTCGACACATTGTTCTCTAGAAGTTTTCCTCAGCCGATCGACACAACGATTCGATGCTAATCAGTATAAGTATAGAAAGGAGAGGATCGTTAACCCGTTGACTGCCACGCGAAATTCAGACGTTTTACCCATGACACGCAATATTTAATTCTTATAAAACAGTATGCTAGAATAAAAGTGTAATGAAAGCGCGTTTCTTATTTGAACTAATTATAGTGTTGTTTAAAAGCCTGCACAGAATGGTCCATGGTCGGAAAAATCTGGCCCAGATTGAATCTATTTTTAATTTACAAATTATATATAAAGGTATCTTATAAAATTCATGCAGTTAGTTCTAGGTGGTATTTCTGCACTTTACCCAATGTTTTTCAAATCAATAAATGTAATAAATTTAATAAGTAATGTTTCCAATTCAAAAAATTTTCATAAATAAATTTAATTAATAAAAAAATATTCAATCACAAATAAAACGAATGAGATTTACTTTAATTCTGCGTTGTAATTAAATTTACATCTGTAGAATGTCATCTATCCACATTATCTGTAAAATCAAAACGTCTATAAAAATTAATTTTTATAAATATTCGATTTCGCGAAATATATCCTTGATTTATGTTCCCTGTATAATATACCCTTATAATCTCAAAGATTTATATTGTCTCTATTACCTCTGTAATTCAGCAGTTGTTCACCTGTCTCTGTCTTTTGTTTCCAAACACGCACTATCAATTGTTGCTTTTACAAATGAAAAATTATAACTTCTATAATAAGTTGTAGTTATAAATAAATTTGTAAAAATTAACAAACTGGGAATTTGTTTAACTCAAGCTAGTTACGCCATACTTCAATTGACACACCTATGCCCCTCACAAAGTTTCAAAATTTTGGCCAAGTTTCCCCGAGTGTGTACCGATGACCACGACCGTGTCAGTCACGTGTTAACAAAACCGGGTGAAAAACCGTTTCCCGTGATTAACGATTACTATCGGGCGAATTCGATCGAATATCGACCATTCAATTTTCCAAATCGCTCGCAGGAAGAGGGGTCAAAGGATCGAAACGCGAGGCGGCAAAACCGAGTTCGATTACGAACCTAGCGTCACCCCGTGAGGCTCGATATATCGCCGATTCAATCTTAATTGCCTTTTCAATCCCGGAATGTTCATTCGACTATCGAAATTTCAATTAAAATCATCGACCGTCCCCGATTACGCGGTAACGTTCCAGGACCCAATCAAACACTCCCTTCATGTTGCTCACCGGCTTACCGATTTTCCTGGAACAATGACGTTATCCGAGTGGCTGGATTCATTCGCGTTTCTAACTCATTTTCTTTCTCCTTCCTTTCCTCTCCCCTTTTAATTCCATTATGTGCTCCACTCCGCGCGAATAATAAGTTCGAGGAACGATTCGAATTGAGCGCGTTAAAGAGTTCATCGCGTTCGATCGAGCACAATGCCGATTGGATAGTGGACAAATGAAAAGACACTCGGGGCGTCTCGATGCGATGGAATTAGCCTAGATACGATTCGACTTTCTTTTTACGATGCCTTTCAGAATAATTCTCTCGTTGGGATATCTCAATCGAATTGGTCGAGCTTCTTTCCAACTGGATTTCTGTGCAATTGCTATTGTTATTTTCTTATTGTTCCGACAATCCCAAGAAAGAATATAAATGAGAGCTTCTCGACGATAGATTCCGTATTTCATACACATTCAATCTGTCCATTTACGCTGTCCGTTCAAACGTCTGAAACATGTAAATAATAATCAAATTATCAAAAGAAACAACGACTTCCTTGCGTAAATACGAATCTGTTTTACCTATTTTACTTCATTTACGATATTAATATTTTAAAGCATTGAAACTGCAATTAATTACAATTAGAAGTGAAACTTATATTACAATAACATAGTTCCAAACTTCTAAGCGACAATAACATGTGTCATTTATCCGATTTATTTTTAAAATATTAGGCGACCAGACGAAAAATATCCCAAATACGCAGAATGAGAAAATGGAAATCGTTTTTACTCTCGCGTAGAAATGATTCGCGTTTGTCAAATGTGTTGCGATGTAAACATGAGGGTTAATGACGTAATCGCGGAAGAAGTTCCTTGCCGTTTACCTTCCCACGAGTGTATTTTTGTGCATGCGAATCAAACGCGAGCTTTTCCCTGCGGGCGACCTCGTTTAATAGTCCCGGCGATTTGCTAACGAGGTTAACAACGAGTCGTTTGTTTCGCGTCAGAAATAGAGTTGCTCCGTTTGAGCTTCTAAATCTCTTCGAACTCACCAACCACTTGTCGATCCTATTGATCATTACTCGAAACGATCGATAGCTGGTGGATTTCAAAGACGGAGAATAAAATTCAAAGGATTAATTAAAGTTACGATTTGTATCTGATAGCTTTTATCATTGTTATATTCAAAGCACAGAATAGACGTAGAAATTGAAAATTAAAAAAAAAAAAAAAAGAAATAGGATTGAGTAGGTTAAAGACAATGAGAATTGAAAAGGAAGCGTGAATTAGAACCTATCCTTAGAACAATCATAGTCGATGATTTATACTCAACTTTGATAAATAGCCAGAGTCACGTGTAGTACATACGTTATAACTGATTCTGTTTCTGGTTACACGAAGCACACAGAACATTCTAAGCAATTAAATGGCCGTGTGTTTTGAACAATCAAACACTACCTTAAAGTAATCGAATAATATTGCCTAGCAGAACAGAATTTCAAATATGTTGGTTTAGACATAATTACGTGAACACGATTGTAAACTGCACTATCTATCTCTTATCCAGTGAAACACCCTCCAAAATTTAATTCCGTCCTTCCATTTCAAATTTCTCATACATCTAGCTATAATACACTTTGTACATCATCCATGAAAATCTAATCCCATCCACTAGACTTTGAATTTCCACATTACGTGTAGATGTACAGGTATCTCACAGCACAAGCTGATTTATGCAACTGTGGCAAACCATATATCTTTTTTGGATGGAGATAGAAAAAAATATTACAGAAAAAAGATGAATGGTTCAATGTACACTACACGGTCACAATTTTTCTTTTTTTTTTCTTTTTTTTTTTTTTTTTTCTTTTGGTGATGCAGTTTCTATTCAATTAAAATTCAATATAAAGGACACGAAACAAAAATACAAAAAACTGAAATTGAAATATTTTTTGACAAATGTTTCAAATGAATAAAGGAATTTTCTCTTTTTACATTTTTGGCATCAATTTGTCACTTTAGATTTTATAAGTTTCAGAATTCACGTTTAACAATAGAAACGTAATTTTCCCCTTCGTCTAACGTAAAAATTGTACTCATCCATTTCAAACTATTACTCTTTTGCGTAGACTGACGAAAACATTCGATGTACGTACAGAAAAAAGAAAGATTTAATTAAAAAGAAATAGTGCAGCTGCAAAATATATTAAAGATATAATCTACTCTGTTCACTAACATCTTTTTCTAACCCCAATCGAAAGAAGATATCTGTACCTGCACCTGTTGTATATGTACCTATTTTTTACAATTTGCAATCTATCGTGAAACAGGATTCAATGAAATCATGTTCGTAATTCTACCACGGAAATTCAAATTCGATGATAATTACTAATGATAATTCGCTGTACGCAGTTACTCAAGTGAATTTTCAGTACAAATTTCAAAACAATCCACTCGAAAGTTTAATCCTACCATCGTCTCTTTAAATTTTCGTGTCACACCGCGCTACAAGTTTTATAGTTTACAATCTGTCGTGTAACAAAGAACATTAAACGAAATTGAGAGCACGCAATCGATGCTGTCGTAAGCACAGCGGTCCCCTCGAAAAACAGTCAAGTCGCTTATGATTTTTCAAGCGTGTACAAACGTATTACGAGAGAGTGTAGCCATCCACGCTGCGTACTCACGTGCACTTCCTGATTTATGGAGGTGTATAGCGTTCAAATATTGGCAACCGGTTCATTTTACATATTCGGATACAGTGTTGACGATTGAAAATGCGCGTTTGCATTAGTGCTATTTAGAGCAAACATTTACGTGAAAAGCTTTCTGTTTGGCTGATTAAATCGATTACGAAAAAGAAAGTCTACATTATGAACGTAATTTTCTAAATACCAACGATGAACAATTCTTGAACAAAATGACAAAAAATATCGAAAATGTTTCAGTGAGATTACGGATAACGATTGAATTTTATGGTTATTTTCACGTATCAATTTGATTTTTCACTTTTGTGTACGTATTTGACGCCTTGTTGATACCGATGGTGATAAATTTCCATGTAAAATGGACAAAAATACTGAGAATTTTGTACAAGAGATAAAAATTTAACGAAATTTCATCTATCAACTTTCTCTTATCCTATTCAACATCAAAAGTTTTGAACTTTAACTTTCTTTTCCTATTCTTCCTACTTACGTCTACCAATTAGTGAATCACCAATTAGCGATTAACAAACAATAACAATAATTTCTAAAATAGATAACGAAAATCTTAAACAAAATGAAAGACGAATATGAAATTCAATCTTCTCTTTCTCATCTTTTCATTTATATACATCTATCATCTTCTAGATACGACTAACACTGAATAGTTGTCACACGAAATAGAAAAGCGGAATCCGAAAGTTTGAAAATAAAAAAACAATTCAGTTCTTCCTCTATCTTCTTTCTACGTACATCAACCCCGTGGGTACGACTAGCAAGACAGTAAACAACGAACATTCGAGCGACATTTGTTATCACCTAATTTGTTGCCAACGCAGACGAGGTAAGTTTTGGTGGCGTCGTTGGAAACGAGAGACGTGTCATTTAGCCGGTGTTCGAGATAATGAAATTTAAACGAAGCACTCGGGGGCGAGAGCGGCCGCTCCAAAATTTCCATAAAGTTTCACCGGCGACGTGTGTGCACGAGTGCACGCGTGCGAGCCTCCAGGAAAATTTGTCGTCGGAAATAATTGTGAATTTCTCCCGGCGCGACACGTGTACACACGTTTCTGTATTTTTTTTCGTATTTTTCTTTCTCTTTTTCTTTTTTCCTTTCATTGCTTTTCATTTATATAAGCAATTCCATGTGCGTTTATTTTGGTCGATAAATCACATCCTCCTTCAAACTCGTGTCATTATTAAAACGTCGATAACAGAGAGAAAAGCAAACCATTGTCCGGCTATATATATTATAGGAGATACTGAACTAAATATTGATCATTTAATGCTAGCATTTAATCTATGTATTCTACTATGTGTTATATAGATACATAGATATATTTTATACATTACGTATTATTATTTTTACATAAAATTTATCTGATCAGGATGTATTCCATTTTCTGTAAATTAAACGTCATTTTTTCAACAATTCTTATAACATTTCTCAAAACGCACGTGTTAATGGAAAATAAATATTTTTACCACTGAAAAAGAAACTAATAATTGCATATTAACCTGATCTAACCTAACTAATACAAAACGAAATAGAAATTTATTAACCTTGCTCTTTCCTTCATTACGATCCAAAATGAATCTTATACTTCGATATATTATATTATTAAAATATGGATAATTTTGTAATATTTGATTTTTAATGTTTAATATAATTTGTACATTTCGTACTTGTTATAAATAGAGTGTTCAAAAAAAAAAAAAAAATCTTCGAGATGTTTGAGAAGATAAACACTAAGAGATGAGAAGAAAGCAGGGTTAAAATTATTCGCAAAGTTCGATGAAATCATAACCAAAGGAATCGTATCAAAATTATTCTAATTTTCCACAGATTAAAGTAATCGTGACATATTAAAATGAGTGAATTCGGTAAATATCGCAATGGATTTGAACCGGATGCTAATGGCGCCGTTTCCTCAGTGGAGTCACGTGACGCGTAATAATTCGTCTACGAGCGTAAGCTATTCGTCACTGGGAAATATCTAACAGCTATTTTCATCGTCGTTTCGGGAGTAAATATAATGTGCTAGCCCGTGACGATCAGCTTTCCGCCGTATTAAGAACGGAGCAGCGTAAATAAGATGTTATTGAGAACAAACTGAAAACAAAACGTTCCGATCCCGTAGACCATTTTTGCCGAGTTGGGCTAATATTATTATTGAAACATTGAAAGTCACGAGACCCAAATGTTTCTACGCAATAACTAGCTTGACTTCGAAACACGGAGTTCTACGAATATAAAGTTTATAAGTTACAGGTCAACGTCATCTTATTTGAAATTGAGACTGAAAAGGGAAGGAAATCTATTCCTACAAAAATCCTAAGTAACTTGTCTTATTGAGTTACTAATACGAGCGATTAGTAGATTATTAAAATCGTTGAGGACGATAGTAGCTCTCATGGAAATGTTACAGAATCAATGCGGAAACTATTGTTGCATACGTGACGTTGACACGCGTGACCTTGAACCTACACGCGTCTACCACGGAAACGGAGTAACTTTCAATAATGGATCAACTTGACGAACAGCTCGAAGCGCCACTGAATAATGCATCGATTGCTCAAGATTCGTTGCATTAGACGTACGCACGTTTATACGTATGTACAAGAATTATCTATCGTGGGATGAGACCCGCCACTCCCGTCAATCTCACGGTTCAAAAATTCTGGCTGGCATTTGTGACATAACCTATCACCGTTCCGCTTGGCGACACACTAATCGCAAAAACACACGCGGCTGCTCATTTTTCCCGTGCCAGAGAGTTACGTCTACATCGGGAATTCGAACGATGAGTTCACAAGTACGATTTTAGTTAAATCAAACCGAAATTCAAATCGAAAAGAGAGAAGCGAGGTACACGCGACTCCATACGCGTGGTATGGTCATTGACGCATCAGGTGTCAGTCACCTCGAAAGGGTACGCGAGTCTCACGTGTGCGCCTTGTACGATCGTCTTCGAGAGCAATCTCAAAGCACGTGTCGCGATTTCAATTATCTTTCCGCAAACGCTCTTACGCATCGCGTATACATCTGTATACGCTCGAACGGGACGTAATTAAAACTCACCAAGTTTTTCCTGGTAAACGCGTTGTGGCAGATTCTCCTTGCTCGTCCTTCTCCCGTCTCGTCGTTCTCTCCTGCTCGTCCTCGCCTTTCACTGTTTCGCAACGTGTCAGCGGAGGAATTGGTCGGTATACCAGATTCAGGACAGTCACTTGTGTCACGATTGCCGTGCACGATAATCACTACGACGAAACCGAGAGGCGAACAGAAATGTCGCACAACCGCACCGGTACGAACACACTACGAAACGCGGTACGAACACGACTGCTCCATACCGTGCCATAGATCAGCTGCTACTATCGTAGCGCTACCGCGCCGTACGGCACGCGCCTGAACTAAGTGGTGGGGGAAGGGCGGGAACACGCTAGTCAAATGTGATATTGGTCATGTTTCGAGGTCGAGATCGTATCATCGATCCGAAATTGCCAATGAAAATAAAACCGCTGAAATAAAATTGTTACCGATTAATGAAAAAGGTTGCGTCTATATATGCGTTTTCATATGTCTATCTGCGCATGCAAAACTAACAAGTCATATCGTACATGCATTTAAGTGTCAAACATAACATGGACCGACTCTGAATTTTAAATAAAGGACACCTACTTTTGAAATGCTGGATTGTGGTAGATAGAAATATTTAAAAAATGTTTGTTAACATAACAAATTTGATTCATGTTTTATTTACAATCGGTAATGCTTTTATTTCTAAATTATCGTTAGTCGATAAATGTTTAATTTGCAAATGTATCATCGTGATATCATTGATAATGTACATCTAGTATTGCCGCAGAACTTTCTTAAAAATTACTATTGTTTATTATTTTTTCTTTTTAATTTTTAATTTAATTTTGTAATGTTCGTAAACATACCTAGTATTGGTAAGTGCTTCTTTAACAGTCATCTCCACAGACGAGTCACAGACGATTGGCGGTTACAGCTTCTTTCTCGTAACTTTATAGTCTGTGACATAATAAAGAGTGACTTAATTCATGTGTCTTACAAATGAAGAAAGCATGGCAATATTTACTAATTATATATAAAAACATAAATATATAAATTGAAGTTAAATATTAATTATGGAAAAATATTTTTATAAACGATTGTTATAAACTGTCATAGGTAATATAATTTTCTCGAAATCGTGTTATTTTTTATTACATATATTATTTGCATTTTCCAGTTATTTTATTTAAACTAGTATATTTCATTTGTAGCATTTATCGCATGCATTTATCTAAAAAGATAAGGGATTTGATCATTTTCGAAGATACTTCAACATAACCTAACACTTTGTATAGAATACATATCATTTCAAGCAAAACTGGACTGTTGAAATTAATTAAAAATTATGGCTTGTGATTCAAAAATAATGTGCTTTCGTCATTGTTGTTCAAAAAGTATATTTTGTAAAACTGTTCCAGAAGTTTGTCCAATTTGTCAATTATGTATTACAGATTATATGATAGTGCCTTTTCTTATTCCATTTCCATATACAAATGCAACATGTGAACCAAATTCCATAATAGTAAGACCAGCTAGTGGTAATTTTTTGACCAATTATCATATTACAAATGACTTACACATAGGAATAACTAATACAAATGGATTTGTTTTTGAATATGATAGAGAAGGTTTAATATTGAATGATTGTTCAAAATGGACAAATTGTATTGCAATAAATATAATTCCTTCCTCTTGGGAAGATCATTGGAACGAAACGTTAAAAGTAATGTTAACAGACTCAAAATGGAAATCTGAAAATTATAATGAAACTTCAATGAATTGTTTCAACTTTGTTATAGAGTTTATAAATAATTTGAAATATATGAGCTTAAATTTTATGAATAAAGAAGCTATGTGTGAAATGTTAATATTACCAAAAATTAAAGATGCACTTACATATAATTTGTTATTTACGAAATTAAAAACTAATGAATTTTTTATATCTTAACAAAAATAGATTTTTCATATATTTATTCGTTGTATATATATCATCATATATGTATTTATACATAGATTATTACATATTTGTATCTTAAAACCATGATATGCACATGTTATATATTTATAATTATTACAATAAATAGTTTAATATATATTTAACGAAGTGCTTCATTCTTTCATCCTAGGATTAACAATAAAACTTTAACGCTAAAATGAATCATAAGATCAAATTGCCTTTATTGGGCAGAAATTGTAGACAAAGATTTCTTCAATTACTAAAAAATCTTTCATCTGACACTAGTCAATATAAATTTGATGTTATTGTTATTGGCGGTGGTCATGCTGGAACAGAAGCTTGTACAGCAGCCGCCAGAATGGGTGCAAATACGTTATTAGTTACTCATAAAAAAAGTACAGTAGGTATGAATTACATCTACAAGTGCATGAGATTTATTTCTGTTTTAATATCAAAGATTACAAAAAAATTAAGGTATTTATCATAATAATTTTATAGGAGAAATGTCATGTAATCCATCCTTTGGCGGAATTGGAAAAGGAAATCTTATGAGAGAAGTAGATGCTTTAGATGGAGTTTGTTGTCGTATATGTGATGTTTCTGGAATTAATTATACAGTACTAAATAAAAGTAAAGGGCCAGCTGTATGGGGATATAGAGCTCAAATTGATCGTGACTTATACAAGAAACATCTACAGAAGGAACTTTTCAATACAGCTGGTTTAAAAATATGTGAATCTTCTGTGGAAGATTTAATTGTACATGGAGATTCTCCAAATTGCCATGGAATAATTCTTAGTATGTTTATTCCTTTTTTCTTTAAATGGATATATGTTAATAATTTTGAAAAAATAAGATATTTATAAATTATACACCTTAGGAGATGGAACAAAATTATACAGTGACGCAGTTGTCATAACAACGGGTACTTTCCTAAAGGGTCAAATTAATATTGGATTGGTAAAAAGACCTGCTGGCAGGTTGGGTGATGAACCTAGCATTGGGTTAGCCAATACATTAGAGAGGATTGGCTTTAAAATGGGAAGATTAAAGACTGGTAATTACATCACATTTCGTATAATTTATTTACAAATTTTGAAAGTTATAATCTTTTAAATATTTTTCAAGGTACACCACCGCGATTAGAAAAATCTACTATCGATTTTTCCAATCTTATAATTCGTTGCCCAGACGAAGTATCAACACCATTTTCATTCATGAATGAAACTGTTTGGTTACCTGTAGAAAAACAGGTAAACACTTATCTAACGTACACAAACGAAGCTGTCTCGAAAATTGTAAAAGATAACCTCCATTGTAACTTACATGTTACGGAAGAAATATCAGGACCACGGTATTGTCCAAGCATTGAAAGCAAAGTTCTTAAATTTGAAACGCCAGAACATCCAATTTGGCTAGAGCCTGAAGGTTTAAATTCACCTATAATATATCCCAGTGGATTATCATGTACACTTCCAGCAGAAAAACAAGAAGAACTTATTAAGTGTATTCCTGGATTAGAAAATGCAAAAATGGGTAAATCGGTATTTTCTTTATATTGGATATTTCATGTTTCAAATTATATCAATACAACATTTTTGTTGTGTGTACAGTAAAACCAGGTTATGGAGTTGAATATGATTATATTGACCCAAAAGAATTAAATGTTACGTTAGAAACCAAAAGAATTTCAGGGCTATTTCTTGCTGGACAGATAAATGGTACAACTGGTTATGAGGAAGCAGCTGCACAGGGCATTGTAGCAGGTGTCAATGCTGCGGCTAAGGTCTGTTTTATATATTATTTATTATAAATCTTTTTAAAGTAATAACGACGACAGTTGTCATTTTGTTTCGTTAAATATTCACTCATTAGGTTCTTGATAAAAAGCCATTGATAATAAGTCGTACAGAAGGTTATATTGGTGTCCTCATCGATGATCTTATTACACATGGTACAAATGAGCCATATAGAATGTTCACTAGTCGTTCAGAATTTCGATTAAGCTTACGACCGGATAACGCAGATCAAAGGCTCACCAGAAAAGGATACGATAGTGGTTGCGTATCGAGAGAAAGAATGGAAAAAACAGAAACAGTTTTATCCAAATTAAAAGAAAATATAGAATTATGTAAAAATGAAATTCGTACCACTGCGAAGTGGAGTAAATTATTAGGTATTCCACGTCCTAAAAATACCGATTCTCGATCTGCTTTTGAATTACTACAAGTTTATGACATCGACATATTTATCAAAGCGCTTCCAGACCGTTTTGGACACCTCGCAGATGATCCAGCCATTGCAAAAAGAGTAAAGGTAGCTTGTCTTATAAAAAATGTTCTTAAGTACAACTTATTTTTTATCATAATCAATTATTCGAACATATAGATAGAGGCATTATATGCAGAAGGTATAAGACATCAACAGCAAGAGGTTATTGAAATTCGCAAAAATGAACAAATGTTTATACCATCATCTTTGTACAATAACTTGTAAGTTTAACTATAAAAAGTAGAAATTAATATCTATCATATGTAATTACCTTTATTACTAATTGCCTACTCGTTTCAATACAGAGGTCACTTGAATTTATCCTACGAGGAACAAGAAAAACTCTTGCAGTTTCAACCGTATACAGTAAGTGCATAAATAAATCTGCATAACTTTCTTACTTATTGCACTTGTAATCTTGTTATTTTTTTTTTTTCCATAGATTGCTGCAGCCAGTCGAATCCAAGGAATCACTCCATCTTGTATTTTGCGTTTAATATATTACATACGAAAAAATAGTCAAAATATACAGCACTCGTAGCAAATTAACTGAAATAAATGACTTATAAAATTATATGCCTTATGTGTATTTATTTATTATCAACGACAAGAAATTACTCGTCCAATTGAAACAAAACAAAATTCATTGTTAAAATGTTAATTCAAAGTCGAGGACGACCCAAATTTTTTTACATGTCAACTATCAATCCTCGTCTTAGGGCTACACAAACAGGAGGTCGTTACTCTTATATAACCACTGGATATACCGTGTCAATGACCGTCAATCTTCCTTAAATAGAAACTTGCTTACCGTTTGACAAGAATTATCGAAACTCCATGTTACTCGAGTTTCGAGATAGTTGTCATTACGAATTTATTAATAGACCGCGTGTCAGAACCGCGTGCACATACGCGCCTCATAATAGAAATTTCCGAAGAGACGAAATTCAATTGCGGCTACTTGTCAAATACGCTCGTTTAATAAGACTGCAGTAATTGTCTCTAACTTACAATGCGGTCGAAGTTTCTGTTTCGGATGGCGCAGCTAATGTCAGAGTCCATGACAAGGAAGTTTGCCTGATTGAATTAGAAAGGGTTCGTCCAGCTTCAAACTTCTCACTACCGAATTGATGAAGCATACTCAAGGTAAACGTCGTTACGAGATTACTGGTATAATCAATTTACTCTCTGAAGGCACGCGCAACATATCCTCCGTGTTACTTCGAATCTTAGAATGAACCGTGATACTTATAGCGTCAAAAAGACGAGAGTATATTTACAAATTTAACGACATTATTTTTATTCAAACATTCATCTACGAAGAAAAAGAGCAAATTAAGAGAGTTATAGAGAGAGAAGAGAGTTATAGAAAATAATTTGTGGATACACTGGGAATAGGAGATAAATTTATCGGATGGCAAATGGAAATTTCAGACAGAAACGGAAAATATACTAACAGTTATCATTTATTACCATTAGTGCAATAGTAAATACTGTTACGATACATTGTACAGGAATGGTGTACGATCGGCCGTAATACAGGATCGTTGTTGTAATCATAAATTTTTCTACCATGATAATCCGGTTATTCTCTCTATATGGTTAATCGAACCAAGACGAGCTCGCCACAAACTCGTTCTCTAGTACACTCGTCGAGTTAATACTATTGTCACTCTATAATAGCCTCCGTATGTTCGAAGAATCAATCTTTCCTCTTGATGTAACAGTTTTCGTAAAACGATTTCGCGTTCGATCCTTCGATCTACAACGATAGAAAGTATAATAACGATACAAAAAGTGACAAACCATTTTGGCCAAATTTATGAAAACTTTCTACCACCGGGGAAGAAACCAGTGTCGAATCCAAGTATCGGTCAACTCCGTTAGTATCAATCCGTTCAATTCCAAACGACGCATCCTCCATAAAAATTTCGAATCGACGACTTTCTAATCTATCCCAATGATCACGGTTTACATATGCGTTTCACCGTGGTTGGGAACGTCCACGATGTTAAATTCAACATTGGTTTTCCCGCGCTGCGAACGCACGCACGTAAATTACGCGAAGGCACGCGGTCCTCGATAATCGCTTGAACGTCTTGGCCGATCGTATTGCGAGGATTTTCTCCCGGAACGATCGCAAAGGCTGTTCTTTCTCCTTTTCTCTTTAGGCGATCAGCATCGTGCCCACGCCGTGATTCACGCGCCACCTCCTTAATTCTAATTCTCTATACTGGCAAGCTACCGTGTAGTACGTTTATACGTTTTACGTGTATGTATGTATGTATGGATGTATGTATGTATACGTGTATCTACGACTATACGACTACTTTGAATAAATTAGTTTTAAGGCTACGCTGTTCCACTTCGTTTACCGATTACCCTAACTATCCGACGAATTCTCTGAATTAATGTACATCGAGATCCGTTCCAACGATCGGCTTTCACCCGAAACGAAACAGCAAATTTCTCCACAAGTAGCTATTCACGAATCTCGCAGCTGATCGCGCACGACGGATACGAATAACTTACAATACGCTTAGTGTATAATTACAAGTAACATAATGACGGGAGAATGTTTATCTACAAAGGAGGCGCAACGACCGGCAACAATCGGAGCACGACGATCGTCGTCGATTTGCCAGCCAGCTCGATCGCTGAACGAGAGATTAATTGATCCTCGTGAACTCGCGCAATCGAGCAAGATGTGAAATAATCCGCGACTAGCAACGAACGGAGATGAAATGGAAAAGCTGCTGCAACTGTCGCCGGCTCGTTACGCATTGTTCGGCCGCGATTATACACAGCATGGGATTTATAACGAAGTTACTGCTCGTTAATACGCTAATTATACAGTGCCGTTCACACGCTCGCATTGTCACGCAATTATTCGCTATGCGCATGCACGCCACATGGACAACAATGTCGACAAAAGGAATCGAACAATTTCGCATATCGTTATTATTCGCGAAAGATGTACATTACATGTCCGTACATCGAACGAAACTTTCGACGACTTTGCGCTCCACTCTCACTCACAAAAGAAGAAGAAAAGGAACTAATACGATTTCAGAAACGATCTGTTCCTCTGCGAAGATCGATCGTACAAACTGCGACGAGGTCTCTTCGTCAAGGATAGCTCCGCTTTAAACCATTGTTATCCAAGAAATTTGGCACCCATTGGCAGGGAGGAAGTTCGTATTTGGAAAACAGTATGTCGGAGTATCTTCGCAGAGAGTTCAAATGGTTTCGGTTAACATGAGCGAACGGTACATGGCTCAGTCTCTTGAATGCACCTGAAGAAACAATGACAATGATTACTCTACTCCACGTACACGCGTACGAAAGCTACGCGAACGTGCGGTCTAAAGAATAGCAAACCCGAGTACGAGGTACTAACTCTAACGCAGACGTAAGACGGTTTTTATACGGTGCGTGCTATCGCAACCAGCGATTTCCCATGACATTCGTCTATAATCTTTGCAATTTGCAGTTTAACTTTAAAGGAGGAGTGGGTGGGGGGGGGGAATACAACGCAAAGTTGAACAGTTTTATAAATTGGTCGAGAAATTCGAAAAATTATGTCGAAATTATTCGACGCCTGTCGGCGCCGAATCAATTCTGATTAATTCATCGTCGCAAGGTGAATGAATCTGTCGCGGAATGTCATCGGAAGTTACGCCGGAAATCGCTCGGAGAAATGGTAATCTTGCACGGTCGCACGCGATGCGAGAACCGAGCGAGAGAGACGAGAGACTTCACCGGGTCTCCGTCTGGTTCTCCATTGTATACAATTCGGCACGTTGAACACCACGTTTGGAAGGCATTTCAGAAGGCATTGAATTCCTAGTGTGTATTGTCACGAGTTGTCGTCCATTATGCCCTGACCTACCTACGTATGACTTCGTGAAAGCGTGACTCATCTGTACAAAAAGAGACGTTGGCTCCTCGTCTGATTGTGAGTCCTCCGATTCAATTGATCGCTTTTTAGATTGATTCACATCGTCTCTGTGTGTCATCTGTGTAAAATCATTGTGTTTTCACGGTATTAAAAAAATATCAAAAAGAATATCGTTTATCCTAACAGAGGTGAACTAACGATGTTTCGTTGTGCTTAACGATATTGTAAAGTCGTATATCAAAAGTTGCTACAACTTGCAAAGGTGAAAAGATTGCTTCGAGTCTTATCATCGAAATTGATTTTGGCAGTGATACTTTCCTTCGAGCCCCTCTAACTTTTTCTTTTTTTTTATTGCCCGTTGTCGAGTTACCTTGATCAAAAGAAACAATGCTGTGGATCGATAGAAGCAAGTCGCCGATGAGTCCACGAATCGCAAAAGGGAAGTATAGAGTAGAGAAACGTTTAACGCGTTAGGTTGAGTAATAAGTTCATTCGTGTTTTTTTTAACTCTCTGCAACATCGCGTAATTTGAAAATTATGCCATCGTATTTCATCAATGTGTCATTAGAAACGTATATAAATTATTTATATATTATTAAGATTATATATAAATTATTTATAGTTGTCATTAGTTGGTAGACTGATTTTAATTAGAGTAAATAGATAGTAAGTAAACGAAATTCTGATTACAGAGGATTAAAAGAGTGTCAGAAATGATCACTATTCTAATAAAATCTGCTGAATCGATGCATGTGCCTTTTCGTTCATGCTTTGCAAATAGATCGAATGATTATTCTGTATAATCGTTCCAAAAATTTTGTCTTTGTATGAAGAAATTCCGGAATGTATATTTTTACATTCAAATTATTGCACGATTATCCAAACAATGAAACAATTAGTGCCATATAATAAATATGTAAATACTATCAATACTATCGTAAGTTCTGTATTTTCCTTGTCTAACGACAGAAACTTGTATAGTAAGAAACAATTCTTTTACTAAGGGTTCATTACGACTATTTTCGATATTCAAACAACATTTAAACTGAAGTTTACTTATATTAATTGTTTTACGTTGTTTACTGCAATTGACGTAAGCAACGTTTTTACGAACATTCTATTCTCCAAAATCTACCATTGACGAGCGAACGAACTTGCTAGACTTGCGGATTTTTATGCAAATTCGTATATATTGAGAATACAACGGACGAGATAAGAAAAAAAAAAAAAAAGAATTAGTTTACGTATTAAATATTCTTTCATACTACTGTGCATTCTCTGCACTTCTACTTTAAAGATTTCCATAAATGCATAAAAATCCATAGTCTACTCACCGCACAACCTAATATTTGGAGAAGGCTTCTCCAAGGTGCCTAATGCGACGCGTTAATGGTAGCCACCGATCGTAATCGGTCGATGCAAATTTATGCTAAAGAAAATTGAAGAGCGATCGCTCGTGGCACCCAGGCACGCTCGATGAATAATGAAGGACAAGCCACGGAAGAAAGCTCGACGTCTGTTCGCGAACATGGGTCAAGGTCGCCCATCGGACGCGTTACGCCTTGTCGTTCCGTTCATCGGGAAATTTTTCACGGTCCCGACGCGTCGTATCGGTCGTAATGTGGACGTGGCTGCGAAGCGCGGAATGTCGAGCGAACGACGACATGGGTGGAAGCGGCGAGTCGTTTTACTTGTGAAAAAAAAAAAAGGGAAAAGGAAAAAGAGACGACGACGTATTAACATCGATGATCGTCCTTGCTGTCGCGCGAAAATTTCGCTCGCGATCGGCCTCGTCTGGCGCCGATCGAACGTTTCTTTACACCGAAATAACGTGTCTCGCATCATCTCGTTAACTTTGCTCATCAGTGCATGATCGATCGACCGGCCGCTTCCTGCGTGCGTCGATTCGACGACCTTGCGCGCGACTGGTGACAACGGGCAACAAAAAGCTCTCGCGTCGGATCGTCGTTACAGCAAGATGAAAAACGCGGATGGACGAGCAGCTGAAAGGGTGGAGCGAGCTACAAATTGCAACGATAACTGGAGATCCGACGAGAGGCGAGGTGAAAGCTTGGACCACTGGAGAGTCGCGGTGAACACGGACTCTCCCTCGAGAGGGGACTCGAACCAGGACGGGTCTTCTCTATGAATATTTGTCGCTTCGCGTTGTTTTCTCTGCTCTCCATTGTACTCTCTGTCGAGACAATAAACTATTCAAAGTGACAGGCTCGCGCGTTCTGCTGCTTTCCACCGCGTTCAACCCGCAGGGACCAACGTGGCAGCTGTGTCTGCGGCGAGCGAACGCGTTCTTAGCGAGTTGTACTTCTTCTTCCAAGGTCGACGACCCCGCTCATTAGCAGGAGAGGATTTTCGACGCGAGTCGGCGCCTACCCACAGCGTTCGCGATGTCATTCGGAACGGGGAAGTCCGGTTACGTTTCAAGTTCACGGCCTCGAGGTCGTCGACCCTTCAACGCGAATCGGACACAAATAGTGTGTACTGCATATATATATATTAGAAGCTTTTCTCCGTCTTCTTTGAAGATGGTCGTATATCAATTCTTGACTGGTATCGTTGGACTGGTATGACAACGATTTAGAATTTTTTTATTTAACCGCACACAATGATCATTTCCGCAGAAAGAGAGCACGAAATGCAAGATAAAAATCAATGCTCCGGATTTTAGTAATCTGTCACGAATTACTACGGTCCAACGATACTACCCAAGAGTCAGGAATCGCGCGATATACAAAGAAACGAGAGAAACTTGCTCCTCCTCTTTTCGATCTATCAACGCGGCGTTTCGCTTCGTATACTTCGTGTTCTTCCGCGAATTTCGTTCTGTTTCACGTGTTCCGCGAGACTCGAGAATCACCCTCCTTCCGAGCACGCGCTTCCGACTTCTCTTCGTCGAACCGAATCCCCCGTCTCGTTTCCTCTCCGTTTGCCAGTGAAACTGACCGACAGCGAAACGGCGTGCCGTCAGAGTATCTCGATTGTCGGAGCCGGCAGGTCGGAGAAGTCGCTTAGCAGATGGTTTCCAGCGGAGCTGTCTTCGTGCTCGGATTCTGAATGACGCTGTCGCCCATGCTGGGCATCCCGTGGCTGGTAGTGCTCAGTCCGTTTCCCTGTCTTCCAGCGTTGGTCCTCGGGTTCCTGTTGCAGATCCTCTTCAATGCGGCGCGGACTTGCGGCTGGCAGCCAACCACCGCGAAGATCAGCACGCCCTGGAACGCGTTTATCATGTCGGTGAAGTACCAGATGTATTGAGGGCCACCGACTGCCCACGAGACCACGTCAGCCACCCAAGTGACGCCCATCACCACCACGAGCTTCATGCACACGCGGCCCAGTGCGGCTCTGAAACAGAAACGTTAGGTTCAGGTTAGAACCGGGCGAAATGAGAACGAGCGTTTCGAAGATTAACTTAAGATTAAGACTCTAGGAAGCTGTGTTATAGATAATACGTTCGTAAAAGCATTGAAAGATCTTGAAAAATTGACGTTCTCTCTTTACAATGATGGTGGATTCCGTGTAGTGGAGTCAACACGCTTATAATTTTGAAGAGTTTATTCCTTGTTCGTGGTCGTGTATGATGTGGGACGATATAGAATGATATAGAATGTTCTGTGATCTTCTAGTCTGTCTCTCTCTCTCTACTGTAGTATTCTATTCTGTCTAACTTTACTGTAGTATTCTCTTCTGTAGTATTCTATAGTATTCTAACTCTCTACTGTAAAACATGTCCTTATATATATTTGGTATTCTGTAATATTCTGTAGTATTCTGTAGTATTCTATTCTGTATAACTTTACTGTAGTATTCTGTAGTATTCTGTAGTATTCTAATTCTCTACTGTAAAACATGTCCTTATATATATTTGGTTATCATCCTCAAGTGGAAGGGGAAGGAGCATGGATGACCAAGTACTGGATCTTGCCCTTATGACTAACTATTCACAGTCCACTTTTATGTTAGCTCGTTGTCAGTATTTGCATAGATCATAAATATTGTCTGGGTTGGTCATCCAACAATGACTTCTTTCTTTTTTTTTTTTTTTTTGTACAATCTTTTCTCGCCAATTTATTAAATATTTATTTGAATATCACCGTGTCGAAAAAGAAATTCAAGAAATCTTAAAATTTCATCGTCGTGTAACAATAATATTCGTTACATTGTATCTGAGAAATAAAAACAGAAATAAGTATTCAGTCGCCCACACCAAAGGAGACACTCTGAAAAAAGAAGCCCATTGGGAAGCTCCGTCGTTCGTGATTCGGATAACTCAATTTTCATTGATTTCGAGCAATCGTCCAAGAAGATACGGGTTCACATTTTGCTCGGCGAGTTTCGAGCATTTATTATCAGTCGCGGGTGAAAGGAAATTTTTGGGAAACCGGGGCTCGGTTGATTTATGGCGGTTACTGTGCCTCGAATTCAAAGAACGAAGAACGAGACACGGGCAGCGATTCAGAGATCGACGGAGATACACGGCTGGTTTAAGAAAATTTCGTACCCATTATTTATCTTTCTCCCGTACACGCCGACGATACGAATAGGAACGTTATTTTTCAGGATTCGTGGAGAGGCTGTTTTATTCGAGGTTTCGGGGATATCGTTCATCCGCGACGGCCCACAGCCACACCGCGACGAATTTCCAGCCGGGAAAAACCGGCCTGATTCAATTAGCGCGATGTTCAATTACGACGAGCATAAATCAGGCCGCAAACGTATCCGTTTGTTCGTCGTGACACGTTGCACCGCCACGGGTAATGTATGCATCGCATTGTGGTCGAAGTCAAAGCATTATTAATTCGTTCCGGCTGAGTATTCGCAGCCCCGTTACGGTGTTGTGTGTCGCGAAATTATAGCGTTATAAAGGCCACCGGTGCTCTCTTTCCCTTGTGCCGTTCCCGTACTTTCGCGGTTCCCCAATCTTTCATCGTGCACACAATGCTCGTACAACTTTCGTTATTGCGATCTTTTTAACATTTTCCTGGCTCCAAATTCATAAATTATAGTAACTATACCAGAAAAAAAAGTTCTGAAACTTTAATTCTTCGATTAATCATTTGATGTACTTGGAAAACATTTATTGTAAGATTCTTGACGCAATGGGCTGATGGCACGATTGTAGCCAGCCAATGCAAAATATTAATTTATCCTGCTATTTTTTTTCCTCACCTTTTCATCGCGATAAATTTCCTCAAATATCACTCTTTTCTCAAAGTATTTCATTTATAAAAGATACAAAAAAAAAAGAAAGAAAAAATCGTAAAATTATACTGAATATCAAAGACCTACTTACACTAAAAAATATCAAAAGCTGTAACAAGTATCCAAGACTGTGAATATTTAAAAAATCGATATATTTTAATGATATTTGTTGAAATATTCGAATTATATACAGGTCCGGGAAGAACACCCGCTCGTGGCGTAAGTTAATTAAATTTAATTTTGTTTCGTTTTACTTTCGTAAAAATTTCGAAGAGCTTCGCCAGCGACTCTCGACTTTCATAATGAATTTCATTTGAAGTGAAATTTAGTGAGTCACCGTCTATGAAATTAGGTCGTGCAAGTGAAGTTTGAATCGGGTTAAGACACCGCCGTTTTCACGCGAGAATGGCAACTTTCTCACCAGCTTCGTTCACTTGTCCGTTCTTTCTCCGTGGTTGGTGGTTGGTCGCGATGTTATTTTTGGCCCTGCCACCGGTTGGATACCGCGAGATGTTTGCATGTTTCTCGTAACAATTAGACGCCGCAAAAATAGAAGATTCCTGTTGCTGGCTATTACGAAATGCCACGTGGCCGTGTTATGCATGCGCACTGCATAATTACGGCTATAATGCGCGGTGAAATAAAAAAAAAAAAAAGAAAAAAAAACAGCAGCAGCGGAAACATAACTTTGGTTTGCTTTTGCGACATCTCATCGTTAATCTATCAACCATAAATTTAATTCTAGCCCGCATATCTTCTTTGTTAAATAATTTATTTTCTGTTTATTATAAAAAAAAAGAATCAGCCTCCTTTTTATGCATTTAAGATACAAACTTCACCAAGAATAATTTCATAGTACACGGAGAATTATTTCATAGCACAGAGAAAATTACAGAGTGCAAAATTCATAATGTATATTTTTAAAACTAAACAAATCTAAACTACTGTTTAATTTCTTCTGACAAAACGTCCAATCTTATTGATACTAGGTAACAGTTATTAGTCTCAACTCCAGAGCAATTTCTAGATTTACGCGTTTTTTAAAAGATTTAATGACATTCCGTAAATTCTAGTAATTTTATTTTCTTCGCTGTTTAATCTCGTTGAAACAAGATACAAGCTTCGCGCTTCAATTCCTCGGTAATTCTAACGTGATTATAAACATCCTGATAAACTTTTCTCACAAAAAGCAACGAGCGAAACAAGCAACCATGCAATTTCGATCGCAAGCCCCACCAACAGCCATTTTAAACAAGATAGACGTCTAACAAACCTGAGGTGTCCACGTGCAGAATTGTTTGTCTTGCAAATTGAAACGGTAGTCAACAACACGTGACAAGGGTGGAAATTTCGTCATTAATGATGCAAGGCTTTTATTATCGATTCACCCCGTTATATTCGCCGGCAGTATCGGTGCGTCGATTATTATTCGGATGAAAATTTTATCATGCGCGGTACACGGCTGAAAAATTCATCGACATGCACACCGCGGGCCGATGTTTTCGATGCAAACAACGAATCCGCGGAGTGATGCGCCCGTGGAAAGTCCCGGCGGGCAATGATATGCGAGGAAAAGCAAATTAGACGCGCGTTGACGATCGTTGAAGGCGACGAATGTGATTTAATCGACGATTAACGACGAAATCAGACTGTCAATCGTGATTACTATCGGTTAAATACGAATGAGAAAAGTTTCAATTAAATTCTTAAGTATTGGGTGATTAAAATAAGCTGTCATAATCATTGGCTAATGAGTGCAGAGAGTAATGAAAATTATTGTAATTAATGGACATGAATAATTAAAAAATAGTTAGGACTACGAAATGATTACACTTTTGGTGTATGCTTCATATTCAGTATTTTTGCGTTCTGAAATATTTTCGTTCGTGACAAAAACGCTTTCCACTTACGAGAAATACTACGGCTACCTTAGTATTGTCACGCGTATGATTGGAAACTTTCATTAAATTTTTCATCACACGATGAAAATGATTCATTCGGATCGTATGTTCCTAGTTACGATAATACAATTATTAGAAGGCATTATTTTGCAAGATATGCCGCTTTTTTGTAATTACGTATGTAATTATAAAATTCGTAATTCTGTCGGATAGTCAAGCGATTCAAAACGATACAAAGATATAAATCAACCATCGGGTGTAAAAATTGACCAACGATTACGAAAACTGTTCATATATTATCGATTAACAATATCTCAAGCATTCAGGAACGTTTCTCTGACAATTTCCATAGAAATTATATCAATAACAATAATTAAATAGGTTTGATAATAATTTTTATAGCTCGGACTCGGTGCAATTCATTACGTTGAATTGGAGAAATAATTACAGTTACTCTTGCCGAAGGTAAACTCGCATGTGCAGGCTGAACATTTTCGACATGTTGGGACACGTAGGAGGCGCGTGATAAGCATGAAGACACGTCCAACTGGAATGCAAACAAACGGTCGATCACCTGTGCGGGAACAGCTGCGCTGAGAACTCGGAAGAACCCACGGCGATACCATCTGATCTGTCGAAAACCAAGAAGAACGCGAAGGAGAGGATTTTCGAGAACGTACTCGAGTCAAACGAAGACCAAGAAAGCAAGGACAGGGGCGAATAATGGGCCGAATTTTATCTACTTCTTATTCCTCTTTTACCGACGATTTCAACATCGAGGATTTCTGTTTACCGATGGCTTTCATTTACTGCCGTTGGATCGCGGACAAGGCAAACAATCCGTCCTCGATCTGTTTTCTCGTCTTTTGTAATCTACTGCGCTTGGTGTATTTGGAGAAATCGGTGATGGACAGTGGAGTCTCTGGATGTTTCGTTTGACGACAGGAAGGGCTGAAGTTGCGAGAAAAAAAAATGTTTGAATAAAAGTTGAGGATATCATGTAGTAAATTTAATGAAACAAGCAAAATTTTCCTTATAAATAGTCTTATGATGTTAAATAGTAAAAAAAATGACATCATTGGTAAATTCAACGTCATTTCTGTAGAGAAAGTTGCAAGTGTCAATTAGAAAATATTCGTGGGAATATTATTTATGAGAAGCTGTAAAATAATTTAGAAACAAACAAGATTATACTGCCTACATAGTGCTTGCTAAATTTATATGAATGGCAGATGAAGTTTTTTTCTTTACGACAAAGGCGTAGTATATTAATTGAGAGAACAGGAAATTTTACGATGCATTCTCGAGTTATCATTATATTTTTGTAGCAACAGAAGCGAATCAAATTTTACAAGTACAAGATTAAAGATAAATTTTCTTGCAGATAGTCTTCATTTATGTCCCTACAACAATCAACTTTCCGTATCCAATCTCTGAGGCTTCAAATAAATTCGAAGAGTGGATCCTACTGTCCTGCAGACGGTCGTCTTTCTATCTATGTACTTTCACCAACACCAATTCACTGCATGAAACGCCACGGTTCTCGCCGTTCTAATAGATCATTTCTAGAAAATTCGCGGAGAAACGAGCCAATGAAGGGTTGGAAGGGGGAAAGAGGCTCGTAGCGAATCGCGCGACTGGAAAGAGCCGGGGTTAAAGTCGTTCGAGGCAGACAGCCGTTCGTATTTTTGTTCGACGCTTCAAATTAATGCCACTCGCCGCGTTTCGAAAGGAGGCAGTATCCATCGCGGATATCCAGCGACCTGTTAATTGACGTAACGAGACAGAGGGGTTGGATACGAGATTGTTAGCGTCTGTCTGAGACTGAAAATATCGTCGGTATTAATAACAAAAAAATAAAGGAAAGAAAGAAAGAGAGAAAGAAAGGAAAATCCGGAAACGACGCGTGCTCCGATCGTTCATTACACTCGTAACGTGGAAGAGCGTTTAATGAGGGCCATTTCGTCCCGACGTTATTATCATACGGATGTTCTTTATATCATCGACGTGGAATAATGGGAGGAAAAAAGGGGGAAGGAAGGATCGTTTCACAAGCGCTAGGCACACATTACGATCGCAATTTACGAGAAACTTTGCATCTGCGTAGAAAACACTAGAGTCGTTCGAGCCATCCGTGCTTGATCGAGAGACTTGGATCACCCTCTTTATGACTTCGAGGATTCTTTTAAAGGAAAAGATCAGAGAAAGAGAGACAGTCGTAATTTCCTCAGAAATTATTCGTCCGCCAATTATCGAATTTCGAGAGGAGAAACAACAGTATGAAGAGTGAAAAAAGGATATAGTGGCTATATTCATGAGATATACATGGTACACCAATGTTTCTACTAATCGTTGTAATATATCATTCGTGGACTGCGGTTTCTTTATATATTCAATAGAGAAATTCAACGTGCGTTGATTACCACGGTGGTCATCAGTAACTGGCCTGGTTCCTGTTTCTATCTCAGAACGATGAAAAAGTGGTGAACATCGTCGACAAGAAATTTTAATTATAGTTTATTCGCGTCATGCAGTTTAATCATTTATTACAAAAAGGAGAGAGTACCGACACTTTTCACTAATACCAAAATGAATTCATTTATATTGAACTATTTTCGATCCAGTCATGTTTTCCTTGTGCGAGAATATTTCTTAAATATAAGATGTATGAATATGTGTTTTTGAAGAAGACTCGTGAATATTATTCAAACAGTCTAACATCCGAACAGAATATTAGTAACTAACGTCTTCCTTACATCAAACTGTGTCAAATGTATTATTATATATTTGATTTTTTATAATTAAAGAAAGAACTTGCGAAAATACAATTCAACGTCGATCCTCAATATGTTAATATTGCAGATATTGTAATTCCTATCGAAATTGTATAACTTAAATTTCCGTTTCTTTCAAAATGAAAGCAAGATGATTCGAAATTCGCAGAAATTCAAAATGGCAGAGTTAATCGACTTTTTGCGAAACACTATGCAGAGGTTCCAAACGGTGCCGATCTCTAACGAACGCAACGCTGAAATAACATCAGCCTTTGCTCGCTGAACGCCGCTAGAGCCCGGCAAGAGCGTACTCTCCATTTTCTCTTATTTTCGCGAGATCTGTCCGGAATTCTCTAAGAGCTGGCGAGTACACTGGTATCCACTTTACGATTCACGGGGACTTTCACGTAGAGAAAACGAGCGGATGCCTGAACAGTGGGAGGCAGAAAATGGAGAAGAAACGAAAACGATGCAATCGGGAGGGATGCATCTGCCCGCATCACCCCAGCTGACGGTTATGGCGCGTGTTTTATCGCGTTTACGTTTCGACCTTGTCGTTCCTCTGCCTGGAATATAATAACTCAAAAGGAGTTCGTTTTCTTCTTCTTCTTCTTCTTCTTCTTTTTGTTCGTCTCCTTTAAGCAGCACGATTATACCGAGTTTTATTTGCCGAGCGTTTATTTTGGCAGCGATCACGAGCAAAAAACTTACGCTATGCCATTCACTATCCGCATCGTGAATGGACGATTTTCAATGAATATCGTTTCTTCTTTTTGTTTCTTTTCTTTTTTCTTTCTTTTAATTTTCAAGAGCGCACGATAACAATGCACTGTGATTCTTACTGACCCATTCGAGAGTAACATAACATCTAATTTGCAATTGTATTTAATTATTATTTTTCAATGTTGTGGCTACAAATGGTAGTCATCGTGTCTTTTATTTCTTCTAATTCTACAATGAAACGTGAAGTAGAAATATTTATAATATTGCAATAAATTTCTTGATAGATCAATACTCGACGGTCCATACATTTGACTGTAACAGTCTTATCAAATTAATTGTTTTTTTAATATCGCAAAACACTGATCGCAGTTCATACGTATATAAATTTTACTGCGTTATATGCACTTAGTTTCTTGTTGCATTTGAAGTCACAAGAAAAATTTGGATAGCAAACAAATTACACTATGTAAGTGAAACGAGATAATCTACAATTCTATAAAATGAATCGTGTTCGAATATTGATGCTACACATTCGTACTGGGATATTTTCAAAACGATAGATTATTTGTCTACCTTTTTCTCTGTGTCAAGAGACAGAGAGACATCTAAATTCTTCGATTTATTCTTATATTAATATTTTATCTAATACCAAACTTTATCGAACGATTTTTCGCTACATCACGAGCTGAGAGCTCACGCTGCGCCCATTTATTCATTCGCGTTGTAAATTCGAACGATTTCGAACGAACATCCGTTTCACTGTGATATTTTTATTTTCAGAGTTTCACGATAACAATGTGTACGTTCGTTGTATAGGATATTCGATAGGTTATTTGTTTATCATCTCCTTGGTAAGAAGCAGCGGCGGTTAAATTCTAAATACGATTTATTGTTTTATTATAGTATTTTATATAGTATTTTCCATCCAAGACTAAGCGAAGTATCGCTCTTTTTTTTCTCGCTAGTTTTTATACGCGTTCCAGCTTTATCGGGTTATTTTACTAGAATTTATTGTTAAAAGGTGTTCGCGAAACAACATTTTTATACGAGCTGTTTTCCAATATAGATTCACGGCATAGAGCTATAAAATTCAGCGTACACTTCCGACATTGAAATTTCAGAACGATCTCCGTCAAAAATCCCACACGAAGTTACAAATGTATTTTGTTTTGCAATTAACATGATAAGTGATGTGTCAATTCTTTCTGTTGAGCAGAAAGTCGAGAAATATGCAAAAGTGAAGAATCACGTCAGATTCACGAAGAGATTTAAATAGATGAATATATAATACAACAGATATACAGTTGCTCAGATTAATATTCAGACACCAATATGTTTTAACTGTTTAACTATTGCAATTTCGCAAAACAGAATCGTACAATAATAAAGTTACAATACAGTTCGTTTTAAATAACAAGTTCGTTTTAATGCTTGAAGATTCTATTTTCAAAATGTACGATTTGTGTGATACTATTTGTTTTACATCGACGTGTACATTGCACATTGAAAATTCTGGATAATCCTAATTCAGTGACAAAGATTACAGAAAATATCCGTCTACTGATTTTCACACAATATTTATCGATGTTTGAAATTTATTTATTGTTTTCATAACAGATAGATTGCAAATAGATACAAAAATACGCGTTCTCATTTGCAATATCCAATTTAATATTTCCCAAGTGTAGAAGTAACGTAGATCTCGTGTATCAGCCTTGACAGAGATCAGGAGAGTTTCTATTTTTACGTGTTTATTATCCTTCTCTAAAAAAGATCCCGTTTTCTATTGCATCCTGCACATTCGTGTATCAGCAGACTCTTCTAATACATAATTCTGCCTATGTATTTTTTCTATTTCGCTGCTTCGAGTCACCTTGAGAGTTTTCGAGTATTGGCGATAAATCTATTAAGTAAAATAACTCGTAAAATGGCTCGTTGAAAGTTACATGGAAATATTGCGAATTAATGCAACGTGGATCAATAAATAGCATTTCAACGAGATTTCGATTCTTCGACAGCCGTGCTATTTCGAAAAGAAATCCTTCAAATAAAATCAATCATCTCGAGCTCCGGTTAAACCACCGGTTCATTTACCATTTTTATCGGAAAGTAACCTTCGTCTGGATTTTTATCTCGACGTCAATTTTAGTATCAATTTTTTAATACAATATTTTTTATCGGAATAACGCGAAGCTTCGTTTGAGCAGTTGATAAATCCGTAAGACAATGATTCAGTCATTAATTTAAAAATTTGTTTTTCTCAAAATTATTAAAACTGATCTTTTTCCTGGATGCTGAATTGGTTTTCCAGAAATTTTAAAAAATTCGTATCCCTTGAATTAAAAAGAATCCTTACAGAATGATCACGATTGACAACTATGAAATCTCTACAACTTCCTTTCTCCCGTGATACATACCACGTAAAGATTAAAAACGATACAATAATGTAACTCGTAATTGTTGTAAATAAATAATATATTTAGAAGGAATAAATCGATAGACCCCGTGATACAATATCCTCATTGTACAGTCATCATTTTTATATCCGATTAATAATAAGAGGCAAAAAGAAACTTTTAAGACTCGAATTTCCACGTCAGTTCTTCAATAAAGATGGAATTATTCTTTATTTTACGTGATATTGCAACGGTGAGGAACCAAGATCCATTTGAGTAATTATACAAAAGAGTCATAAGACAAGGAGTTAAACAAGGAAGGATCGATAGACTTTCTGACACAATGCCTTTCTCTCATCAACACTGAGTACACGTATCAGAGCATTATAAGAGATTAAACCGGAAGAATCGATGGACCCCGGAACACAATACCTTTCTCATTACAATAACAAAGACAATACACAGGAGAAACTGCGGAAATTTCAATTTTCACGTCAATTCTTCGATAAAACATCAAAGAACCTTTTACCAGACGCGAGCAGGTTCGCTCGAGCGGCTAAAATATTCACAAGACAAAAGTTTCACACTAGAACCACCGAAACGTCCAGAATGATCAATTGGCAAATTTTTTTAACTTTGTAGATTTGCATCTTCAAAATGATTTGAGTGCTTTTGCAAATACACACGGACACGCGCCTGTTCCTCGCATTTCAATTTCCCTGAGAAAACTTTCGCACGTTCGATCGTTCTAGATCAGAAGAGAATCGATGGACTTCGCGACGCGAAGCTTTCTTTCATCGTTCACGAATGGCCAAAGGGGCAGGGACAACCGAGAGAGAAACGAAAGGAATTGTTCGGCGAACTTTGGCGAAAGCTGTGAAATACGTGCGAATTTCTTCGAGATAAATGTCCAACCGGACGTGAAAATATCGCGTTCCCTCGTCGATGCCCGATGTAGAGAACTAGGCGTCTCGATTTGACGAGTCGCATTTTTTTCGGATATTTATGCCTGGCAGCCGGTGGCTCTTTTTACCGAGCGGCCGGGGCTCAAAGGAGAATTTATTTTATCACGGCCGCGCCGACAGATATCAGGCATCGAATCGTTATTTTCCATTCGTACGCCGTCCCTTCGAACCACCTTTGCTCCCTCGTCCCGTCGAAATTGATATTGACGATCTCAATTTGCGATTCTCTTTCGACTGTGCCCCCACCCTTCTCTCTCTCTCTCTCTCTCTCTCTCCTTCTCTCTCGTACTCTGCCTGCCTATACAGCAGGGATCGAGACACACGCCGGCTATAATGGCAGATAGAGATTCTCTCGCGTTCGTTCTCTCGTCCTCTCTGCCCGTTTTTTCCCTATTCGTAATTTCCGAGGAGCTCGCTCTTTTTCATATGCCAGCTGGTTACGCTAATTCGAGTATCCGAGCCTCTCCCGTTTCTTTGGCGTTCGGCGACGAAGGGCGCCAGGGATGGAAAAATAATGGTCAATCTCTCTGTCGCACGGCTTCACCCTCGATCGGTGTTTGCGACCTGGTGGTATGGATTGAGAAGGTGGTTCTACCCGATAAGCCAAGTCGAAAGAAAGGAACAAAAAGTGTTTTTATCCGAGCTCGTTTTGTTTCAGACTCAGAGAGCGGAGCAGTTTGAAAATTCCGGGCGCGCTTGCATTTAACTAACATTGAATTGGACGGATGGGTGGTTGTTCTACGAACGACGACAAATCGAAAGTTAAGAAAATACAGTTCTTCGTTTCGAAGAAGATAAAGTTTGACAAGTATATCTGAGCTTGGTTAATTCTAGCACGACAGTCGACAATACCAAGAGGTTATTCTACGTGAAAATAAATCAAAAATATGGAATATAACTTTATACGTAGAATCATCCTGTTGTTGATCACGCCACAAAATCAGAAGTTACATTCTCCTCGAACAATAATTTAGCAACTAATAATGTTAGTGACCTAACGATATATAAGTTATGACTAATCAACTAATTTTGCAATTTGTAAAATTCATTTCCGTCGTGAATGAAAATGTTATAGAAATCTTACAGTTCAATTGGAGAGCAATTATTTCTTATTTTAGAAATATGTGTCATTTTTTTATATTAATTTCATTGTGAATGACTAATCATTTTAAATTGTATCCTCTTTCGATTAAAAAAGTAACGTTTAATATATTCCAACAATTGTTTATCCCCCCTTCTAGACGGAATACGTTGTAACGTTCACAGCTTGTAACCTGTCACTTGACTCGACTGTGCAAGAGAGCCTAATGCCTCTATTTATTCCAATCACCCTCTTATTGGTAAATACGATTTCATCGAGGAGAACTCGTTGCTTCCCACCAGAGACTGTCAAGAATCACCCTCGTTTATTTCTCCGGAATCCCGATCAACGCGGAAACGCTCGTAAATCCCCACTTCCGAGATGAAACAGCCTTACCAGATTCCGAGAGAAGACGCGATTCACTTTCTCCGTCTCGAGATAATTGCTCGTTAAAAGATACACCACGAACTAAAGGGAAGGAAAGCAACAAGACTCGAAGAGTAACTTAAGTACTACAAACACTGAAACTTACACAACTGTTGTTGCTTTCTGTTAGGAAATGTCCTTTACTCGAGCTAAGGACTGTAAAGAAAGAAATCATTCTTAGTGACTCATCTTTCTATTCACGAAACTTGGCAGAAATTGCTCTTTGTCTACGGAAATTCAAAGGAACGCAAATCGAAATTGTCAGTTTTACAGGCCAGCGCTTTATTATTCTGACCAAATATATTTTATATATGCGATGAGCGTAGATAAAAAATTGTTTATATTTTAAACTCTTACAACTTTGCGTAAAAGGATCGTTGAATTCGATTTCACATCGTTTCAAAGGGAATGTCCTTATGGACACTGAAAACATTTTTTGTCATAATTCAATTCACCATGATCTCTACTTTACGACAATCTCCTGAAAATTTCATGCACAAAGTTGTTATTTTTCCACAAAATTACAAGAGTTCAAAGTATCGACAATCTTTTGTCGAACGTACGAAATACTTTCAATACTCACTGAATTAAAAGAGTTCGAAGTACCGATAATTTTTCGTGGAATGTACGAATACTTTCGACACCAATCATTTAGACCAAAATCTAATTTTTTAACCAACCGACCAGAGTGTTATTTACAGCACTGTATGAAACACGGACGAACGAAAATTGCCAATAACACTCGAAGATTAATACCAGGTGGCGAGGTTGTTCGCTGATCTCCATTATCGCGTGGGCCAAATACACCGCACCAGTTATCCTTGGTATTCATCGAGTTTCGAGCGTCGTCCTTCGCGTCGAAATAAAGTATAGCGATAAAACGGGAACGCTCGAAGATCATTTGATGTTTCCCTGCCCGCGTGCTGTTCCCCTCGATCGTTCCCCGTATCACGCGTTTCACTCTCGAACAAACAAACGAGGACTTCTTTAACTTCGCTACAACGTCGGCTCGAAACTCTACTTGAAAGTTTACCACCGGTAAGCTCGCTTGGTAATCGTTTCCCTCTTAAACTTCCCAAGGAGATTCGTCGGTTGAGACGCGGTTACACCCCGCGGTGATTAGCAAGGACGCGCGCCTCCAAATGTTTCCTGGTAATTTCCGTTTATCTGAGTACTCGGCTACGGAGATGATATTGGCCGAAAGGATAGCGAGATTCGACTTTAGATAATAATCCTCAGGTCAAAGAGAGAGAGACTGAGAGAAGAGGTTCTGTCTATCGTTGATCTAAAGTGACTGTGCAGCAAACTTTCGGCGTTTTCGACTTAACGCTGGAGATGGTGTTTCGTGGACTAACGCTGCGCCTACGGTGGTTACATCTGTTCGCGATATTAGGAATTAGGACCGTGATTTTCAACACGTTTCTCACAAAGTTCTTAGTAAAATTGAAATGTTGAACCAGAACGTAAATGATCGGACTAATGTAATTTCATCGAGAGGCCGATATTTTTGTTTCATTTATACAGTTACAGTTTATTTCTACGTAACTGAGATTAAATGCTAAATTTAATCTGAAGTGAGGAATATTCATTGCCGAATAGCTGATATCTGACAAAATTATTACAGATGAGAAACATGAATATTGAACAGAGATACTTTTCAAAATATTTGACTAATTTCAAGATGCCTCTGCAAAATTAATCTCCAATTATTGCTGTTTTATTTATACCAATTGACATTAACTAATTCATTGCCCGTATGTAATCAAATGAATGAGTTATATTTTATACACTTGCAATAATTTGAAACTATTCAAATATTTATACAAGATAGTGTACGTGGACTGTCAATAAGAATTGTCGACGAACAAAGCTTAATTATTTCAATTGAGAAGAATCATTAAAGTAGATTCCTTTTAATCGATCTTTTAAGCGAATATAAGTCGAGTAATTCAACAGTAGAAGTACTTCCATTAATAACATGTCGCATTGTAAATCTAATTTTGCTACAAAAATAAAAATCCACACTGTCGATGAACATGGCTCGCGAAATATTGTCGAGCGACAGTGTGAATGCGGCATAATCCCAGGCAAGATTCTGAAAATAACGGTAGCGTAATGCCGTGCACCCGTGGAATCAACGAAAGTAAAACGAATTCCGAACGAAAATTCTGCTTCTTGGCCATTCGTCGAAAAAAGGCTCGCGCAACGATAGAACCTAACTCAACGGAGCACATTTTTCGTGGAAAGATTCAGCCAAATATTTACGCGAAATGAAGACCGCGCAGTGCCAGGTTGGGCGAAATACGCGATCCGTCGATTCATTCGAACAACTTTCACGGGGCAAATGTTTCGTTTTTTTCCTTCGCTGGCGGATATACGGTGAGCGCGAGAATCTCGCGGCGAATCTGGGTGAAGCAGCGCGTGAATCACCGGGATCGGAACTTAATTTGGAGCTGACAGATTTTCACGGAGACAGTGGGGGACGCGGTGAGCCGTGTGTCCCGCGATTTTCCAAGCCGTTCGATCGAACTGGAAGAATTCGCTTACCGTTCCGTGGTGCTCTTCACGAATTCACCCTTCCACAGGCCGCACGTCAGCTCGCGGGCGGTCGCTGCGAAAAATAGCAGATTCACGGCGAGCAGGAAACCGATGGGACCGAAGAAGTAAGCCAGAATCTCCATGTCGCCTGTGAAATAAATTTTTTTCGCCGATTAGCGTCGAAGAAGCTTCGTCCAAAATATTTATCGTTATACGCACGTGCATTGTTTATTAATATCAGAAATGACACAGATATGTAATGTTTTAAATAAACACGATGAAGATATATCTTTGATTGGACATTAAGTTCTCCTTTCGTGATATTTCGTGACAAAAAGAATATTAGACACACACGTGCAATTACTCGTCGTTGAGTAAGCGAGATGAAATCATAATCGAAATAATAACTCAGATATTTTCGAATTTTTACGCTTTTGTACATTTTCAATCGTCCATTTATTTCATTGATAATTCGATGTTAATTAATCGGTCAGTTTAATTTAATAACAATATTCCGCGCTTTGATACAATTCCATAGCAAAGAAGGAGCAGAATTGTAAACTTCATGAACTTTGTGCTATAGATTTTTACGTAGTTATATATTACAAGTTGTATCAAACTTTTAGTATTAAACATTATAACACGAAGAGATTGATTGAAAATTTTATTAAAACAGACGATGAAAGTTAAAGACGATCATTTCTCATTTGTACTGTGAAATTAATTTCGCAAAATTGCCCAGAGTGAAAACACTATAGAAAGAGGTAGCATTTTTTTAGCAACATGTTCCCAAATCTATTCAGTTATTGTTCCAATTTTCCAAATTGGCAGCGAACACCTTGGCAAAATCCTCGCCAAAAATTATCCTTCCGAGTATAACAGTCACGTCAATAAAGCAATCGAGATATTTCCATTCACCATTCACTCCACGAACAAGAAGTGAGACCTGGAAACGTTCTAAATATCTGGATTCTCGCCTGGGTGTTCGATAATAAACGTTCGGATCGCCTGAATGGCGAATCGGTTTATCTTCGCGCTTGTGCGCGTATTTCGATTCATCGGAGGAGGATCGCAGGCGGTTCAACTACTCGTTACCGGAAGTCGAGGAACGCTGCTCGCCGGCCAGCATTAGCGATTAAACTATTACGCGAAACGCGGTATCGGGTGAATGATCTCGTTGCTAGTTGTCGTGCTTTGCTTATTACACTTCCAACGACTTGTCCATGAACGCGGAACGCGTTTTAAACTGGTTGATCTTAAGCTCTGGCTGGGAACGTGGAATTATGCGAAACAAGCTTGAAACCTCTAGCAGACAAAAATTTACAACGCTCGTGAAACCATTGTCTCCGCGAATGATCGGAGTCGTTTGTATCCGATGTCGAATTATCACTCTTAAATTTCTTTGAAATGGATTTTTATTTTTGCTCATTTTTCCGCTGAATATTTAATTCAAAGTGAAAACTTTGATAAGTATCTCAGAACTTTTTTCGATTTTTTTTCGAAAAGTCAGAAACAGATCGCTGAGGAATAGATGATTGGATTCGTCGCAGTCTCATTTAATCACGTGTCGATATAATTTATTTGGAAATTTATATACTCCTCCATTATCTCATTATGCTTCCAACGCTGCAGATCGCTATATTCCAAATATTTAAATCCAAGGACTGAAAATTCGAGCTACTTGTCAGATTATAACAACTGTAATTACAAATATCCGATTTTCTCTCATTTCTTTTTTTCCTTTTCGGTTTTAGTACACAGTTTGTAATTAAAATTAATTGTAATTAAAATTCATATTAATAAATTCATTTAAGATAAATTATAATCAAATACATTTCAAGCTCGCAGCTTCACCTCTCTAGTCCCATTGAGACTGTTTTAATGAAAAGAGTGGCAAATGGCGACAAGATTCCTTCCAATGTTTATAGTTATCCGTAAATCACCCTAGTTCCTCTACTATTCTTTAAATAACGGCCGACGTATTCTTGTTCTATATTTCTTTTGATTATACACGAGCGAGCGAGCGAGTCGAGAAGGATTTATTAACTCGAATGTATTAACATGTTTTTCACTAGACACGCAAATTCTCGTCTATCAATATTGAAAAACTGTATACGTTTCAGCGAAAGATAACATCCAGATGTTATTAGCGTAAAGCTAAGAGTAAGAACACGGATCTAACTCAAGGATAGAATCTAAGGTCGAATTCCTTTGAAAATAAAAGAAACACAAGTGGATTAAAGAAGTTTTTTTTTCTTTTTTTTTTTTTGAGATATATATCTATCGTAAATCGTGCTATTCCTTGGCGAAAGTAAATCCAGTACTTTTGGCTTCGATGAGAAAAGACGGAGAAAAAAAAACCTAACATCGAAATGCACTCTGAGAATCTTCAATCAACGGTGAAACACGGTTCTCATTTTAAAGCATAAACCCTTTACAGTCCTGAGTTCATCATGTTACATCCTGTAACGGGTTCACTCTCAAAAATTGTAAAAGCTCAAACTTCCTCTAAAAACATTGAGAAATTTATTTCGCGAATTGATTCACCATCGTCTCGAAGATTAAAACTTTCTCTTTGCAACGAATCCTTGTTGTACGATTTTCCTGAATCATCTCATTGATGCTTGAACATAAGGATTGGACAAAGAAATGTTAATATTTCTTGAATTTTCGTCGTTCAGTTCAATATATTAGAATATTCAAAGCGGTGAAATGCTGAAAAGGAAAATGGTAGAAGCAAGTCGCTGTAAAGAGACTTCGATCTTGAAAATCATTGTTCTAGTGATGAAAAAATTGTTTCAATGTTTTTAGAGACGTCTGAATTTTTATAATTTTGACAACTGAAGTCAAAATGAACGTTTTACATTTCTAGTAAAATAGTTTGAATATTACACATATATATATATATATATATATATATATGATTTTTCGTTTTAGAAAGTCATAACAGTTTAAAATATCAACTGTTTTTCGTCGTTAATTGTATACTGTTCGCTATACTTAACACTAGATTATTTATATTCATATTTAATATTAACCCGTTCCATCTTATGCTCGCCAACGCAGCAAGTTTTACGAGCATAATTGCGTACAATCGAAAGTAATTATTATCATATTATCGAATAATAAAATAAAAAATTCCTTTTGACATAGTTTCTCAAAATTCAGTAAACCTTTACACAGTGGACAATTACAATGTTGATTAACATTAGTATGATTAGTACTATTTCGTAATATTTCAGTACGAAGAATATTATTAAAATAGAGAAGACCTGCCAATATTTTCTTCATCCATTCTAAGGGATGAAAGTTAGCAGACGAGACACAGAAGGGGGAGGGGAGGGGGGGGGGGGAGAATTTCCATCGAGGATGCATTCGTATAGGAAATTCGCGAATGGGAAATGAATTTGAGGACGAATTCCGGCAACAAGGAGAGATAACGAGGGCCAATACGATTCGATAATCGATGACAGACAAATAAATCCGGCGGCGATGGCTGACGATCGTGCCGGCGATTTCACGAATTCCAACCTCCTTCCGATTCTCGCCTCTCTATTCGCGGAATCGTAAGTTCCGCTGGTCACGAATCGACCAATTTCCACCGGCTTTGTTACGCAAGTGCTATTTTCGCGCCGGTCTGACAGATTTATTTGCGTACGCAAACGAGGTGAATTGAAAGCAACCATTTAATTGTTGCTCGTTTCTTTCTTCTTCCCTTTTCTTTTTGATCGTCGACAAATTTTTCGATCGAGATCACAGTTGATGGAATGACCTTCGCGACGTACAAACAACACTGTGGTCGAACTCGATTCGAAATAACTACGCAAAGTATCCGGATGTTTGAAGAATCAGTGAAAATTAATAGGAAATTCGTGGAATTAAAAGGAGGTCGGATTAAAATCTGCCAATTGTACCAAAATGAAGAATATTTGTGGCGTTTATTTCGAATTGCTTATAATCTCGATATTGTTCACGATATTGTTCACGAAAGTATTTGAACGCTTTTTAATAATAATTCTACGCTTAGGTTCCAATTTTTTAATTTGCTTTGTAAAAATACAAAACAATGCATAAGCAGTCGCGGCCTAATAATTATGATTACTGAGTCTGATTACAGCATCAATGGACCTTCAAAATGTTTTGCGCAACGTTCATAATGTACGTACATACATGTACATATATGAAAGTTCTTGCGCAGCTACTTGATTTTATCTTCGTAAGCCAACTATGTAGTAGCTAGATTGTCAGATTATGAATTTTCATGCAAATCTCACGAATGCAACTACAGTGTGAAACATTTCACAGTCAGTCTCGTGATTCCATTTTATCCAGAATCATTTTTACGTGTATTTTTGTGCATGTTTCAGCACAAAAACAACCAAGAAATGTACGTCGCACACAGTACGCTGTTAAGTGCACGTTCAGTTTTATCCAATGTTACACTAATGTAAATTACTCTAAAAGCAACAAGTCCACGTGGAGAATGTTCAATACTACATCCACAACGTTGTATTCACGCACGAATCCACATACTCGTATGAATCACTGCGAGTCATCAGAAGGCGAAAACATTAAATTTTCGTGGGATGGGAATGGGAAAATTAGCAGGAGGTATCGAGTGTTTGCTAATATTTCCGATTTCACGCTCGTGGTTAGTTGAACTAATCGTTTCTTGGAGAGTGCGTGCAAGGACAGGGGGATGAAAATAAGACGCGGCAAAAATATCAGCGGGTGCCGCAAATAGATCGATAATTCATAGAGGCCCGTATAAATCGCCGAGTCGGACCTCACTGACAGCAACAGTTTGTTTTCTTATCGTTGCGAAGCGTCGAAAAAGATGCTCAAAGGAAATGAGCGTGTCGTCATGCTCGATTCTACGTGTCTAGACGAGAACAACGTAATCCTTTCGTTTATTTCCACGATATTACTGGGCTACGATTATTTTTAAAGATTAGAACGCCGCCGCCGGAAGTTTCACGCACGTATATTATAGCGTCTCGTGAAATTATTTGTACAAAATTCCGGTGAAGTACATTATGCAATATGAATGTATTACGAGTGTCTTGTACGGAGCTTTCAATTTCACTCTGATAAAATTTGGAACAAATCTGAAACTGCATAGAGGTCGATATTCGAACACTTTCGTGTATATATTATGCGCGTTATTATGTAATAGACTTATGGTCACTATTAAAATTTGTAACCACTCTAAAAGTATTGTGTGCGTAAAAAAAAAGTTACAAAGTATTTATTGTAGAATTATATTTAATAAAAAAACCTAGTGGTATATGTGTAATATGAACAAATAAAGATAAGCCCACTGTAGAGAATGCAAATATTAAGGCTCATCAACACAATGGATAATTGATTGTTTAAATATTTCTGTGATGTCTGTAGAATATATATTTACATTAACTATCTTGTGATTTTTCCTACATTTTCAAACTTGATCAAACATAATCACGGTAGTTACGTCTCATTACAGTATCAGCACATAATATATTTATAAAATGTTTCTATAAATTTTACACGTATCAAGTAAAAAATTAATCAAATGTACACGCGTGCAATAAACTTCTTTGTAACTTGCATTTACTCGAATGATCGTGTCTCATCTATATATGCCGCGTTAATGAAATTTCGAAACATTTCCTGTAACATTGCACGACACATTATCAAAAAGATTTTATAACACAAACTCGTTCAAATACCTGCACGAGTCACTGTACACGCGAGGATGATAACGTCGGAATCAATTTGTTAAAAGGGTCCAACGGACCGCGGACCATGTGTATTTTAATTACTTCGTCCGATATTTTCAATATTCCACGTTTGGACGTCGTTAATTGGATCCATTTGTTTCCCTTTTCAAGATCCGATTACGAGCGGTACGGGGTTTTCGGATATTTCTCGCGGTTACGCTTCCGCCGTGGTCCCTCTGTCATTATTCTCTGCAATTTCCATTGCTTCGTTACGCTGTTCGCTCGTTATCCGAGCCGATCCCGGAAATCGACTTCATCATACGAAAACCAACGAGATCCCAACCGGATTACCATTCTCCACACCGAATCGTCCTATCTTCGTTCAAACTGTTTTCCGAAACAATTTGATTATTCTTGATCTTCTTTCCAATAACGAACACATTCACTCGTAGTATTTTCATTTCTCTTTCAGGCAACGCGTTTGTCTTCAAGCTTGATTTCTGGCTAAGAAAATGGTGCTACTTCGTTCGAGTTTCTTTTAAGTTTTCATTTAAAAGGAAATTATTGCGAAATATGCTAGGAAGAACGTCGAACGAATCTAAAAATTGTCCTCTGTTAAATATTAAAATCGTGATTCAGCGATCTGGAGAATATGAATGAAAAACAATTTTCTCGTTTATAAATATATCCTTGGATAATTCCAAATCTAGAACGAAAAAAAAAATTTTTTTTTCCATTCAAATCTTCTCTCGACACTCCGCGTAAGAATTTCATTAGTTCGAATTTATTTTAAATTTCAATTTTGCCATATTTACTTAAAGTTTTAATTTTGTTGAATTTATATGAAACTCTTATTCCAACTTTAATCTTAAAATTCAGATACTTTTTAACACATTCAAGACGAGCAACCATGATAGAAAGACAGGAAACAAATATTTTTTTCTTTTTATACCTTTAGCGTATAAAATCATTTTTAATGTCAATATGTTAATAATGGAAAAAATATTTTTTCACCCTTTTGGAAACTGTAATTCCTACCTTTGTTGAATGTATTAATTTTCGTTCGTTTCTACATAGAAAAGTCACATAGAAAGCCTAATAGCTTCTTACGTAGGAAAGAAAATGTCCACTTAAAAGATAGCGTGACTGCAACATGCACATGCGTTATTGCATGTGCATATATGATCACCACTCTGAACTGTTCAGACTCTAACGTTCCGACTTCAATTGCTTCAAGAAAGATACGACTTGTTACAATTGCGTGAATCACTCTGTATTCCGGACTAAGGGAAATTCAATATGAATAATACAAAGAGGATGAGACTTCTATGTACTGCCGATATTGAATCACGAAATGAGCTTTCCTTAAGAGAAACGGCAAGCAACTGAACACAGATCTGTTCTCATTGCGTCCACTTAATTTGTATTCTAATTATTCAAATTTATTTGTTAACTGATAATTTTGCCGATGAAGATTTATTCTACTCTATCTTAACCAGTCTTCGCGAGGAAACACTAAAATTCCTTCCTTGTAAAACAAAACATCAAAAATTACAGACGCTTGCCTCGCTTCCTTAATTATGCCAAATCATCGGTAAAAGCGGCGCAATTTAATCCTTTAATAACTCTCCCCACCTCCCCCCTCCCGTGGAACGTCACGAAAACAGCGTCTATGTCCCTCAATTTTCTCTTCGAGCAACGATTTAATCACCCAACAAATTATACAGCGTGTTCTTTTCTCTTCTTTTCTTTTTTTTTTTTTTAACAAAACGCAACTGAGAGAAAGTGGCCGGAAGGGAGGCTCGCTCGGTTCGCTGTAATAAAAGTCGCCGAGCAAGTATTGGCGCACGCGAGACACGAATCCTCCGCGTGGCGAAATTACGGTAAATCACGTGAACTAGTACTCATTGAAAGCGACGTTCGCGCAGAAACTAAAGAGAGAGAGAGAGAGAGAGAGAGAGAGATCGTGTATGTATATATTTGGCAAGATCGCGAAATCTTGAGAATCCGCGAGAACACCTATGAATATGAATACGTTCGTTGGAATGTAATGTGGCCGGTTTTCGTGAATACCACACCGCCTGTTGGAATACGTCCTCACCGACCAGCCAATCTGCTAAGTACACGCGCAGAGGGAAGCGTGGATAACTAGTTTCCGAGTAAATTGATACGTTGGTACCACACTGCGTTCCGTAATTTCTCTCTCTCTCTCTCTCTCTCTCTTAAATCATCTTCCCTGTGTGTTCGTCTTTCTGCAATGTTTTCATGCGCGTGTACCCTCGCGGCGAGGGTCGTGGAACAGGGACCTTTTTCCTTGATAGTTGTAATCTAAGCGGGCAATTACCGGGTCGATAAGTAATTGCAGCCCTTATCGGAGTCGTGCAAGCCGTTATAACCACCAGCTGGTAAAAGGTTCCTCTCGTTCTTCTTACGAATATCGTACATAGCATCCGGACTGCGAAATTTTTAATGCGAACTCGTGCTTTCACGGCGGTATATTTTATTTACGGAGAGTTCCATCTTTACAGCGGGAAACTTCGTTTACGCGAGTGCCATTTATTTCAGCCAAATTTCAGCCGATATCCGGTTGAATGAACTCCTGCCGGTCGAATCCATTTGTTTGAACCTGAATCATTAATAGAGAGGAGAATCGGTGAATTCTTGTTACGTGAACTCCAATTATATTAACTATTTGTCCGTCGACAGTAGCGTTCGTATAAGCGGAATGCTACTGTAATTTTAGCTAAACCAATTCAGACGTGCCATACCGAAAGTATAAAAATTGGCTCAAAAATTCCCTTTGCTCTTGCTCAAGCGATTGGAGATTTATTTAACGCGCACCAGTGCACACATTAAACAACTTATTCGTTTTTAAACCGTTTCGAATTTGTTGATCGAGTATCGTTGCGTGTAATTCAATTGACAATTACAACTGTTGCAAGGTAAAAGCATTTAGTCTGATATTATACTGCTAAAAATCATTATCTTCTCAAAAGTTATAATTAATTATACAACGTGCTGCAGCGACACGTCTAAAACTCGATTTCACGTCGCGTCGACCGAGCGAGGAGAAAATGAAGTTGAGTTGGAGCAGTTAATACACATACGCACGTATACATATTTATCCAACTTCGCACGGTATTAGCAAATTCATACACACATTATTGTACCAACTGTTAAATAGTCTACCAACTCAGTGAAGAGCTATTGTAAACAGAAACTTGTAGCTACCTTCCGGACACCACATTTCTATGGAAAAACGGCACTCGGTTTTCAGCTCCAGCAACCTTAAAAATCCCCAAATATACTAATCAAACGATTCAGCCCTTTCCTCTGCTCTCGGTCCGCTTGACGCTTGGACAGGCAAAAGCACGGAAAAAAGGAAAAAGAAAAAACGGAAAGAAAGGGAAAGAAACGTCACAGTGCGCCGCGTTACACGGTTGAAACGGAAAAACTTGCAATCCCGAGGAAACACGTCGGTGTAGCACGATTTTCCCGATCATCAAGCGCGTTTTCGGCACGGTACGCTGATTCCCAGTCGCTAAACGCTTTTTCATTCGCGCCTCTATACCGGGATCGTTGCGCTTTTATACAGGGCTCGCGCCGACGGACGCGAACAAAAATGTCCCTTCCCGTGTTTCCAACCCCCTCCTATTACACCGCTGTCCGGTTGCGGTCAGCAGCGGTTGCATCGTTGATCGGATAAAGAATACAATTTTTTTTCTTTCTCCTTTTTTCTCCCGTTGGCTCGTACGTGACTCGTACGTTGCGCCTTTTTTTCCCTCTTTTTTTTTTTTTTTCTTTCTTTGTTTTGTGCCAGAAAAAATGGCTCTATTAACGTATCGGTGGTTAGTAATTGGGTGGTTTGTCATGCGAGCGGTAATAAAATTTTAGCCGGTGGTCGCGAAATCCATTCCGCTCGGCGAGCACCGGCCGAATTTTATGGTAAATAAAGAACCATCCAACCTTCGGACCCGTTATCGGACCAATTCTCCCCCCTCTTTGCTAAGCGCCACTCGTTCTCTCTTCTATTTTTCTCACTCTCTCTCTCTTCTTGCATCCCCCGTAACCACGAGCGCAATCTGCCAGAAGCACGCTCGGCAACGAGGGCCCCATAGCCACTTATCGGCGTGAGGGTCGCGCTCGTCCGCAAACAAACTCATAAATAAAATCCTTACACCGCAACTTTCATGGATAGCGATGCAGAGAGCGAGTGAAAAAAGGCGAGAGAGAGAGAGAGAGAGAGAGGGAGAGAGCCAGGCTGATATTGAAGCTGCAGCTGACCCAGTTGCCGCACGTTAATCCAGTCGACGCTTGTGAAAGACCGTCCCGAGGATTTCGTGACTGTCAACGACACGCCGGGTATAAATAAACCTGTTCCGAAATCGATCGAATTTTCAGCCCTCTGAATCGTGACCGCCCTCTGTGTTGCACGGGAATTCTTTTTTTTTTCTTTTTTTTTTTTTTTTTTTTTTAGGGGATTGAAAACTGGATGAAACGTAAATCGCGCGGATACTTGCGAACACGTTCTGATGAGTATATTATGTACGCTAAAACGTTTTGCAATTCGCGTGAATGGCATAATGAAACGGGACAGCTACGTGATAATTAGAAATTGATAAAATTCGCAGATGATTAATGGAATTTGAGACAACTTTGAAAATGCGAACGATAATTTTAAAATGTAAGCAAGTCTGTTGCAATACAATATTTAAATAGTCAATTATTTGATATATTATTAGACAAATATAAATGTTATTATATTTAATGCTCGAGTATGTTCCAGATGGCTATTCGTGTTGTATAATAACTTTTTTTATTAAATGTACGCTTTCACTTGAAAGTTTGGAGCATTCTTCATTTTTTAAACGAAACGAATCTCTTTCTACATTTTTCTGAAAGACAAGAATATATTACAATTGTAATTGCAATCTTGTAATATTAATATTACGAACAAATTATGCTAAAAGAATTTGTCGTTTTTCTTGAAAACCCATCATTCTTCAAAATTTTTGACCGAGAATGTAGCACATTTTCAGAGTGGTTTTAATTATAACGATAACATTACAATGACAATGAAATTTCAAAATGTTTTGTGCAAATAATACATAAAAGTTTTCTATAGTAAATATTCAAATACTTTTACGAACCACTTGTTTAAAAGATTCGTTTGCGTTTTTTTTTTTCATAAATTTCTATCAGTAGTAAATTTCTATCAAAGTAGTATTAAAGTATTAAGAAGGAACTCTTCAATAAAACAGGCGTCTTTTTCTCAGTTAGACAATGTACAACCTAACATATTCAAGAAATCGTACGTAACAGAAATTTCGATTTTTACTAAAACTAATTCGAAAAGCATAGACAAGAAATCAAATAATCTAAAAGTTTGTAAAAGTCACCGAAAAGGATTTATTACTGAAAAATTTTTGAAGAGAAACCTTCGTAAAGCGTTCCAGAACAGTAAAGTATTCGATTCCACTTAAATCTTTTTCAACTTTCGCTGTGAATTTTTCAAACAATTTAATGTACCTGATAAATCCTCAGGAGGAGAGAATCCGAAAGAGATAGATGCGATGAAAGAATCTAATAAAAGAGGAGTTTTTAAATTAAATTTGCATAATGTTGTAAAAAGTAAAATGTAATATAGGTAGTAGATCTTTTTTTCCCGCCTTTATTCTGTGTAGAAGTATCGAGTTATGAATGGCAATGATATTAATTTAAGCGATGGAGAGTTACTTCCCAAGTTCGTAGAATCTTGTTACAACGTTAATTTCATTTTCCCCCGGCGCGATTAATACACCCTTACAAATTTATTCCCGGCACCGAAGTTCGTGCCTGAAACGACACTTTTCATCCCCAGCGCGCGTAATTTCTCAACAACTTTTCCATAGTCGAGTCGGAGTATTGTACAATATTCTGACATTGTTGCTATCCAATATTTTCATATTTGTTTCCAACAGCCACGCACCACAGTTTCTGATCGTCGTAAGCTTTTGTTATGTTCGTGTAACTAACGATAACTTTTGTTACTCGCGTTGTTTGGAAGTATCTTGCGCATCTTCCATCAATTAGCCGCAAATTGTAATAATTAACTTTACTTTTTCTTCTAAAAAATTTCACATGCGTATCTGCGTGAAATGTTTGAAAGCTGATCAATTCCAAAAATTAAAATATACAGAAAAGTGACAATTATATAAGTACATTAATGCATACTTGAAATTTTTTAAAATTTATCTTAAAATTATTACATGCTATACAATATAAATATAGAAATTTTTAAATCTTTGTTACGTATACCTTGGTCCATTTGTGAAAATCTATAAACTCTTTATACTTGTATTATTTCATATGTTCATGTGCGGCCTATCCATTTTCGTATCTTTATTAAATTTTCCATTCTAAAAAATCCATAATTTATTAATCAATTAATCACTAAAATAACGTAATGTATGTTATCAATATGTACTTATAATCAGTGTCTGTTTGGCAAGAAGATCCCAAAATTATTAAAATATTCCAGCTTCCATTAATTCTTGTATTCAACGATAAATATTAAAACAATCCGCAGTCTATCTACAAACCAATCAGTAAAATGACAAAACACATCTACAATATTAAAATATATAATCGCAGCAAGATATTATTAAAATGTGCACATAATCAGTGCTTGTTCCCCAAAATTACTAAAATATACCAGCTTCTATCAATCCTCGTGTTATAACAACAAATACGCAAAAAGTCCGCAATCTATCCGCAAACTGATCGCTAAAGTGACGTAACACACATTATTAAAATATACAATGGCCGTCCGTTCTCCAACAATATTTCAATATCATTAAATTACATAATCAACGTCTATTCTCTTCCAGATTCCAAACTATTCTTACATTTCACAATCCTTCTTGCCAGGAAAGAGAACTATTATACATAATAAAGGTAGGCTCTCTTTCTCTCTCTCTCTCTCTCTCTCTTTGTTCTTTTCAACCCTAGCCTGCTTCTTCATCATCCAACAGCCCCATTATTCCGCCGTGTAATCCAACTCTCGTACAAGTTAACGAAGTCGCTGGTATCGTCGCATCGATCAGGCAACCGATCCGGTTGCAGGTCGCGCGTCGCGAAATTTCGCGAGAGCGAAACCCGGACGACTGGGATTCGCTGGTGGGCGAAACTCAACGGTGGGAGGCTGTCACGAAACTTTCGGAACGTCGAGTTTCGGGCCGGATAACCGAGGCAGCTTGCGTCTAGGCCGGCACTCCGCGTGGACGCGCGCGCCGGAATATTAAACGGACGCGCGGTCGGATCCGTGGCTGCTGTTTTGTGCCGCTTCTTCGCGTCTTGTGCCTCTCTTCTTCCCCTTTCCTTTCTTTTTCCTGCTCCCCTCTTTTTTTGTCCGTTTTATCCCAGATGGGTGGCTCATCAGGCCAACTCAAAATTCAGCGTCCGTCCAGGCCAAAATTCAACAACTTTTCCCCGCACGCCGCTCGCCTCTCGCCTCTTTCACCCACCGGGGGACGTCCGGTTTCTTCGCGAAACTTTTTCTATCAAGATTATACCTGGGACGAACGTCATCCCAGGGACAGAGGGGAATAACCGTTATCATCGTTGGCCAAATGGATTTTGTTTGCAACAACAGGGAGAAACGATATATCCTGCACGTGGAATCTTCGTGTTTTTAATCAGACTTTGACTTGGTATCTTGATTTAAAGTCTTTTTGGAAATGTGTGGGGAGAGTGGATAGAAGAGAGCCGAGTGTAACGAGTTTTGTTTGCTAACGGGTAATGCGTCTGTGTCTCTCGAGAGAGGATTCTATTCCCGGAGTTTCTGCGGAGTCTTTTAATATCGAATTCTTGCCCTGAATCACGTTACAGGATTCGTAGTTTGAACTCGATAGACTCTGATTCTACAATGTTGAATAGTTTAATTATTCCAAGTGAAGGATGATTGATAACAGGATCTAGTGGTTACAAAAAGTATTGATAAACCACTGTAATATCGTATTAAATTGGAATCATAATCTTAATAACTTTAACCCTTTTTCCATCGGATGCTAAATTCTCATTTTTTATTTTCACAGTTCAAAAACATTCAATATGAAAATTTACTATTTCTTAATAAAAGGGAGGAATTTATTTTTAATTATAAAATTTTTTCCTCCCCTCGCATTATACTTTTCAGCATTGCTGCCACAGATGAATATTCACAGGCACGTAATGTTAAATACTCACTGTGTAGATATAGTAAACTATATTACACTACATGCGTTACATGCATATTTTTTAATAATATTATTTATAAATGCATGGTGTTATTTTTTAAATATTTTAATAACTTTTTTTCTTTAATAGATCTTGTTATTTTATTTTATTTTTTACGGTATACGGACAAATAGAAAAATTATTCTGAAAGTATCGTGATATACTAGGGGTTAACTTACCAATTAACCAAATCCAAGTGTATTAAATTTTGCAATCATATAACAACATTCGTGATTACAACAGTTTGATACTGTGAAAATGAAATGTAGAATGGAACAACGCTTCATTGGAAAATGCACCACTGCGTTATAATGAAATGAGGAGGAAAGGTTTCATCCAGGATTTGCTAATGGACTCGACAATAAGGTAACTTTGCAAGTCTGTGCTTTAGACGACGCGTCGTGGTCGGAACGCGGTTGAAATCGCTGTAGGGATGGAAAGAATAGTTGGTTCGGAACTAGTACTTTTGAAAACAAGCTTTCCGTATTAAAATTTCAATATAACGTTGCTTTAGTGCAATATTGCTCATTTGTGATTTTCTTGTCAACGAAGCTCTATTTTTAATTCCAGGGAACTAAAATATATTTGCAATGTTACAATAGATCATTTCTTGATTTTTAATGGGACAAATACTTAGCAAGGAAATAAGTTAATTTGATTACTCGTGTATAATTACAGTGGAATATTTAGCACAGCGATACACGCTTTTTCCAGAAACAGGATATTTAGCACAGGTGCTTTTCCTTGTACTAAATTTTTTTCTATATATCATTATTGCAAAGAAAGCTTACCAGAGTGTGAGGCACGAAATTTTTATGAAAAATTATACTGACGGAACGTACAAGATTATTACGTTTAATTATGTCATGAATCAACATTTTATTTATGGACATAATTTTTCCACATCTTGTTCAGCCCCCAAAAGAGAAATTACATAAAAATTCTTAAATATATCTTAAATGCAGAAATTCTTAAAAAAATTGGCTGACAATTGTCTCAATCTTCAATATCAACTTTATCTGCTCTACTTTCGAAATTTCTAAAACCTCGCGATACGAAAGAACGTTCTTAAAAAAAATATATACCTTTTCAATTTTTCGGTCAAAACCACATCCAGAGAGAGAGAGAGAGAGAGAAAGAGAGCGCGTTTCTATTAACAACTCTGATAATCCAATTAAATTACAGGAAAGCAGGTAGCCAAGTTTATTTTTGCCAGCGGTGCGTAAACAGAAGGCAGCGGACGAAGTTGCAAAGGCTACTAGGAAATGGTGAAACGGGTGGCGGGAGGAAGACGTGGGGAACCCGGTTGGAAAACAAAAGGAACAATCGCAACCGGAGAGTAATGAACGAGTTACGAATCTTAGGGGGTTACAGAGAGCAAACGGGCGTCTATATTTGCTGGGTTTTGGCGGGTCGCCAACAATAGCTGTTTCGGCTAGGTTATATCTCACTCCATGGCAACCCATAACAAACATAAGTGAATTATGTCGACGCGTGCCGCGTTCGATACTTTACGGGAGCGCGGTGGTCAAAACCCGATTAGTTCGGCGTCGAAAACGCTTCGCGACATCAATTGCATGCGTCGCGTGTCACCTTCTATCATCTCATCCATTCTCTCTTTCTCTCGCTCTTTTTCTCTTTCTTTCTCACTCTCTTTCACCCTGTTCGTTGATTTATCCTTTTAATAGGGGCTGGTTTTTCGGCTGATCGGATGCGGGAACACGACAAACAGATTTTTCACGCTATGCAAATTTGGATTATGATAGATCAGCGGCGTAACGAGAAACAAATCGTTAATGAATATTCAGCGCGTGTCGAGTGGTACGGGGTACCAACAGTTTAATACGATTATCGTTATTGTTGTGCCGTGGCCGGTGAAAAAAATTCTTATCGCGGAATCGTCGAGTAACGACGAATGTATCGGCAATAAGCTACGGGGCTAATAAAGAGATATCGTCGCAGTACGACACGTGAAAATATTTCAACACACGCGTGGTATAGAAATCTTTGAATCTGCTTCAAAGTTTGTTAATGCAAATTTACATATATATATTTTTTTTTTAGTTTTATTGTCGCATCGACAGCGAGGTCATTAGCGACGACGGCACCATTAGATGTGTGAGTAGTAGTTTATGCTTTTTAGATATAATAATACTCTTTGTATGTCGTTTTGAGAAGTAAGGTTTATGTTTGCGTTGATTCCATATTTCTGTCTTTGGGTTTCTGTGGCATTCGTGCAGTATGTGTTGATGGATGGTTATTGCAATGAGTGCAAGTGGGTGATGCAGTTTTTTTGATTTTGTGTTCATGTGCTAGCCTGGTATAACCGGTTCTTAGGCGTGTGGTAATTATTTCTTCTTTTCTGTTGTTAAATTTCGGTGTTTGCTGGTGAAAGTCTTGGATACTTTTGTGTAGTTGGGTGCTTTTAGTTGTTTTCCATGTATTTTTATATTTTTTTGATCGAAGAAAGCTGAAGAAATTGAAGAAAAGTACATTAATTGTAGTATTTAATTATTGTCGTGTTGTATTCTACCCTTTTATAATAATAATTTGATACATATTTAACATTCTTTTTTTTTATTTTTCGAGATTTATACTTTTAGTCGGAGTTGTATCATAGAGAATGTTACGAACACTTTCCACGAATCATTGAATCTGTCGACGAAACCGGGCCCGCAATTAGCCCGAAAATCATCGTCGGCAAAAGTAATCGCGGGAAGAGAGATTGCTATCTCGATCAGAATTAACGCGAGAAATGCCAGGGGGAACAAGGTAACTTTCATCGGAGTGGCTCTCGCCTAATGGTATCGTTCCTCTTCCAGAGCGTCGACAAAGATTTATTGCCAGGCGTCATTGTAATCGTCGCTGTTTTTCCGGATCATCGGCGGCGGGATTTACGGCCGACAGTTTCGGCGTAACAACAAGCTTTCCTCGCTTTATCAATTACGAGGTATGCGCCAGACGACGGAAATCGAGCGGGCCGTAAATCAACGGGGCCGCAGGAATTTGAAAAACGCGCGAAACTCGCCGGCACAAATCGTTGTCAAATATAATTAGCCGAGAGGGTTCCCTCGGCTGGCTCGCCTCGACTTCACACTCAAACCCTTCACTCCGGAGGATTGGAAACGGTCACGACATCTATTTCGGTTCTTGAACAGGTGTGTGTAATAGTTTGGATGACAATAAAAATACACACATGACGTAGATGTATTAACGTACTCGAGTTTTTGAAAGAGACATCGCTAAAAAGTGTTTGAAAATAAATATTTAAATTAATAATCACACAAAGCGAAACTTGAACGTGTTGCTTTTATATGCTGTGTATTAAAAACTTCAGGAATCGTAGGATGTATCCATTATACTTTTAATACAAGTACTGAAATCTCTTTCAGCTGTAATTGTTTCAAGACAATTTCAGTCGAAACTTTTGCATAACCGTTACCAATCATTTTAAAAATCATTTTCTTCCCCCTTTATTTTCTTTTTTCTCTTCTTTTTTTTTTTTATTTCTTTCTTCAACGAAGAGTCAGGATTTATCGGCGGTGTCATTTTAATCACCGATCGGTTTTTCAGATAATCGAAAGTGATTGCGCGAGCTTGTATCAGCGTATCGCGCAGCAACGATCCCGCGAACGCGTTGCCAACAAATTTCCACCACGCTGGCGACCCGGGCCGCCGACCCTGAAAAACCGATCGCTCCGCGAATTTTCCAGACGCGAGTGAAAACGAATTTGCCTCTCTTTCTCTCTCTAGTTTTAACGTTTTTATTTACACACGGCGAAACATTTTTCTCTCTGTCGGCGGGCATTTCATTTTCACCGGCTGCAGCAATGCAACATTTTTCAGCGGGTTTCAACGCAACGCGCGCGATTAGAGGTATGCATGATTTTTATCGAAATTCTCTGTCGGAGGTTTAGAAATTGATGAGTCAGCCGATGCGATAATACGGTTGTTTGAAAGTTCGCAACGTTACGGAAATGGTGCAGATAGTACACGTTTCAGAGATTTAACACGTTCCATATAACTAGTTACGTACAGAAATGACTGGAGTTTATATGTGGATGTTTGAATGTGCAAAGAGCTTGCAAGATGTACAGCGGCTATAAAAGTACTGGCATGTATCCTCATTTTTCTGTGAAGTGTGTTTCCCTTTTTTTTTTTTCTTTCTTAATCAAATTTCATATTTCATTTGTAGCTGTATGAAAGTACCATTAAATGATACGAAATATAATATCATTTATTATTTAACTATTTTTCGTCAAGATATAATTACGCTTGGAATTCTTAATATACGTACACAATACACGTCTATAATATAACATTCTCTATATACATATAAAGGAAGAACAATTGAATTTGATCTGTGCTGGACTCATTACGTAACAACACAATAAGTATGCGAGTGTCAATATCTACAATACTGGAGAATTACATATATACTCCACAAATTCCGGCTTCTCGAGAGACGAATGAATTACAGAACGTATCGCGCATTAGCAAAAGAAATCATTAACCACTCCAATCGAACAATTCATTGGCATTCTTAAAGCAATCATAGATTCTTACGACCAAATTCTTCGTTCGAGAAGATAGATCGAGTTTGCATCCCTCTAAAAAGACAATAAGAGAATTCCATTCCACCCCCGTACTCTCGATTCATTGCTCGAGGCCAATAAAGCGGGAGTGCGTGATAAATAAAGCAGGATCGCGGGGACGACCGAGCTGAGGGGCTTGCAGCAAAATACTTGCCACGGCTCTTTAGCATTCGTTAATTTCTTCCCCTCCCCCCAAGTCACCCTCGTAGCTGGTACGTTCTAATCGCGCAATCCTCCCTTCACGATCGATTTGTTCGTCGAATTTGCAATTCGACTCCGTCTCACGCATTTATAAATTACGAGACCCATGTTGGAACAAAGTGAATGTGTGCTGATTTAATGATTCGTTGTCGACTCGAGAGGAGAAGAGAAAAGAAAAGAGGAAGTTTACGCGATTGATAGAGCACGATGATGTGAGGAATGCAGAATGTTGGTGTTGCGTTAAATTGCATTGATTAATTACACTAGGAAAGCATCTGAACAATAACGGAGAAAGTTCAAGAGCGAATCGAAATTTGGAATATTTCGTATCGGCGAGTTGTTAAAAATTTAATTACACTTCGTTCAAGACTTACGTAGAGTGAAATGGATGTTATTTGAATTCGAGTCAAAAACGTGAAACTACAATTTCCTCTACAAGACTCTAATCGTAAGACCTTTCCTCGTTCATTTCTAACGTCAAATGAACACTTACAAATGAAACCTAACCCTTACAAATTATCAAATAAACGAATCAGTAAGAAATATTCATCGCATCGAAAGTAATAGAGCTCTCCCTTCGAAATTACCGAGATTCACCCACGACCTGCGTCGACGATTTTAATTAGCCGATATCGATCAGCAGGTTCGCTCGCGTTTCTTATTCGAACCGTGTGGAGATCGACCTCTCGATTCCAGTTAAAAAGCGTAACGAGGCGTGCGGTCGACACGCGATGAGCAACCGATCGGTCGAGCAAATCCGATAATATTCGCACGAGCCTCGATATCCAACTCCGCCCCTACCTCCCTCCCAACCCCCTTTTTAATTCCACTACTCGTCGCGCTTTCTGGCATCGTCGAAACATGTCCGATCGGTTTTCGGTTGTTAACGCGTTCATTGCGAATGTGGGTCGTTATCAATCCTTTCGAATAGGATTTTCCATCGAGCAGTTGCCTCCTCTTCCGCTCTGGAGGCCAACGCACAAAGGACTTGTTTCTGCTTTTTTCATTATTCGCTCATTATTCGCGCTGTTATTACCGGCTAAACGAACCACGCCGATTCGTTTAATCGTCCGCGGCTCCGATCGCGCTTATTAATCGCGTTACGTTTCGTTGGCATGGCAGAATCCTGTTTCCCTTTCAATTCGCGCGAAACACCGCCTCACCGGACAGGAATTTCTTTCGTCCGTGACTGCCGGTTGTTGATTTCCTCTGTTCACGTTTCGTGTAACGATTTTCTTTTTTTTTTTCTTTTTTAAGTTAGACGACGTTTTTTTTGTTAAGTTAGGCGAGTTTACGAGAAGATAAAACACGGATCTTTGTTGCTACGATGGCTCAGAAATAGAAGAATTTTTATGCTAGGTATGTACTATGTGTATCATGTGAGACAAATGCGAATTTTTGTGCATCGGTGAAAAATATGAAGATGAGAAAATACATATGTGTAATATACGGAAGTACTTCTTGTAATATTTTTAATTTCCAGGTTCCATTAAAATTCTATAAATATTCGTAGTCTAATAATCACGCATCCCACTGCAACGTTAATAAAATTTGCGGTTCTTATTTTTTCGTGAATTACTTATTCTTAGATCTGCGTGCCTATTTATCAAAAATATATATAACTGAATGAAGCAAAATTTATAATACAAACGTAAAACAGTGTGCACGTTTAAATCTTTTATAAATTACTCATTCAATCCTCAAAGATCACTCTTTTCTCCTTCTTATTAAACGCAATTAATTTGTAATTTTGTAAAATTACAAATATTTTACAAATTATTATTCCGTTCTATCTAAAAGAAAAAAAAAAAAAAACAAACATCTCTCAATTTAGAATTGTCCAAAAATATATCTTACCCATCGCATCGTCCGAGAGACTCTTTCGAAATGGAAATACTCTTAATTAAACAGATTCGAGCAACGCCACTTGCACACGCAAATCCCACGTTAAGTCTCTTCAGCCGGCAGTGTCTTTCAATAAGAGTTTGCGGCTCTAACAAAGCGATAATAAATATCGTCGGGACGGTGCAGTCGTTGGTGTGCTATCGCACGACAGTCGTACACGCGCGTGGAGGTCGAGTGTGTTAGTTGGGTCCAGAGATAGGGGTGGCGTTTCGCTGGTTTCGCACGGTCGAGTTGGACAGGTTATCTCTCTAATCCTATCGTTTCGGCGTACGCTGTTCCAGCCTGTGCCGAACTTCCAGGGGCATGAGATTGCATAGATACGGAGGATAGCCTAGAGATTTACCATTCTAATGTATGCGAACGTTAGTTGAATATTCCGCCGAACCGCTGCCACCGAAACGTGTCTCGAGCTCTTCTTGCCCACGCCTTCGCTCTTGCTCTTTTTTCTCCCCCTCCACGCTCCTTCCACTATTTTTCAGGGTTATTCGCTTTGGGAAACTGAGAACGTGCGAAGTTCTCTTTAAAAAGGCCCTCGGCTAATTCTCGATGCGAAAAGCGTCGGATGAAAGTTTCTTTCCCGCGTTTTAGAAGGTGGAAATTCTTTCTGGATAATTACCCTTAATCTTATTGCTTAGTTTCGTACTCCCTAGATTATTGCGCTCGAGGTTTTCTGCTCTTGAACGAGATTTAACATTGTTCGTATTTTATTTGGTTCTCCTCCGCTTTGAGATATAAATTGGAACTTGGTTAATTTTAATTAATCAATTTTACTCTTTCGGTACGATATTCTTAAGATTATTGTTCAATATATTTAACACTTCATTCCATTCGATCATTTTGACAAATGAATCGAGTCCTTTAGTCGTAAATAAATCTACAGATACGTTTTATGCTACGAAAACAAAATTCATCAGGATTAGTACGCTGCAAAGTACAAATTAATTTCAATAAAATATTGGACAATCGTAAAGCAGCGTTGATTCCCAGTAACTGCTAAACACCACTTTTCACTCACAGTCACCTAACATCGACATACAACAATTCGCCCCTCCACGCAACAAAACCTCTATCGTACGACGCAATTTCCTGCTCGTACGCGGAAAGTCGCGCCTAACCGAAGCACCTAACGCAAGAACAACGCAGCGCACGATGAAGCAGCAAACTCTTTCTCTCCCTCCTCGATAAAAGCAGCTAAGAGACGAGCACGGACGGAATCAAGAGTGTACAGGTGCAGTAATAACGCGTATCAACGGGAGGGTGGGGTAGCCTCGTCCCGAAGCTACTTAAACACTAGCTCGTGTGCGTTTACGTGTGCAGTTTAGTGGGCCGCGGACGATAGTTAGTAGAGGCTTAGAGGTAGAGGGGTGGAAACAGAGTTCCGCCGGGTTCGCACGCTGGGGTTGGGACTGGCTGGCACCAGATTTATCTCTCTACCCCATCGTTTCGGCCTACGTTGTTATGGGGCGCGCCAGAACACCGGAACGCCAGAATGCCAGTGCACCACCAGTCTGTCCTCGTGTAGGGGAGGCTCGAATACCAGCCTGGCTTTTGAGCGTCTCTCCTCCTCTGCTCGATGTGCTGGTAAATGAGTTTTCTTACGTGCTCGTTTATTCACCCTCTTTGCACGACCGTCTCTCCTCGTGGGAAAAGAGTCCTCCCTCCCTCCCTCCCTCGCCGTCCTTTCGGAGCCGTTCCATTCATCGGTTTCTTGCTTGTTTCACGTGTTGGGATACAGGCCGCGGTAGATGGCTGTTCGAACGAATTGAACGCGTTCGAGTAACGAAGAACGTACAGATCTGGGCAAAGGTTTAGGTCAGGCTTTCACCGGGTTTGTATTTTATACTTGCAATTAGTTTAACATTTCGTTTTTGCTAAAGTTGATTTAATACTCGTATTAAATTAGCTTAACCCTCTGTGGGCCGAATTCTTTTCTTAAATGTAGAAAAATTTACGCAACGGAAAATCAACAATTATAAATACCTATATATTTGCAGATTAAAAAGAAATTTACCAGTTTAAACAACTTTATTATAATTAATTCACTTTGTAACTTTTAAGTAACAACGGTTTGCAATATTTGCACTTCTGTGCATAAAAGCGTGAAATTCCATGAAACAATTTGCACTTGGCGTTAAACATAGATGTACGTTGCATTTGGAACATTTACATCCCGACTTTTTGCACCGTCCTCTGTTGTCCGTCATCAATATTGTTATTGATTATCACAGAGACATTATATAATTAAGATGTATACGTCATCTTGTGAAAAAACGAAAATTATTTGGCAAAATGTCGATGTATCAGCATGTGACCTGAAAGTTACACGGGCCCATAGAGGATTAATTCGATTGAACTAATTTTTCATACTTTTGTGGTTTTTGATTACAATGTAAAAAAACGCGTCATTTCCTGTGAATAATGTAATAAAATATTTTAAACGTGTTTTTTTATCGTTGATATTAGAAGTGTGCATTGATCTACATATTTCACGTTTCACGGAACGTGTATTTAAATATGGCTCTTAATGCCACAATGCTTGAGACGTTATTATAGGTAAAATACGACGCGAAATTTTAGAAACTACTTTGAACTTTATGAAAAATTGTATCAGTTGAATAAAATTTGACACTACGTAAGTTTCTTATGGAATCAAAATCTATGTTAACCTTTTTTCCGTTTTTTTTTTTCTTTTACATGGAAATGTAATTTTGGATAGAATGAATCAAGTTTGACAACCACGCACTCATAATACAAAAAAGTACAAGTAACATCAAAGAAATTACCACAGTTGTTTAACAGCATCGCTGTAAAAATTCTTTTCAGATCAAGTAGGTTCAAACAAAAAGTATTACAAGTATTTATGCTTTTAATAAAAGAGCAAATAGACAAAAATGTACTAAAAATATCAAACACTATTAGTCAGTTATTATCAACAGTTATCCCACGTATTCTTCAAGCTCCGATAACGTTGCTCGCGAGGAAACCATAAAACGTCAGCGAAACATTCTGACACTTTGAAATTCTCTTTCGCTCCAGAACTCTGTCTTTTGTCAATAAAGTAACAAAGCGAGTAAAAGACCATTTAATCCCTCGACTAATTACGAATTAAAGTCGTGGCTGCCACCGACACCCGTCCTCCCACCCTCTCGAACAACTTGCTCCCACTCTTACGCTTACGCGTACGAACGTGAAAACGAACGCGTGCAACCGACCATTCGACTGACGTTCACCAGTATTACCTGTCGTTGATCTACGCGTCGGGGGTACAACAGGAAAGGGGGGAGAGGGAGAGGGTTCACAAGTTCCAACAGTTCCGCACGTTCGAAGGGGTTGGACTGGCTGGCGCCAGGTTTATCTCCCGTCCCCATCGTCTCGGCCCACGTTGTTATGGGCTGTGCCCAAGTGACATTGGATGGGGGGATGAAGTACGAGGGCACCGGGAGTAAATGGGGAGAGAGGCGCGAAACAGAGTGCCTGGAGAGAAGCTGAAAACGAAAAAGGGTGCAAGACAAGAGCGAGAAGAATGCGGGGGTGGAAGGTGAGAGCGAAGAAGCCGCCAAGGCTCCGATCAAATGGGAGGGAACATCGGTGGGGGGGAAACTTTTAACATTTGCTACGTTAAGCTAGAACGTTTACGCGCGCAGGCCTGTTAGAATACCCCTCTCTGGTGAGTAAGCTGCTATTTATTTCTGAAATATAGCTACAGCTCCTGTTGGTACATTAGGGGTGTGATGTGAGGAGACAATGAAATCAATTAGGGACGAAATTATCGCAGTTCGGTAGAGATGAGCAATGACGGCCAAGGGATTGAGTCTATTTCTTGTCGATTTCACAATTTTTAACTCTCAAACGACAAACTACTCGGCAGACATGCATGTTTTGTCAACCATTGTCCAATTTTAGAATGGTATATTTCAATAGAACAGTCATACCGATGGATTTCCATAACCTTCTTTTCAGATGCCTCCACTTGTTACTAGTACCAACTTATGTCATCTCTTTTACAACACAACTCGAAGCGAAATATGAAATATCGAAGCACAAGATATCACTTGCCTCTCGATCGTTCGATTCGCGACCTTGCCGTGCCACCAGGAAATACAACGCACATTAAATCTATTTACAACTGCAAAAAAAAAAAAAGAAAGAAGCCTCAAGCGCAGCCTACTCGGTATTAACCACGAACGACGCGGCAAAAGATTTAGATACCGATCGATCGATCGCTCGCTCGCGTAAAAACATTGAATTCGATTCCACGGGCAGACCGCAAGAAACACCGCGGAAGGAGAGAAACGAGAGAAACAAAGGTCGTCCAACGGAGGAGGGCCGATACAGAGATGACTATATCAACAGTCAACTGGCACGAGAGAGACAGAGGGAAGGGTTGAAACACGACTGTGAGCGTAGGGTAACGTCCGTTGCAGAAACGTCCCTCTGACTGGTCGCGCCAGTGCAAAAGCATTGTGTCAGAACGTAACAACTCGCGAGATAGTACGGCGCAGCATCCCATGGGGCACCATTATCCTGATTTAGCGGCGCACGGCCACGATTCTATTTCCTACGCTACGCTCTCTTTTGTCCGGCTTAGCTTTATTTGCGCGGAAAAGGGAGGAAACGTGGCCCCCGGTCGGCGAATTGACACGTTTGAGTACACCTTCCCTGTATTCTTTCACCGACGTTCGTTCCAACGCGATTACGTGACACGAAGACGCGCCATTGTGCTCGCTCTCAGGCAACGTGAGAACCTTCGCCGAGAACCTGCTCCCGATCGTTTTTCTTAAGGTTTGATACGGACGAACGAATTTTTCTTGCGCCTGTTACACGCTGGCTGTGCAGCTTTTGTCAGACAATAGTTACACTGGAAATGTGGGGTTCTTTGTATAATTTAATCTTTAACATCTTTTTCTTTTTTTCTTTTTTTTTTCTTATTTTGTACAGAAAAATTTCTGTCGATCGCATTTTCGTTCGTACTTCGTCAAAAGAGAAATGTAGAAAAAATTTCCAGTGTGACAATTTTTCATATAAATGGGAAAGTACAAATGTAACTTTAATGTTACGATTCTGTCCTGGTGTTACATTATATTTTTATATATTATTGTTTTCTCTAGTTTTGTCCATGCTCGTGTGTTACAATTATGTTCCAAACTATGAATTATACACATCGTACTCAGAACAATTTCCCACGTTCCTCTTTGTAAACTGTACAAGAAGAATGTATGAAATAAAAATTCGAATTTAAATAAACGGACGAATAAAAACGCTGAAACGTATATGAAATTCGCTTGCTCTCTGTCAAATATTAACTAGACTTCTTCTTCGATAAAAATATTAAAGTATTAATATCGCAATAATAAATTGTTCAACAGGTATTCAAGCATCATGAATCTACAGATAAATTAATTAAATTTAAAAGATGAAAACCTCAAGCGACTCAATCGACTCGTTCTCTCCGGTTCAGAGAGTTAAGAAAAATACTCTACGGTCAGATTTGCGCAGATATTGCGCAGATGTTTCAGGCCGGTATTCGTGAATTATTGGGGCATACGGACACGTAAACAGAGGAGGCATCTTCCGCTCGCGATGCAATTAATGTTGCGAGAGGTTGTTCGACAAGAGGTATACTCGGTGGCGATGTTTAACTTGAGAGAGCGGCACAACAAGCTTTGTATATTTACAAATAACATCAAGCATTCTGTACCGAGTGTGTTCTCAATGGGCGCTGCTTGATGACTGATTGTATTTCTCAATGGCTCTGTTTGTCCCCCACCTCACCCGGCGTTCCACAATACCAAGTTCTGAATGTTGGCGTTTCAATGAGTTCTTGACGATAAATCTAATATTATCTTGTTGCTACATACTCGAACGCATAGGTGAACGTGTTCTGTATTTACTTGAAGCAACGTTCGATATATCGTCTTTTTCTGGTAGCGAAAGCGAGCTGAAATTTATCTTATCGAAAAATTGTTTCTGGCAACGATTAACTATTCTTGGAAATATAAAAATCGTAGCAACGTTTAGAATCTTAAGATTTGAATTCAATCATTTGACACTTTCTTGGTGGAATGTTGCTATTTTATTCTGGAAACGACAGTGGTCGAGGTGTGTAAAAAATATTGTTTATATAAAGAAGCGTTTAGAGCTATCATTCTATAAATCTTATTGTATTTTGATAGATATTTTTATTTATTTATATAAATATGAATATTTGGACAAGCAAATACTCGAAAAATTCAATAGCTTTTTTTTGTACGATATAAAATTTATAAAATTTGTTGTAAAGTCAACAATTACATTGTAAAATGTACGCGTAAATTAAAAATTCTTTCGAGAGTCATTCCTTTATGTTCATAAGTCATTTTAAACTCAATTATATTATTTTAATAAGTTACAGCTCTATTCTTCATCACGTTCTTAAGCTTTGAAAAAAATGTAGTTTTTAACAACAATAAACGATCTTTACACAGAACCAAACGACTGCAGATTATTTTCAAAAATGATTAACGTTCGATATTTCAAAAGGAAAAAACTTACATCAAACTACGGCGAAATTTAAAATAACCAGAGTTATAGCCGTCATTTTCTCACATAATCCAAATCGATCAGCATCTATTCCGAGCGACTCAAAAGCAGAAGGCTATTTTACAAAACGTAACATAAATTTAGACCGACTTCGACTCTCGGTATCGTGGCATGGCTCCAAAAATCTCGTTTCACGATGCAGTCTATCGAAAACGAATCAACGTTTACACTGGCCAAAAGTTCTTTCTTTTTAGCTGCAGATTTTCAAAAGTAACACAGCCAGCCGGCCAGCTCGATATGAAATCGTCTGCGAACGATCGATAAACGCGTAAGGGAGAGCAAGCTGGTCGAAAACGGGAGAAGCGCGGAGGGAAGCAACCGGGCGAAAACCAGTCGCGCGAACCGCCCGGAAACCGAAACGAAAATACACACAACCGGTCGGTGTACAGCGACGTTTATATTTGTCAAAGGATATAAAAGCTAAATATTAATCACCAGGGGTGTACTTCTCCGGCCGACGTCGATAAATATCGCGAACGCGGGAAATTAATACGCAACGTAGTTACAACTGTTTGAAACGAGTGTTCCGCGGCCAGAGAGTTTCCACTGGCGTATACTCGCGATAACGTTCGGTACATTCGTTTGCGCCTCTTATAAATATGGTACGCGCATTATGAGAGACGTTACGAAATTTTATTATCAGCGTAATGATACAGCATTATCAGGATATTGCATTAAAAGGTAAAATTTAAAACGATTCCGAAAATGTATGCGGCAATTGCAGAGTATTTAGTACACGCGTACAGGGAAGAAGCTTCAAAGGCGAACGATGCAACATGATTCGCAATTTTGCAAAATGGAAACAATAAAGGCAACAAGGGACAAGCAGACGAATTTAAGTCGTAATTATTAATTTTGTAGAGAAGTAGTTTAATATTTAAAGTGCCACGTGAAATCAGATGTTAAATGGATGTGTGTTTCTTTCTATTAAAATTTTTACATATATATATATACAGTTAATAAATACTGATAAAAACAATTAATATTACAATAATTATATGGTTAAGACTAATGTCTGTTCGTTATCCAGATCTTAGAATGATCGAAATATGCATTTCTAACCATATTAGAAGAGAAAATTTATATAGATTCTACGAAGTACCAGCTACTTATTAAAAGTGAATATGAAAGTTGAAAATGCAGAAAATTGAAGAACGTTCGCCAATCGTAATTGTCGGAACGCAACAAAAATATCAAGCTTGATGTCCAATTATTTATGCACGGTAATTAATAATATCGATAAAAACATATCTAATTATAACGAACGGTAATGAAGGTTTAATACTTTTATTATAAATTTCCACGACACTGAATATTCGTGATTAAAATTTCCTCCTTCTTTTTACTGTGATTTCATTTAGTCGTCCAGAATCCATACTAATCAACTTCGCAAATTGAAAATGAAATTGATGTTATAAACGCTACTTTCCATAGCAACAAACATATACATGTATAAAATCGTCTATTCTTCCAAAATTGAGCGTTAATCGCAACGTGACAGTGTAAAAAAAAAAAAAAAAAAAAAAAAACGTACAAAAAGTATCGTTACCAATAAAACCGAAAAATAATTAAATTAACCAAGCGTGAAATATAAAAATCGACTGTCAACTAACAAGTATTAAGCATCAAATTCAAGATGAGTTAGAGAAACGATATTCCATAGGCGCGAGCCATGAACAGAAACAGCAAGACATTATGCTCTTTGGATTACGGCTGCAGTGGATGTGGATTACAGAGGGATGTTCGTTAAACAGCCAGCCGCGGTAACGTGTGGTGGCAAGGTTGCGCCGCGAATAAAGACGCAACATCGTCGTTCACCTCCTTATTATCTGTATTCGGCTCGTACGAGCGTACGTAGAAACCGGTTGGTGGTTCGGTTGCCACGCCACAGGGGTTGCACCGGGGCGGTTATTATTAGGGATTCGAGGTATTAAGCGTACTTTGGGGTATCGATCTTCTTATTCGGCTACCCTGCGTCATACTTAAATACAATCTTTCGGGAGCTGTGTAATCCTCTTAGCGAAGTATTCCTGCGCCTGCCACGCAGGCGGATCCTGATAGTGCGCGCGTGCCATTGTTTCTTATCTCAACTGATTACGATGCTCGTGCATACGTAACGGGGGGAGGGGGGGGGGAGGGAGGGAATCGTCGAGAGGGCAAGAGAAACGGAGAATCATGGGTACACGTCCTAACGAGGACTATATTTTGCTAATCCTCTTAACGAAATGTTTCGCTATTAGCCACCGTATGCTTCCTTCGATTTTTCCTTCGTCCAAGTGATCTGGGATCAACTGTTATCCGCAAATCCTTCGATCGTGATGGATTTAAAGAGGTAATCAGGTACATTGTAAAGTTAAGAATTCTTGACATAATTGTTAGAATTATTAACTACTCGAATGTTTATGATACGTGCACGTTGAGGCCATAGAGATTGACTGATACATGGCGATGGAAAATTCGTGCCACAGTATATATACTTTGACTACAATGCTCGAGGGATTAAATAATAATAATGTTCCCTTCGAGCCTAGATGACTCGAGATGAACATTGCAATTCGATAGATATTATTAAGACGTACGTAATTTTTAAATATTTAACGTTTGTACGTAATTTTATAACCTTTTACGTGCTCCTTGCAAGAAGAAGAGGAGATATTTTCACGGAGGCAATTAAAAACTACTGGACTGTATAACATTATGATGCGTTGGATATTTTATCCTTGGATATTTTACACAATTTTGCACATACGTTAATATACATTCACGGCAACAATAGAACGAATATCGCAACAGCGAAGCGAAACTGATAATTAATCTACCAGGATCCGAAAAAAAAAATTCGATCGCCAGATCCATTTGATCAAAGCTCGCCAAAAGCAAAATCACGAGAGGGGAGGGGGGGAGGCGTCGTTTAATTAGAATTCGCTAGATTCGCGAAAATTTTCATCCATCAATTAATCCGGGAATTCCATCGTTGACAGACACCGTTGGAGGGATGAATCGACTTTTTCACGATGGGGGCACGAAGGAACGCCGCAAACGGCGCTTGATTAGCAATTAATGCGCGGCGGGCTCATCGATCCATCGATTAACGAAACCGATTTAATCAGCGCCCCGGAACACGACTGACCAGTCCTATTAATTAGCGGAATAATCGGATCACAGGGAATTACGTGTTAACCGTCCTCCTCCCGGCCTGTATTACTTTCGATAATAGGCTCCATTACCGTCTGTGCTACTGATCCGTTACTAATGTCAGCAAGTCCGGCACCGACTGTCGTTCGAGAACAACGAGAACACGAGATAGATAGATAGACAGATAAATAGAGAGAGAGAGAGAGAGAGAGAGAGAGAAAGCATCGACGGGGTGCCACGCTCGTCGCATCGACGGAAATTAATTCACTGATAAGTCGTGTGTGACGCGATCGAATTAATTTGCGGCGTTCGTACAGCACCGGATTAATTATCATCGCGGTGAAGCCTCGTCTCATTGGCGTCGCAGAAACGGCATCCGACGTGATCCCGTTTCATCTCGAAATGCCTTCGAGTGATTTATCGCCCCGCGACGCTGGAAATTGTTGCGCTGTTGCACCGTGGCTGAGAATCAATTTCATTAGGTGGGCAATATTATTATTTGATGGAATTACTACGTCGAAATAAAGATCGCCTGCACGTCACCGATGGTGATCGTATTTTCATGCAAATTGTGCCTGAGAATAGAACTTGAAAGAATGAAAGAAATAGCATTCGTACAAAGGTCGTTTATTGACAAATTATTGAAATAGAAAGTAACGTCGTTGTCGATAGACTTTGCCAACTTTTACGTAAATTCGTGTTTCTGTCAATATATATATAATTGACAACGTAGAACGTAGTTTTATGCGTTGAAAAATATCGGATTGGTTAGGAAGTAACGTTAGATTTTTATTTGTGAAACGATTGTCCCTACATTTTAGGTATAAAAAACTTTATTAAAAAATACTAGTGTTTCAATAAGTGTACGACACTTACTATCCATTTTTGCAAAAAATCACTCAAAGTACAGGAATTCAAGTTTTGTATTCAGGTACGAATATAATTAAAGTTTCTGTCTAAACGAATTCTAACGAATTTAATCTCGACTGTTCTCGACATCGTTTTTGGATTATATTATCCACTTTTCATTTCTCGTGACAATTCATTTCAAAAATGGCTCGTTTTGGCAACGTATGGAACCCAAGTGTCACACCCGTCAATCATTTCAGAGTAACGTGAACGGTTTTCAACGGTAGATTTTAATATTTGCAATTTCTCAGCGATGTTTCTTGTCACGTAACATTATCTCTGACTGTTAGTAATGTTTATCATCGGCAATACCGATCGAATCGAAAATTTTATCACTTTATATCAATTCTACGGATATGAATTTTATATGAATGAAATACGAATACGAATTTTTGAAAATTGGCAATTCTTGAAATTTTTTATTTATTCCCCGTTTCATTATCAAGCACTTTCAAACATTTTTTGATATTTGATCTGCATTCTCGTCACTCGTTCTCAAAAAAAGAATAAACTTCGAAAATTAAAGAGAAGTACAATGACTATTTTTTTTATCATAGTATGTGTTAAAATGTGCTAATGCTAATACAGTGTAGATTAGAAACAACGTTTACTAAAGAGCAAAATAATATCTGCGAGATTGTAACATTATTTTCCAACCAATTCAATACAAAGGGCATTTGAAATATTTTGTGCATTTGTATATCTTTAAAATCACACGAACGCATAAAAATCAATAATGAACAATAAAATTTATCCTGCTCGCGAATAATGTAGCCAAAGGCTACATTAAACCAACAATAAATTACAAACTTAACATTAAGAGCATACAGCAAAGTAAAGCTAAACCGGAACTTTGATTCTTCGAGTGATACAACATCTGCAATGCATCTTTGTGTCAACAGTCCTCTCTCTCTCTCTCTCTCTCTCTCTCTCTCTGTTCTCTGTCAGTGATTTACAGAAGATTTTCAGTTTGTTTTCCATTCAGCAGACAGACGTTTCTTTAAAGTATCACCAACTCGTTGATTCCGCGCGTACGAGAGCAGAGATACGAATTCAAACAACACTGGCGAACATTTTTTTCCGTTATTACCCCCGGCGCGTTAACTTCTACGCTTTTAGATCATCCGCGTTCATCAGCGTCCGTTCTCTTTGAACAGTTCGAAAAAGGAGAAATTCTGCCGGAGAGCTTTGATTAAAGTCAAGGTTTCTTCCTTTGACGAGGACGAACTTTCCCTGACCGGCAGAAAATTTGAAGGATCTCTCCCGAGGAGTTCTTTCGGTAATTACATATTGGGGATAAGGGGCGATTTCAATGATCTCGAAACACGTTGTCAAAGTCAATGTTCCGTGCACGACCGCTTATATTATTCTTCTGTATTTAGAACCACCGATTAGCCTTAATTTCGGAGATATAAATGAGATCGAAGTAAGAAGAAGTAAGATTATATTCTTATATAAAAAAATAACATTGTTTTGGCGAAACAATCTTGCACGCTTTAAAGACAAAAATATATGCACAGAGAGAGATAATTTGACTGTTATTCTTGGTTAAAAATTAAAAACTAACTCGACTGTTCACAAACTGAAGAAAGACCGGTTCTATTGATTTAACGAATACAATGTATCACATTATGGATATTTCGTGCAAGATTCAATTTAGACAATCAAGAAATGCTATCCATGTCGTCTAATGCAGTTAACAAAGTACTGTGACTTTGTATCTATATAATTCAAATCGTTTTCATAAAACTCACGTAACAAGTTTTATAAAATTACTAACAATTTTTCGACATACATTTTTTTTACAAAGAGCACCAAAGTGCATCGATCAATGCGTCAAAAAATATACACAATTCCATTTAGAAAAGCGAACTGTATCAGCCATAAAATGAGTTTTGTAGATATTTCAAAATTATTGAAATCAATAACCGACAATCACTATTCCGTGTTTCTCTCTTGTTCGTTGAAATGAAAGCAGCAAACTTACCATAGAACCAGCACTGCTTTTCGCCGAAACGGGGCCTGAGGAACGTGTACTGAGGTTGGGGTGGAAGATGATCCAGAAGGGCGGCCAAACCGGCGACTAGAAGGGGTCCACCCCAGGCGTAGCAGGCGTACACGCGTAGCCGGAGAGTCTCTTGGCCTTTCTCCAAGCTCGCCGGTCTCAGATCTCTGCAAGAAGACGGAGAAAAAAAAAGAAATAAAAGAACGGTCAGCGGGGGCGCTCACAAACCACGAAACACGAGATCGTCCTGTGCACTTAAACGGAACGCGAACAATAAAACACTCGGGACCATCCCGCGCTACGGTTTCGCGTCGAGAAAAAGAAGAGAGTTCCATTAGAAACGGCGGAAGTTAAGGTTTCGCGGAACGCTATTTCGGGAGACTGATGGTCTCGCGTTTTGCGTAATCGCCAAAGGGGAAACGAGAGTGGGGATGGTCGTTCCTTCGTTTCGTGTTCGAGTTGACGAGCTTGGTTTGTTTATTTGACACAGACGATGGATTTTAGCGGTGATGCTCGACGCTAGTTTTTACCGATTATACTCACATAAATAAATTACATAAACCAGAGTACAAACACTCTATAAAGGACATAGCATTGAAAAGTACAGTACATGGTTAATGAATAGGTACAAAATAGCGTCGACCATTATAATCAAATTATTGGTAAGAATCTTCGTGCATTTTATAACCAGATACATTTTCATTAGAGTTTCATTGCAAAGTTAGTGCGTTCTAGAGATGTTTTAAAAGATGATACTCATCAAAAAGATTTGATTTAAAAAGTAAGTATCTATCTAAATGAGAAAAGGAAAGGAGAAAGACAGTATGATTAATAGCGCGAGTGATAATGTCAAGGACGATCTGAGACAAAGAGAGAAAGGGAATAAATGAAACAAACTGTAAGACACTTTTATAAGATAGATTGAACAAGACACATTAATTAATAAATATATTACATATATAAATAAAAATCGCTTTCCTGCAAGGTGTAGAAAGAATCTTATGAATCGTTATACTGTTGGATGACCAACCCAGACAATACCGGATCTATGCTAATAATGACAACGAGCTAGCAACAGTCCACATAAAAGTGGCTAGTTAGTCATAAGGGCAAGATCCAATACTTGGTCATCCATGCTCCTTCCCCTTCCACTTGAGGATAATAACCAGATATATATAAGGACATGTTTTACAGCAGAGAATTAGAATACTACAGAATACTACAGTAAAGTTATACAGAATAGAATACTGCAGAATACTACAGAATACTACAGAATACCAAATATATATAAGGACATGTTTTACAGTAGAGAGTTAGAATACTACAGAATACTACAGAATAGTACAGAATACTACAGTAAAGTTATACAGAATAGAATACTACAGTAAAGTTAGACAAAATAGAATACTACATAATACTACAGAATACTACAGAATACCAAATATATATAAGGACATGTTTTACAGTAGAGAGTTAGAATACTACAGAATACTACAGAATAGTACAGAATACTACAGTAAAGTTATACAGAATAGAATACTACAGTAAAGTTAGATAAAATAGAATACTACATAATACTACAGAATACTACAGAATACCAAATATATATAAGGACATGTTTTACAGTAGAGAGTTAGAATACTACAGAATACTACAGAATACTACAGAATACTACAGTAAAGTTATACAGAATAGAATACTACAGTAAAGTTAGACAGAATAGAATACTACAGTAAAGTTAGACAGAATAGAATACTACAGTAGAGAGAGACAGACTAGAAGATCACAGAACATTCTATATCATTCTATATCATCATACATCATACACGACCACGAACAAGGAATAAACTCTTCAAAATTATAAGCGTGTTGACTCCATTACACGGAATCCAACAATACATATGATATTCAAGGAAAACATATATCAACTCGAACCTGTCTTCTTCTACTTCAAGTACAAATATGAGTGATTGACCTGAACTTTAACAACTTGAGACGTACTTTCTGCTAACAATTCTCAAGTAAAAAAAATCTATTGCAATTTAAATGAAAGGAACTTTATATCCACATCCTCAATAGTTTGTTACCGATTGATACTTTGATTTACGACCTCGCTTTGTTCATCGACTACAGCCAAAGCCCCAGTAGATATCTTCAATCTGCGACGCATTACAAAAAAAAAGAAAAGAAAATTACAGATTGAACGCAGTTTCGTAGCGCGAATATGTCGTCCAGTTCACAGAGTATATTGCGACCCGGCTCTTCAACTGGAGAACCGTCATCGAAATAGATTTATCGTTACGAGGACTCGTTCGACAAAGGGCCCCGGCAAAGGGTAATCTACGCGCGTTCCAGCGAGCGCAAACAAGCCTAGAGAGGTAAACGGAGCAATCGACAGAGCGAAAGGGTGAAAAACTACCGGCGGGCTGGTGGACGAGAAGGGGAGTGACGGCCGAAACAATTACCTTAGATGCAATTAATGCATAGTTCGCATTCCTGGCGATCGAACGCAGGCAACGAGGCACTTTTTTTTTCGAAAGGGTTCGTCGAGCAGCCCGAATCCCGCGCTAGTTTCCACGACGAGTTCGCCCGGAAAGTTTCGCGACCATTAGCATCTCCTCCTAACCGGACGACCGTGCCCCTGCTGGTGTTATTATGCATCTCACAGGAGGCCCCTCTCTCCCACTGTTTCTCTAGAGTACGTCCAACTTCGATAGATCGCCGTTGTGCAGTTTCGTTCGCCGAACTGCCTCCTAAACAGCCGACAATTGCAAACTGCGCCTGTACGCGAGACTGGCACAGCGAGGTAATTAAAGTTTGTAAGTTTCGGCGAGCGAAATAAATAATTTTGGGCGCGAGTAAGTGCTTCGTTCAGTTCTTTGCTAGAGTAGTTAAAGTACACGAAATACCTGCCGCGTATTGTTCCATCGATTATTATGAAAGCAACTTCGACAACCTTGGTGATTACTTTTACTCAGATAAAAATATGATTATACGATAATTGTTCACATAATCATATAGATATTTATTTTCATTGTATTAAAGTTACAACGTTTGAATTTTTTTAAGAGCTTTTTTCTTAAAAATAATATTAATCAAATTCGGTACGCTTGACCATTATGAATCCACGACTAAAATGTATCTTTCTATATTCTTAACTTGCATTTTTCACGTCAGTGACAGGTTGTCTGTTCTCTTAATGCTCGTCTGGCTTTAAGCAAGCTAATTTGATAAGATACTATTCAACAGTAACTTCAGCTGTTAAATTTTGAATACATGACAAATCTGTTATTTCGTGCTTATAACATGAAACGTTAAATGAAATGAAACAATTTTCCAATAAATAGAACTAATTACAAGTAGACAAGCTACTTATAACTGATACATTATATCCAAAACAAAATTTATCTCGTTGAAAGAAGGATGGCTGTAATGAAATATACAAAAACACAAAGATGTATAAAATACCAAAGACAAAATAGATGTTATCACAATTCCATCCATAAAAGTACAAATTTCAATGAACGTCTAGAACATTCGAATTCAGAAAGTCCTAATTGTACGACTCGTCGTTCCAGTTTTACGACTCGACGCTGGTCTCGAAAGAAATCCACCCAGAACGTGCGCGGCTCTAAACTACAGCCAGATCAATTGCCGACCGCTGCATAACGTTTCACTTTACGACCGCAGTACCTTTCTTCCACTTTCACGGTGCCTTCCACGCCAGAGCTGGGGGGTCAAGAGTTTGCACAGGGCTAGAAATTTCGCAGCCACCGCGGAGCCAGTCGAAAAGTCTACGAAATGAAACGCAATAAGGAGCGGTATAGCCACCGGTTGGCAAAAGTCCAGGGAAAAATGAAAGTCGACGGAGTGACGAGACGCGCAATAAAGGGAGGATGCTATCCGTGGCCGGAGGATGACGTTCGTTCGCGCGTCTGCCGTGTGTCTCTTCTCTTCGTCCGCAGCCATGGTCAACGAATTCACCGCGAGGACAACCGTGTAATTAAGCACGACGAGCGGCGACGCGAGGAAGAGAGAAACACCCGATCGCGAAACGATCAACTGTCCCATTAAGGTTTTCAATTTTTAACGCTCGCCTGTCCAACGACCTATCCTCCCCTGTGTTACACGTCGGTTAATCGTTTCTCATGGAAGGAATATATGTGTACGCGCGTGTTTCTCGCGTGACTTTTTTGCAGATACGTGCGAAAAGTTGCTGCCCGCTACCGGCGAGCGAAACACGACGGGAATTGTGTCGAGTTTAATGAAAGTCGTTTGAACGAAAGGGGGGAGGGGGCTGGAAGTGGCAATCCCGTAGAAATAGCTTGTAAAATAAATGAATAACGAATAAGCTTGTCGGAAGTCGGAATAACCGACTGCTTTTGTTTTTTATTAATTTCCTGATTTCTCACACCCGGTGGATTGTGTGGATTTTAACGCGTCTGCGGGAAATTTGAGTATGTAACACGCGGAAACGTATGAAACATAAAAATTGTAAATTGCTCGTTATAATAATTAGCATACAACGCAATAATTTTCTACCTAGATTTCATTTTCTCTTTTTTTTTTAAATTATTCCCGCAAAAACGCGCGTGTTTGTACAAATGCAGAGTTGATTTTCAATTTTCCGCTGCTCAATGAATTTATTCATCGCGAGACGGCGTGAATGATGATATTAAAGAAACAGCGTTTGCTACGTCATTCTTGATTTATAGACTCGAATAATTTCGAACGGCACTAATGAAGAACCGGTTAGTAAATAGCTAATGTAGTTCTTTATATAGTTTCAAGAGTTTCAAAGATTACTAATTTACAGATGCAACGCAAAGGAAACAAATGAAAAACGCGTGCAAAGAAATATATCGTGTCTGTCAATGTATTCTCAAACCATGCACGATCAAACGTAATAAAAATTTCTAACAGCATTTATCCAACAGCACTGATTAACAGTTAAAGTCAGTAGATTGTGACAGTTAATAATTTCTATACTAATATTTCGTATACAAGACTCATTTTTAAAATTCCCTGACAACATCTAATTATTAAAAAAAAATATATATATATATATTTTTACTGAATTGCACAATCAGCTTAAAATACGTAAAGTCGAAAAGCAGATACACAGCTACCAAAGAGGGAAACCTAATTATCGCAGCAACTGCCGAGTAACAGGGTCATCAACGAATTTATCGGCGCAGGAGCTTATTAACGAGACTTGGAAATAATTAAATTCGTACGCGGCGACCCCGATATCACGAGCAATGACTGTCGAAACGGCCAGGCAACCGTCATTGTCTGGCTAGTTTAACGTCGCTATAACAACAATTATCCCCATCCCCCACGTGCTGAAGCGTTTTCCAAAGGGGTTTTCGTCCAACACCGGAGAGTTTTAGCACCGAGGGGTTGTTACTCGTAAATCGCACCCTATCTGAAGCGACGTTGCTGCGGATATGGCGAATGCCGGCCGTAACGACGCGGCCCCATTGTCAAAAAGTGAAAATTCAAATAAAACGGGACGGGACAAGCGAAACGCACCAGTGGCGTCGGCCAGGCTGCTTGAAACATCCCGTCCATTCGATCACGTGTTATCTCGCTTCCACGATTCTCCCGATCGGTTCTCTCCATCCGAGACGAGTCCACTTGATTACTCGAGCTCGTTAATGTAACGTAATATCGGCTACCGGTCGTAAGTTTCGCCGGAGATCGTGTCCACTCGCGCACCGAGATGGAATCGTGTTATTTCGCTAATTACACCGGCGATTATTCCCTTAATCGTCGATTACAAACAGAGTATCCTGTGTTTCGTAAAGATTTCTTACGAGCGTCGTTTCCTGTCGGCGTCTGGGATTTTTCGATCGAAGAAAACGCGTTCGTATTTTCTCATACGCGATTAGACATCCTGACTGATTTTTACACACGAATTTTTATTCTTTATTTCCGCAATTTGATCTCGATCGTAAGTTCTCGAAATATCGCAAGCTTTCGTTTCTCTATCTTCCGTTTTACCAAAATGGTTTCAAACGCGTATTTGTAATTTGATCGGACGGCTGAACGACAATATTGAAAATCGCAGAAACAGAAGAGCGCGTCTTGAAACAGAAATACGAAAGATAACGACCACGCGAATCAGCATCTGCGTCGCGAGAGGACGACGAGGAGGTGACAGTAAGCTGGAGATATTAATTCCTGGTAGCACGGCTCATTTCCGTGAACGCTAATTAGCCATCACCGTGGTCGTTGCGCGCGATTAGTCGCCTCCTGTCCGGTCGGAAGAGAAAGTTTCCCGCGTCGGAAGAAGAGGATGGGCGGCTGGGTTTTCGCGTCTCGCTTCGATGTCGGTGCGCGGCGCCACGATAATTTTCCAACCCCCTGACCGACGGTCGTGTCCCGTTGAAAATGGAACGAAATGGAGCGAACCGCTGCCAGGGAAAACGCATTAAATATTGCTGTCGAGAAAATTAGGGAGCTGTTATCCCGTTGGTAGGCGTACGTGTATATACACTCGTCGTTCATCTTTCCTTCCCCTTTTTCCCTCTCGTTTCTTCAATTGTCCTCCTAAAATGGCGCACATACGAGAAATATTTTCATGCTCGTGCCTGCGTTTCCGGGCGGGGATGGGGGGTTGAAAAGTATCGGCCAACTTGCGGCTCTAAACTTTATACCACGTATTACGATTTCTTTTTATAATCCCGCGATTTCAGTTACTTTTATTAATCTGTTCGTCACTTTTCATGTACAATGTTACATTACCGATTTGAGAAATAGAACAAAAGGAGAAATAAAACGAATAACCCTACTTTCTAGAAGATGTTGCTTTATATAATTAACGCATCAAGATAAATGTTTGGATACGTCCAAGTACGTATTTCAAGTTTAATTTTCTTCTTTAGTTTAATTTTAAGACATTTATTCCTTATTTTTTCAATTCATTCCATCTTTACTTCAAGCAACTATACGTGGAATGTGACAATTCAAACATTTAAATAAGTGAAAGAAAGATGATTCAAGGTGGACAAAAATTTATTCTGCAGAAATATCTGAGCGACTTTAAATGTATATATTTCTGCGCATTGAATGCTACCATCTATATACACGTACACCAAGAACATTTGCAACAATAAAAGTATGTAAATGTTATTTCAATTATTTCGTAATTTATAAGGAGACAGAATGATGACACTTCGTCGATATAAAATATTCATACAATGCTATTAATTAATTTCGATATTACAGCTAATTTTTTATCTTTCACATCTCTAATTTATTGTCACATAGCTTCTATATTCCCGTAACATTTTTCCAAAGCTTTCTCAAGGAATGATCAACGACGACTTTTAAATATATACTTTATAACGGAGAACATTATTCCTATTTCTATAACAAACCATCTGCATACGAATATTTTCCTCTCTCGCTGCGTATCGTTCTTGTAGGCGCGGTATCCAACATCATCGATTGATAGTACATGCCTTCTGTCACGACGAAGCTTAAACCATACACAGAAGGTTATACGTTGGTTTCTTCATTCACGGTGCAGGCAATTTGCGAACGACGACGTCTTCCGCAACAAAAGGGGATTATTGCGCGGATTTTCTTCGAAAGTATAACCCATTGTCGGAGAGCACGGAAGAGATAAAGGTTATTTTTGTAATAATGGATCCGGCGGGGAAGGTCTCTCTCTCTCTCTCTCTCTCCTCATCTCCGTCCTCTGTTGGTTCATATCTCGCAGTTGCTCTCGATGAAATATACGTATTCTATTATCGCACGCGAGACGACGCGTCGCGACACAACACGGGGAAGGAGAATAGAGCGGAGACTCGGCTTAATCCTGACAAAGGGCTCGACGGAATAGCTTCTTTTAATTGTATCCTGTCACCGTGGCTATTTATCGTTCGGTATTTGCGAACGGAAAAAGAAAGGGGAGGGCCGGTCGTAAAGAGCCGCCGATCCATTAAACCTTTGTAGCGCGAATCGTCTTTGCCTCGTGGCCGTAGTTGTTGAATCCTCCATGGCTTCGAGTTATTAAAAGGATTTGAGAAGTACCTGCGTTGCGCGCAGTTTGAGGAAACATGTTTCCTCAGAAAGCGAGGAGCAATTTTTAAACGTACGTTTATCACCTCGAATAAAGTATGAAGTATAAGCCAACAAATAAACTCAATCGATCACGAAATACATTGGTTGATACGTTTACCAAGACGAAAATTCCTCCGTAAAAAAAAACTGCACGAACTGTTACAATCTGAATTGTTAACTGCTAAGGTTATATAAAATACAGTTTGCCTATTTTATATAACATTCGCGGCTAATATCCACAACGTTTTGAAAATATCGTATCGAATAACAAATATCTGACAACTTCATCAAATCGCCAGCCCATCGTTCGTTTACACATCGCCACAGCCAAATTTAAATATCCTTGCCCCGAAATCAAACCGAGCGGCTCGTATACGCAGAAAACGTAGTAACGGAGAACTCGTTTAATTAAACACGAGGCTCATTTAACCATCGAGGTCACGTTCAAGCCGATTTGTTACCAGCATTTATTCGCGACAGCTTTATTCCCGCGGAATGGAGAAAAATGTCACGGGGCAAGAGTATCTGGTAGAATTACGAGAACGCATCGGTTTTCTGTCCGTGTCCAGCGTTCGTCCCGGGTTCTTGCGCACGCTCGACGACTTTATACGACGTAAACCGTCGCCGACTGTCTCCGAGGCTACGGCTACGTACCAGACCTATATTTATCTGTCCGATATGGTAATTATACGGACGGCAATTAGCGGCGGTGCCAGTTAGAGGCAGCGAGCCGCTTGGCAGACGGTATCATGCCACGGTTCGCGGAGAATACGGAACGGGAAGGAGAGAGGTCGTTACGCGGAGTCACGATGAACGAGCAAGATATTATTTATCGTCGCGTGAACGCGGGGAAAGAAAAAGTCACGGTCCCTGCGGAAAAATCACACTGTCCCTTTATGTGCTGCTCTCTTACGGTTATGGCAGATGCGTCGGCAATTTTTGTGTTGTTTCTTCAACTCGCTCGTTTCGTGGGAACGCAAGAGAAATTACGTTTCTTGGAGGAAAGGAAATTTGACGTTGGTATTGGAATGTTCCTGAGTGATCTGTGAGTGACTTTGAATGATCATTTGGATGGATATTGAATGAGACTCATATGTCTTGGAGCAGGTACTTGGAGATATTAAATGACACTTTACGCATCGAAGAATTTGCTACATTGACAAGTGTGTCGTAAAATACACGTGCAATTCCAAAATTAATACATTCTGTGCCACGTTATTCGTGTAAGAGACACGAAGTCATAGGAATTCATACTGAGCCAAATGTAAAAAGCTGAAATTTGAATTTAATAAGGGAGTGACTTAGTGAGGAATGTTTAAGTCGTACGAAAAATTTACATAAAATATTCTGGTAATAAACGTTGAAGCGTTTCAAGAGTGCAAATACATTGGTCCATAAAAGTATTCGAGCATTTCTGTGGTTGTTTAAATACGGAGGAGCTATTTACAAAGAAACTATATATAATAATAAATTATTTTAATCATCCATTCACTCCTGCTCAAAGGCTTTGGAGCATATAAATATCTCGATATTAATGCATTAACGTACAGTTACACTATCACATTTCTAAGAAAGAACAAAACAGATTTCATCTGAAGAGAAACGCCTCAAGTTTCTTCAAAATCTATAATACACGTATACGTATGCGTTAAACAAAACGTTTCGAAATTTTACTAACATCGTAACGAAAAATTCGAGATCAAACGTATATGGAGAGCTGCAAAATACTTATCGCAAACATACATTGTATTTAAAGAAACATAGCACCCTGTTGTGCCCTAGAATTTTGTATCAGTAATTACTTCGTTTCAAGCTGGATCCCGCGCGTGCACACCAATTTTATTCCCGGATAGTTAGCTGCGGAACCGCGCACGGTACAGTCCCGTGGGGCAAGTTCTCAGAAAGAAGATCAAGAATGATAATCCGCGACGTTCGAGGGAGGGGTTGTCACGCGGGGAAATCCGGCAAATGTTGCGTAGGAACGATAGTGCCCCGAAAGTTCGTCCCCCCGGCGTACAAACGTACGGGAAGCGGGGGCACGCTTTATTGAAAAGTTTCGAGAGAGAGAGAGAGAGAGAGAGAGAGAGAGAGGCGGTTAAGTGCGAGAGAAGTTCGTGTCATCGACCCGCGAGGATTTCTCGCTTCCGAACTCGCGCCACTTTCCCGCCGCTACCCTGTCAATTTATCTATTCGCGACGGTTCTATTTGCCCCGTTTGTTTCGGAGACGATCGATCCTCCGGCATCGACCAACCTGTCGATCCGCGCAACCCGTGACCATTTGTTCTTGTCCGTTGATTTATCGTCACCGATTCCATTCTGCGATTAATTATACGCCACGATTGATTATTACGAAATACGCGTTCTTATTGTCGACTGTGTTAATTAGCCTGCAATAGGATTTTGGCGAATATGTTTGTTCAGCGAGCAGATTTATTAATAAAATGAGGATCGTGCACGGATAAAATACACGATGGACACGTATCACTGTTACGTGTTTCACGTGTGAGATGTAGGAAATGAAATTGGCCATCGTTGTGTGGTGTGTATAGTTGAAAGATACGTGGAACGAGATATGTATCAAACCAAGTATCTACGAAATGCAATAGAACTGCGTTTATTTGAATTAAATGTCAGAGAGTGCTCGATTGAACGGAATCTTCAATCTACTTATTTAAACCCGAACTTCTATTGTACGAACGAAAAATTACTAACAGAGGGGAGAATTAATGGACTCTTGTTGCACGAGCTCCAGTTATATGAATTATTTGTCTTTCAAGTGCGTACGTATAGATTTTACTGTGCAAAAATGTAAAATGAAAGTACACTCAAATTTATCCACGTTGATACCGTGAACATCGATGACCGGTGGTGCTAAATTTTTTAAAATAATTGAAACAAATCATTCGCGCACTTGAATATCTTAAATGGGCAAAATTAATTTTATTAAATAATATATACGTCAAGTGAAAAATGTGCAAATACGATATAACGCTTCGCAAGAGTTAAATTTATTATATAAATTTAATATTTATTTATATAAAAGTTATTGTATAGTTAATTTAGTGTGATTCGCAAAGCAAAATGTAATACATATGTGAGGCAATATCCAGTTTTCTTGTTATACGTTTCTGTATATTCCCCATTCTCTACTTATATAATAATTTCTTAATAATTTCTCACTCTCTATTTACATAATAATTTGCAAAAAAGTAACAAAAAATGAATGGAACGATACATGGAAAACAACTAAAAGCATCCAACTACACGAAAGTATCCAAGACTTTCACCATTTAACAACAGGAAAGAAGGAATAATTACCACACGCCTAAGAACCGGTCATACCAAGCTAACACATGAACACAAAATCAAAAAAAACTACACCACCCATCTGCAATCATCCATTAACAATAACACACATACTGCACGAATGCCACAGCACAGAAACCCAAAGACAGAAATACGGAATCAACGCAAACATAAACCTGACTTCTCAAAATGACATACAAAGAGTATTAATATATCTAACAAACATAAACTACTACTCACACATCTAATGGTACCGTCGTCGCTAATGACCTCGTTGTCGATGCGACATTAAAAAAAAAAAAAATAATAATTTAGTAATAATTTCCCATTCTCTATTTATTAGTTCAGAGATCTCGAAGAAATCTACTGCAATTTGAAACATGATAAAAGGTCTTCCCCTTTTCTAAAATTAAAAAGTCGCGAGGAATTTTAATTAGTACCAAACTAATTAATTTCCCTGATATTTGTTGATTAAACAACACAAATCATTCCGAATTAATCAATTTAGATATTATTCTGGACACGTAGCGATAACGAGGTTCCAAAACCAATTAAATTTGTTTCATCGAGCTCCGCTGTGTATCAAGTGTATCTCGGTCGATTAGACGTATCCGCTGGTAGACCAGTTCTGCGAGAATCACGAGCACGAGATACATCGATCATTCGATTAACCGTCCATGACTCTGATTACGATATTACTGGCAGCAAAGAGCAAATCATCCTCCTCGATCGATCTTATCACTGATAATTTTCGTACACTTTTGAAAAATTGCTCTCTCAATTTGCCAGCTGGCTCGATCATCTTTTGCTTTTAACCTCTTGACGACAGGCCGTGCTCGAGGAACAAGCAGACCGACAGAAGGACGATGTTAAAAGCGGCGGAAAGAGAGGAGAAGAGGAAAGAGCAGCTAACGAACGGACGTTAATTAGCCGCAATAACCGACGATCGCGACAATTACAGAGTGGCCTGGCTCTCATTGTCGTTGTCGTCGAGGTAACGTTGTCGATGGCGATATAAATACAAAGATCCAACCGCGGAATTGAGCTGACGTTTGCTCCGATGCGCAGCCATCAATTTCAGAAAACCACGTGGAAATTCGAGATGAGAACCAACGTCGCGGAAATGGTCAAAAATTTTTTTGAATTTCAACGGGGACAATTTGATTTCTTCCTCATTCCGCGATCTTTCTCTTGTAATTCTAAAGAGTCCACGATCAAACGATCGAGTATTCGAAAGCGTTCGAAAACGTTGAAACCATCGAGGTATATAAAATTATCGTTACGTATATGTGATTAAAATACTCGAGAAAATAAAATTAGCAGATTTCAATTTCTTATAATTCGCGAACACGCAAGAACTTTTATAGGGGGTATATATTTGTGTACTATTCTGACTATCCTCTACAGCTCTTCTGTATATTTTCAGACAGTTATGTCATATGAACTGTGCGCGAGTATTTGGACACTTCTAAATTATTACATCATAAAATACAATTGAAACGAATCTTTCTAATTTAATTTCAACATACATAGTTAATAGATATTGATAAAAAGGATAAACAAACAAACGGTTCAAGATTCACAACTGTGTCTTTTCATTGTTGAAACATGCATTTCAAGCTACATTGAAAAAAGATTTTATTAAAAACAAGCTTATGAAACTTGAAACGTAATAGAAGTCAATCGAATTCCATCAACAATGAGCGTTAAATTATTTGTGCACACGGTAGTGTATATTTTCATACATTTCCGGGCTTATCAAAAAACTGAGAAGGCTGAAAAACAAAAGTACGAAAGTATTTAAAGCAGCGACAAACAGAGGCCAGATATCTTTCAGATAAAATTTCCACTTCGGTGGATCGTTTGAATCGGACACCGGTGCCAAGTTCCACGGTTTTCCGCATAATCGATATCGCGCGTCCGAAATTAGACATCGATTATCAGGGAGGAAGATAACGACCTAGGGGTTCGCCACTTTCACTCTCCTGCTCGACTCCGTTTTCACCCCTTTCGCGACGGCTTGACGCAGTTCAAGTAATTCAAGACGAACAGATAGGAGAGCACAGAGAACACAGAGACGGCTGGCTCGCGCAGAATTTTCAATAACACCGCCGTTACGTCGTAGCGATTACGGCAATTAGAGAGCAGAAAGGGTTGTTGGTTGCGGACGATGGAAACGGCAGCGGGAATAATTCATGCGACACACATGGTCCTCTCGCACGGAATTCTTCTGAAGTTTTCCCCGATGGAAGAACTGGCCTTACACCATGGGAAATTCTGCGGCGCAAGAAGTTTTTTTCCTTGGTATTTGCGAGTTCGCTCCATGCACGTTTCATTCAACCTCATACGGAATTTATCGGGTTCTTTCGAGGAAAGAATAGAAAAGAAAAGAAAAAAATAAGAACACCCCTCGTGCCATTCTTCGGAGAGCTATTTAAGTTAGTTGTTGTCTGGGGTAAGTTAAGTGGTTGTTATGGAGACAATATTGGCTAACCCTCCGTATCCTAATGGTATCATTTTATATCGTTTCATACAATCGTTTACGCGATATTCAGTGCAATAACAACTCCTCGTCGATGAGACTAAATAAAACAATATTTCATTTAACTTTGCGTTTGCATTTCTTCGTCCCTCTCCATCTTTCAAAAAACTGAACAATAAATCGAAATCTCGAGTATACAAAGTGTATCGTACAATCAGGAATAAAGCAATATAACAAACGTAATCACGTTTTGTTTCAATAAAAGCGAACTTCCCCATTAACGACAAAAGCGCAACTTCCCGTTTAATCCTGTTTAATGAAACAATTGAAAACGACTCTGTCTATTCCACATTACGGCTGTGTTTCTTTACACGAAATCCCCAAAGCAATCAAATCATCTCCCACGTTTCCTCACGAACTCCACCTCTTCGTTCAACCAAATTACGTGCAATCAAAATCAAATTACATTACCACGTGCGGATTACGTTCAACTTGATTTCACCATTTGACGTTAAAATGTACCCAACACAACATGCTTGGTATCGGGAAGAGGCGCAAGCGGCGATTTATAATAGCTGGCGTTCGAAGGCGAACGCGTTGCGGTAGGTCTTGCGGGGGTAGATCTAGGTTAGTCACTCGGCGCGGTAGACACGCTGGAAATTGAAAGTGTCAGGATCTTTTCATTGCCGCGATAAAGTCAAGTTCTGGCCACGGCGCGCGGCCATCGTACGTGTTATCAAGGTCTACCAGGGTTGAAACAGCCACAGCTAAGTTCACGTGTCGTTGTCGGATCTCGCGTGCCGCACGAACGGGTCTCTCACAGCTCTCCTTCTCTTCCTCTCCGCCAGCGTGGAAACGCTTCGTCCTTGCGAAGGGGAGAGGCGTGCCGGAACTCGTCCATCGCGCGAGAACTTTCATTAGCTCGCGAACGAGAGGAACGTTCGATGACTACGAAATTTCGCTTGGCGAAACTTCCTCGAGTTAACTTCTTCGAGTAACGTTCGCGTATTCTAAAGCGAGGCACTCTGTTTGTAATTTGAAGAGCAATTGACGGATCGCGCGCAACTCGAAAATTAAGGAAGACGTTTAGTTTTTGAAAATTAGTTCACTGTAGGTACGGAGAATTCAATTCTCCGTTTTGTTAATATGAACGAAGAAAAAATAACTTTGCAAATTAAATTTTCACCGAGACGTACGTTGATAGCCTGGCAAAATATTGTAGATGGTAAAAAAGAATTAATTAGATATTTTTAATTTTGCACATACAATTGCTCGTGAAACTATTCGAACATCTGTAGAAACTTTTCATCACTATGTTACGTGTATTACATAGAATTTTATTAATATCGTAACGAGCGATGATTGTGCTTCTTTAACATTTAATACAAGATGATTACTTGTGTTACACGCTAACTTTTTATATATCTTGCAACTGCGTACATTTCCGAATTTCATACATTTCAACCAATGTAATTGTACATGTAATATGTATATATATATATATATATTATTATTATATAAATATATAAGTAATATATATATATATAAATAATGTAAAATTTTATATTCCAACATATTCCAAATAGTTATAATAATCAGCACGCTTTGTAACAAATAATTCAGTAAAGTAATTTCAATTACGCCAGGAACCAATTTCAATTTCGTTTTCTTCGTCCTTCCGAGGCGTTCTCTGCGAGGACTTTCACTCTGCAAGATTCTCGAACGTGTTTAAATTAGAATCGACATGATCCTCTTAATCGTAACACCGTTCGAGTATGAGTAGCAATGATCGATTGCCGAGATCGTATCTTGCCCTGAGAAGCAAGCGAAGCGTGCGTCCGCGAGGAATGCGCGTCCTTGACGTAACTGGTTCGAGGAATGGCGTTGCATAATCGACGAGAAACCACCGGAGGTGGAAAGATCTACAATTGACGTAGGTAGATAGAGTCACAGCTCGAGAGCTGTGAATATCGATCGTGTCAAAAACAGATGAGAATAGAGAAATGTAATGTTACTTACGAAGGCAATACAAAGAAAGTCGATGTCGAAGCACGTGGAAATTGAAGAAATTATTTTTAAAAGAGACGGGGTGCCACTGTCGGAAGAGAAAATCGAATCAGAGATCGGAGAAGAGCGCGACTGTATCTCTAGCGACAGAAGATATTGTCGATATTTTAAATTGTTATAATTTCGTTAAAAACGACAATCTACTTATTTTAAAGCGTAGAACGTCTACTTTGGTAGTTTTTAGTTCGCCCTTCTCGCAGTCAACACATTTTGGATATTGAATCGGTGGAAGTCCTATCATTTTACATCTCATAAAAAAATGTTCAAAAGTATCATATTTGCCTGAAGTACATGGAAAAAATTGGCGATTTCAATATAATTCGTGAACACCGTGTCTCAAAGTCCACTGTCTTTCCCACTTGGCTTTCCATCAGCTCCTTCCTTCAACTGGACAGTCGATAAAATTCACAACTACGTACGTATCACTAATATTCCAGCTACTAGATAGATAGAATTGAATCATTTCGTCGGATGGGATGTGTGTGTATAATCTCCAGTTTCTCTTGAAGAAGTCAACGATAGTTTGCACGGGACGAAAGAAAGTAAGGAGAACGATCGACGAGATGGAGACGACGCGGTGGCCGCAATGGAGGGTCGTTGCAAGAAGCGTGACGGCGACGAAGGCGAATCGGGACACGAGTCATTTCGGCGAGCTAGTAGCGAGAAGTTGTCAGGTGTTTGTTGACGCGGATAACCGAACGACAACAAAGTAGACGGGAGGGAAGACATGGTGAAGAAGGGTCACACGTACGTGGAGAGGCGAGGGTGGCGAAGTCGCTAATGGAGGAAAAACAGAAGGGGCCAGGAGGAAAACAAACAGGAGGGTTACGAGGAGGACAAGCTATCGGGGCATGCCGCCTCTTCAAGATTCGGCCTCCCTCGAGCCAGTAACGAACAGCGACTTCTTCTTCCGGCACGTTCGCATCGACGATGACGGAACGTGCGCCGCCACCGCGCTGGAAACTGGCCGGAGGGTTGATATTCAAAATAACCACCCGCGACAATATTGATCCACTTAGCGGTTTAGAGAAAAGCTCGCGCAGACAGGCTCCACTCAGACTCATTTTGACAGGGGCAGACACGCATGGTGAGGGAGAAAAAAAAAAAAAAAAGAAAGAAAGAGTCACGATGACGTTTGAATATGGGGACGAGAAACGAAAACGTCATCCCCCTGTAAATCCACGGCGAGGGTGAGACTCGATTCGGTGTCATTTTCCCGCGGAAATAATGGTTTCGAACAGTTGCGAGAACAGAAATGATATTATAATGGATGTTATATGTGCACGAGTCATATTTACAAAACAATATCAATTATTAACATTATACGTATATTAGTCTATAAATCAATGATATCGCGTTATAGATAGTTCGGTTCTTCAGGTGTTATATCGATTCCATAACTGTTATTTCTCAGTTCTGTACTTTCTTTTGCGGTTCTATTCTGTGTAACGTATCGTATAAATATGCGTATCTCTTTACACTTTTCCATTTTGATTCTTTATTTATTCTCTCGTTGATTTTGTGAAACTGTGAATGTATATAGATATACGAAATTTCTATCTGAAACAATTATAAAAGTAATGTAAGTGCCGATCACAATTTCCATAATTGTTATAATGATGGTTAATAGTCTCTAATATTGATTTCCAAGTGCAAGCTTTAAATAGCAAGTGTCAAGTAATCCGTGATGTAAGATCTAAACTTAATCTGAATCCTGAATCGCAATACAGAACTAAAAGATACAAAAGGAACAGAACCGACATTATGTCAATCACACCATACGGAATATAGTTGTAGAACGTAGTTATACAACAGTTGCAAAACCGAAACGATATATCTACAACAGTTACGACATATTTTCGATTCCCCCGAACTATTTCAAAACCCGAAACCGATATCACAACTGTTTTCAATCCCCGTCCGAGAGAAATCGATCACAGTGTGACGATTTTCGCAGTAGTTCGGATACAGAGGAGATGAAAACATCCGACATTCCAGCTGTCGAACGAAATGGGCTACCCCCTCCACTCGTTTCCCTTTTTTTCATGAGTTCGTGGGTAACACGGCGTGTCTCTCTCTCTCTCTCTCTCTCTCTTTTTTTCCGCCGGATAATGAAAATTGAACGGGGTATCCGATAATTGTCGGATTATCTCGGTTCACGGGCAGATATTTCAATTAATTCATTAACAGATCTCACGGCGCATATAAACAACCCCCGCGGATTTAATTAATCCGCACAATGCCGTCGTCGATATTTATTGTGTCGCGCGCGTTCCCGCCGCAGTTTTCAATAAAGCCCGCGTCATTATAAATCAAATTTCCTCGAACGGCAGCAGCGCACGTGGAGCGCTCACAATGCGCGCGATGTCGAAACGAGAGAAAACAATAATGCACGGCGCGCCCTCGGAAACTTAATATTTCGAAATTCTCCGTTGGTGACGCGCGGAGCAACGAGCAAACCGAATTCGAATAACGAACTCGTAAACGTAGCGATCGCGCGTGGTCCGCAACAGTTGAATTCGTACAGCGTATCACTTTCTAATGTATTAGTCATATGACAAAAATTACCATTCGTAACTTTGTTAGTCGGTATACAGTAGAGTCTTGTCTGAAGGTTATTAAAATAATCAATAAAAATTAATAAAAAATTTATCGAATAAATAAAATATTTAATAATATGATAAAATTGTAATAGTTTAATACTATTTTTATTATATTGATTAATTAATGTATTTATTAATAGAATTGTAATATTTTAATAATATTTAGTAATAAAATATTTAACCCGATTGATAAAAATTTTATCAATAATAATAGACGAAATCTTCTTTGGAAATAGATCAGTTTATATTATTGCATCTTACGTTTTATAATTGTAAGAGAAACTTGTTAAAATACGAGATGTCAGATTTTGCTAAAAAGGGAAATAGTATGGATCATTTACGTTCAGGAATTAATTTCATGAGTGGAGATGTAATTTTCCCGGAAGGTGGACAGAAATGACGAGGACTTGTCTTCTCACGTTGAAACACTCAAGGAAGAGAAAAAAAAAATGGTTTCAAGTCCGAAAGTACCTACTGATAGAAATGTTGGGCGATTCAATAGTTCATTCTCACCTGTCAAAACGAAAGACGTGCAACAAAAATTCTTATTGTACATTGTTTTGAATCTACTTGTTCTTTCGTTTCACCTACGACTTTCAACACTTTCAACGCCCTGAATGATATGTTCGACAAACATATGAAAAGGTCAACTTCGTCGATCCCTGAATCGTGAAATCTCGATTTGGAAACCGCTGCACGTGCGCGCCGATAATCCTACGCCGCCGTTCTCGTCATTAATTAATTTCCATTTTCTTCTTTGTCCGTCTCGTTCATCCATGACTGAGAGCCACGGGGACCTTGGATCAGCGAGGGGTTTCAAAAGAGGGAAAAAGAGAGCGGAAATCAGCTTCCATCCGCGAGAGCAAAAGGACAACGTTTGCCGTCGTCGTCGTCGTCGTCGTCGGTGGTAGTCTGTCGCGCGACCCCTCACGCGCCTCAATATAATTCCAGAAAGGGAGGGATGGGACTCGCGCTTTCGACCCCAGACACCCCTTTTTCTCCTTTTTTTCAAAGCTTCTCTCGAGACGGTTCGAACCCCGTCCCCGCGTTTCGCCTCGCCGCCCTTTCTCTCCTCTTTCTTCACGACTCCTTTTCGTTCTTGTTTCCGCGCGTCGCGAATCCTTTCCAGGTGTTAGCTGTTTAAACGTTGTCACGCGTAAAAGGAGCCCTGGCTGGAGGGCAAGCGAGCAGACGAGGAGGAGGGGACCGAATGAATGGCAGAGAACGCACTCGAGGGACGTGCCGATTATTTGGCGGTTGTACGAGTGGTTATCTGCAAATGAAGGGCCACAAAGGCGGAACAGTAGAGAAGTCTACGGGGGTGGTGTCGGCCGGGGGAAATTGCAGTGACGTGGAAGTTTATGTTGGAAGAAAACAGGCAAACACAGGGGATCGAAAAGAATCGAATAACGGTAGCAGGAGTAAGTACCTTCCCACTTTCGCGGGTGCTTCTTGTCACGAGAATCGACAGGATTTTAGAAATTTCCACCGATAAGACACGACTCAACCGATAGCTATGGATTTTTGCGCACGTATGCAAGATTTCGACTAGAGCGTCGCATTAGGAAAAAAAAAAAATATTATTCACTGTGTGTAGAGAAAAAGAGTTGATATAGTTGAGAGGTATATATTTCAACGTTTAGTGCTGAAGTTTTTTGTAATTCAGAATAATTCAGAAACCCAGAATGTCTAGCTACGTTGCGAATAATATAACGATGACAGTTTAATATTTTACTTAAATATTTGTAATATTGTGTATGTATACTATTTGTTATTCTTAGATCAATAATATAATATGCATTTGTTTCTAATTTTTAGTAGTGAGTATTACAAATTAATCTTTTCACGAATTTATCATTTATTTAAAAGCGAAATATTTAAATTCAATCTCTCCGACTGAAGTGATCGAAGCAAATGGTGATTTGAAGGTTAAGAAACAACCATAACAAAAATACATTACTGTTTAATGGAAACGCGAAAGAAATATATTATTAATCTGCCAGTTATCGAACAACATTGCCATCAATATTGTTTCGTGAAATTATACAGTTAACAGCGTTTCTGCTTTCTATTTTATAATTCTATTCAACACATATATATCAAATAATCATATCGAATACAACTTAAAACACCACGAATTATAACTAATAAAAATAAATCAAATAAAATATTTCAGTAATTTAAACCATAAAATATTATTAATAAAATTATTCTTATAAATAATAAATTTATATATTCTGATAAAAAAATATATACAAATAATCTTCTATAATATTTTAAATTAAAACCAGAAACTAATTCTGATTCTCCTTCAATTAAATCAAAAAGAATTCGATTTAAATCAATTAATAATCTAATAATAAAAATAAAATATAAAGGATATATTAAAATAAAAAATTATATTAATAAATTTAGAATTCTCCGTCATTATTATTATTATAAAAAAATTAAAAATATTAAAACTTCAAATGAAATTATTTGAGAAATTAAACGTATCATACCTAATATAGAATAATTATTTATAGAAATTCATCTAACAATTAAAATTGGATAAACATTTAATCTTATAATAAATAACAAAAAAATTATATTATATATTATATTTAAATTTAAATGAATTCATGGATAAACCAATATTGAAGATACAAAAAATATTAATATTGGTCTATAATAAATATTTAATCTTAAATAAAATATTCCTTTAAAAATTAATTTTAATATATCACTAAATGGTTGAAATAACGCAAGAAAGCGTGATGCTTTCTCTCAGAAAGGGGATTCAGAGTCAAAATAAATTGACATCGACGAGATTTAAATTGTATCAGCAACGATCAGTGTAGCTTCAAATGGCGATAACAAATGGTCAGGTGCTAATTCGTGAAATTAAATACTGACGCACGAGTTAATACGACGTACAGACGTAATTTCACGCTGCGGCAAGCGAAGTAAAAATTAATTACACGGCCGACCAATCCCGCGATCGACGAAGTCGAAGTAACGTTCGGATAAACATCGAGGATTAAATTGCGAATCAACTAACAACAAGACAAGGGATGTTCGACGTTTCAAGAGCGTCTCTGTTCGATTTCCGGGCCGGAACGTTTTGCGCCGGATGGAAACAAATTTCCGAGTCGACAGGCCGGTTGCAGCAGACGGAAGATTCTTCTCGAAGATTGAACGACACGGAATCGTTATACTCGAAAACTTCGAATCCCCCGTAGATATCTAGATACCGGCCTGCCAGATAAATATCCACGAAACTGCGGGAATTCTTCACGATCGTTTATTCCGAGTATCGCGCGTTCGTTCCGCACGCTACATTTCTCACCGGCGTCTCGAAGGGTGAGGAAGAGCCAGCCATCTCCCTTTTTCCTCGCAGCGAAAGCTCAGCGTCGTCGCCGAAACTCCGTCCGTCATATCCGTCGGGCCGATGATCCGAATCCTCTCCATCTTCCAAATCCTCCGGACGAATCGTTCGTTTTAATAACGCCGCGTATATTTATCAGTGTAATCCTCGTTTCCATGTTCATCCTTCGAAATAATACGCTCTCGTTGGATAACGTCGTGTCCCCGCGACGCGTCGTGATTTAAGATTGTTTACCAATTGCGCGTATCACGCGGGCTGACGCACGAACAACTTGGGATAAAGAATCGATACGAACGAATTTACACGCATGCACTTTCGATATTAGATATTTCGCGAACCCTTTCTCGACATTTATCGATTGACTGTGGATGAATTTCACGGCATTAGATGACAACTGTTTTTATTTTGTTGCTCCACTCTGTTATTCGTACTGCAATTATTCGTATTGTTGTTGTTCTGCAAACGTTTGTCAAATATGAAACACCATCTTCTGAAAGACGCTGTTTCCCACTTACATTTTTGTATGTAAGAAATTATGCATGTAGAGTTCATCGTGAATCGAAGTAGAATTTATTATTTTATTTATCAAACGTCCATAAGGATGACTTTCAACGACACTTTTAATATTCTGTACATTTTATCATATTATCTGCATCGTGAATTATATTATCCATTATGTTACCGTGTATGATTTTCAGAATATCAATTTCGATCTTCTTTCACGTAATAACGAGGATAACGAATTTCACAATTCAACGAATTTTCCTCATTAGTCGTACATCTACAAAGTGAACAGAAACTAATGAGACCGAATAATCCAGATCTCGCAAGTAATCTTCCAACGACATTTGTAGAAACTCTCCGCGAATACATTATTAATTTATTCATAATGGCGTTAATTCAATACGTTATTAGCAGTCATTATCAAGCGTAAAAGGACAATGATTAATAAAAGGCGTGTTTCGGGCACGGCATTAACCGCATCGCCCGTTGCATGGAAACCACATGACCGAAAATTCGTCCCTAATATACGCAGCAACCGCACAATCTATTTAGCGAACGACTATAACGTAGTACAGCAAGTGTATAAATATCATACTTAATGTTGACAATTTTCGGTCTGCGATAAACGTTAGATACTTGAATTTACCAAACAGCGAGATAATCTGTTTTATTTTAAATTACGCGCGTCATTCTGAAAATTAACTTCAATTGATGTAACTTCAAAGATTTACAAATGCTCTGCAAAATAGTATTTAGAATTCGTTCGAAGGACGTTGAAAATATTTGGGTCCTGTTTTGAAATATTTCATTTACTTTAATTAATATTATTTCAAATGCTACTGCTGGAAATTATGTTTCGTTACGTATTACTAATGTGTTATTAACGAATTAAGATTATGGTTATAATGTACATGAAACAAGTACTGTGTCGTTAATACAGTCTTATTGTTAAAATAAGAAGGGCTCGGAAGAAGCGAATCTAAATTAATATAATTATCACGATAGAAAATTTCCTAAATCAGAATAGAATATTTCAAATACAAGATCAAACTACTTCACTTCGGATTATTCAAATGAAATATTTCATTTGATCGCGTTTACAATCACTTTACATTCTACATTGTAAATAATTCCCTATCTTAGCATTTCATTCGTTCATCAGAGTGATAGAAATAAAGATATTGTTAAAATCGAATTACTAGATTGTCCGCTAAGCGTCCAGTGTCTCTCTCAAGAGAGAGAAAATAGTATTTGAAATATTTTCCCTCCAAATTTTGCTCGGCTGAGAACCACAACCGTGGACGTTCTTCAAAATCGGACGAAAATTCTATCGGCACGAATTCTCGTCGAAACCAAAACTATGCAACCGGATCGATACTTGGAAAACTGTCAATCGAATTCTGGCCGAAGCGACGATGGACCGAAACCGCAAATCCGCAAGACCGACGCGACGTAGTCCGAATCGGGGCGACGTCGAAGGAAGCTCTTTGACGTGGAACTGTGTACGGAAGCGGCATTCAAACGCCCTGCCAGCCCCCTCGACACCATTTACCGAGGCGATAGCGTCGATAAATGGCCATTAGTCCGCCATGTTCACCCACAAAACCGAAATGCACGCGTGCCATTGATAGACCGGAAGCCGATTTTCACCGGCAGTTAAGCTCGAACATCAAGTTTTCGGCACGGGAAATCGTTCGAGGGCTTCGAGGACTTAATCGACGATGTAATTACTCCCGTCCGGCTGTTAAGTACCGTTGTTTCGATACATAAACCCGTTATCCGACACATGACGTGTCTTTCGCGAGAGGAGACCGTCTCGACGCGAAGAAAAGAGAGAGGAATTGCGGAGCTGTCGTGTCCTCCTCCGCTGACGTGAGATTTTTTTAATTGCTTATTCTATTTTACGACCAATTCCTAATAAATTAGGTGGAGTAATTATATTATTTATATCAATTTTTATTTTATTCCTTTTACCTTTAATAAATAATAATAAAATAAAAAATTTAAAATTTCATCCGATTAATAAATTTTTTTATTGAATATTTATTAATCATTTTATTATATTAACATGATTAGGTATACAAATAATTGAATATCCTTATACAAATTTTACTATTTTATATTTTAGTTATTATATTTTTTCTTTTATAATAAATAATTTCTTCGATTATATTATAAATTAATATTAATTAATGAACTTGATAAAGTATATGATTTAAATTCATAATATAGAAATAAAATTTTCTATTAATTTAAATTTTATATCATTTTTTATTAAATATATAATTATATAATATACTTTAATTGTTTATATATATATATTATTTATAATTAAATTAATATTTTACGTATTGGTTAGATAGTATAGATATTGGACTGTATACGGTAAGATCAATAAATTGGATTATCATCTAAATTAAAATTTGTATATACAGTTGATCTAATATTTTATTTGAAATATATATAGCACAATGCTATATATATATATTAATTATATTGTTGACGTGTCTTTCGTCAGGAGGAATCTTATCCACAATCTGTTGCTTCGGTCAAGAGAATTTTGCAACATCTAAATGAGAAATACACCAATACGCGAACATCTAGAGCATTTTATAAATTAAAATACGTATTAATTTAATGTCTTTCTTTGACACAAGGTTAATAATTTTTTTTACAAGGAATGCCGAGATGGACTTGCATTAAAAATTATATCGTTCCAACGAAAGCTGGAAGAACACGGCTCGACCAAGTTTATATGCTCGCCTATTAAAAGCTATTAATCGGATTATGTGCCCCTTGTGACCAAGCAAATCTAGCCTGGTGCATTTTTTTCGAGAGATATCCGAATGGTCTGTTTTAAATGCCTCGGCTCGCATAATGTGAAATCTCCTGAAAAAGAAATTATTTTCCGCAGAGAGGAGAGAAAGAGAAAATTACAGGATTTTCTCATCAAGCAGAATCTCAATAAAAGAATCTCGCAGTATCCAAATAGGAAGCGCTATTCTTTTCGGGGGGAGAAGATTATTTCTCGAAAGCCAGGGAGGAAAATTGCAAGATTTAAAAAAGAAACACCTCGCGTGCAATCTGTTGCTCTGTTTCGCAGAGCTCTTTCAAACACGCGAATCCTATCCTCGACAAAAAGAAATTATCCCCGGAAGAGAAGAGAGAAAATTGCGGGATCCTTTTTCAAAAGAGGTCTCGTACGCGGCGTACAAACGCGTGAAAAGGAATTATTATTCGAGTTAAAGAAGGAAAATTGGATTCTGGAAGAAAAGAAAAAGAAAAAAAAAAGAAACAGAAGGGACAGAAGCTTTCCCAATAGAATCGTCACGAGCAATCTGTCGCTCTGATAAAAGCGTTCCACGCATGCGAATGTTACACAGCGAGATGTCGAGAGAAATGATCGTCCAAAGAGAACGAGCTTCGCCAGAAAGAAAATTGCAGAGTTTCTCGATCAAACGGGATCCTATCTACAGACTGCTGACCAAACAAATGAGGATCGCGACATCCAAACGCGGAGCGCGTGCCAGGATCGATCGCAAAACGCAGCGCTGCTTGTAAAAATAGCGAAGAAAAAAAAGTTTAAGACCACGAGTTTCAAGAGGGCCAGCTTCTTTCAGCCTCTATGATCCTCGGTCCAATTAATGCACACGAGTCTCAGCGAGACGCGTTTTTGCTGGTGGCGTCGCTGCCACTCGAGTCAACGGGAATAAGAGTTTCGAGTTACGAGCGAAGAGTTTCTTTCAACGATTCGCTTATACGACCGCGACCCAGATATCACTCCTCAATCACTCGACTTTTAATCTTCGTCTGGCGGATGCTGCCATTCGTACAAATGATCGAGTACTAACAATCGCATCTTCCGCGTCTACGCGAACGTGTTTGCGATATTCGTGCAGATGTGAATATGCAGTTGAGAAAAAAAAAAAAAAAGAAATCAATATGCAATATTCATAAAATTTATAACTCACTATTTGTAAATTTTAATAAATGTAAATGTGCATCTATTTTTCTTTACGTAACAATTGAAAATAAGAGAGTGGCTTGCGAAAGTATTCAAACACACGTCGATACTTTCTATAAATACCTGCGCCACAGAAAACAATTTGAAATTTCATTGACACTGCAGTGGGACTCGATTATTATGACCGCATTCAAGTTTAAAGGAAATTGTAAGAACTACAAGATATTTAATACAAGTAGCGGAGCAATGTATGTTAATCTTTAATTATAAAAACACTCGTCGCAGTTGCTAAAACCATAAATCTTTAATACGCTCCCTTGAAATTGAAGCAGATAATTCTCTTCTCTCTTAAGTAAATTATAGAAGGTTGATTCGTTTAACGATCGAAACTCCCATTCGACAATCCTTCGCGCCACGAAATTGAATAGTTTGCAACCTAAAAAAAAAATACAACTTTCCTTTTAGGAGGAGCTCATTTTTCGCACAGTCTCGCCATCGACCATTCCGACTAATCCTAACAAGTTCTCCAACAGCTTGTACGTTTAACAGCCACTATCTACGAACGATCTTCCCTACACATCGCGTTTACTGCGCCGTGTTTACTGCCTTTACCTCTTTTATTGCACTCTTTCGTGCACGCTCGCGTCAAAAACGCTCGTACATCTTTCCTCCACGCTTCTACAGATTTTCCACGGTCTTTTTCTACAGTCGGGGCGAAAGTTAACCCAGAAGGATGCGACGTGTGTCAACGTTACTCTCGCGCCGGTAAGGAGAAGAAAAGCGAAGAGAGGATCAGCGATTTCGAGAAGAGAGAATAGAGTTTATAGCAGCCGACACGACCGCGAGAATTCTGGCTTTACGAGCGATAAAACCTAACACCTCGACGAGGTCGAGGCTCGCGGCTCCTCCATTTTCGCGGCATTTCTGGTCTCTTCGCGGCACTCACTTCCGGCGCCTTCAACTGGGACTCCCATCCTGCCGAACAAAGTATCACTCGGCGAGCAAAGTATCATAAAATTCTAGATACACGTTTTCAGACTTTGTCGAAAGATCTTTCTAGGATCTTTCGATCGGTGTTTGTGACAAGCATCTAGATTTAAGACCTCGTATGTTTTTGAAATAAACGTGTATTCCGCTGAAAACATTAGAAATTTTTCTCCTTTTACTGATTTTATGATTGTATTATATTTACACATTTTTAGTGTATAAGCAGAAAACGTGATTATATCCTACTAATTAGAAACTTGTTCTCTGTGCAAATTTTGTATTTCTTATACTATGTTACATCTCTTTTTACATTTTTTTTATGTTTTTGGAACAAATAACATATCCGACAATTCGTGTTCCATACAATTCCTTCAAGAAAATTTCCGAATTTACCAATTGTAATTGGAATTTGTGCTTCACGTTATGTGTACGTGACACGTACAATGAAAATAAATAAATAAGTGCACACGAGTAAAGAAAAGAGTAAAAATCATACGCACCAACTTCACACAAAGATACGAAGCATTATATTCAATCATTTCACCGAAATGAACAACGCTGTATCGTTGAGACACAGAGTGGTTTCTAAATGTTTAATTTCCGAATCCAATATCCGTTGGACGCTCCGCGCTTTCTACAAATAGAACATTCCAAAGGAGGAGCCCATTCGAACAGACGCAAACGTGAACGAGAAGTGAAAGGAGCAGCAGGGTTGGATACAAGTCGACCAGTGTGTGCCCGCGCATTTAAATTCCTCGCGACTGCATCTGCATCCACCACGGTTTTAACGATCGGAATGGAAATCAACGGCGGGTGCTCTCCCGAGCCGATATTATAGATTTATCTCTGGTCTGGCAACTTGAAAGGGAGGCAACTCGGTCGAACACTCGGCCCGATAATAAGAAACAACGCCGAGCGCGCACACAAAGAACGGAAGAACGCGCGCGCGAAAAAACGCGCGGACGAATTCATCCGCGCGCGGTCGAGCAACAGCGCGAGCCATTGAACCGATTACAAACAACCTTCTGATGATCGGCTGGCAGAGGAAGAGCAGACGATCGTTGCACAAAGGGCACAGATGCATCCGGTGCTGTTCGCAGAGACATCGCGAGATCTCAGCGTACGCAAGAAACGCATTAAACCGCGCGATAAATGAAATCCGACGACGATAACAAGGCGTGGTCGCTCGAGAGCGCGTTCCCATTGGTTTTGCAATGTTTCACCCTGTATCGCTCCACGATACGACACGACACGACACGCGCGAGAGGGTGCCATTATGGATCTACCGATAAAAAAAAAAAAAAGAAGGAACTCGCGTGCAAACTCACCCTTTTCCTTCGTTTTTCGCGATCTGTCGTTACAAGCGCGTTCCTATCTGCCTCGAGCGTGCACGCACGATGGACATCGACACTTTCTTGGCGCAGTCGGACACGGATGCGTCGAAGATGATCTGCGCGTACCGTTTAACCCTTTGCTAAAGGCGTATATATACGCCCTCACAAGTCCATATACACAAAAGGCGTATATATACGCTCTCATACGTCTATCAATGTATACGAATGCCGTAAATATACGCCCTTTACGTTTCTCTTACTGTAACACTGTAACTGTTTTAAATTGAGTAAATTAAAAATAGCTGAGGAAACCAATAGATCAAATATTGGATATTTTTAATTTATTTGCAATTATGTATTTTTTCAACCTCTGAGAATAGTATCAAATCTCCAGATACTGTTTTGTGGACAACCCAGTCGCCTAACAGTAGAATATCGCGCCGTTTGTGACTGACGGTTTGCTCCGAAAGTGCGCCGCAGTTAAATTTCTTCCTCTTTCGTGTTATTTGTCCTCGCACTAGACCGATTTGGACTTTCATGCATTCGAATTTGGGAAAGAAGATACGAAAATGTACGAAGCGCACATGCAGTTAGCGTGGAAAATAACCGCACGCACGCACGAAGAGTTTCGTTTCTTTATCCGGGTCCGTGGTTTCGCGTTTGTGAAGAAATTTTTAAAAGATTTTTCTGTAACATTGCACGCACAATGCTGCTCAATTATAGAAACTTACAAAGTATAAAAGATAACAGAATCGCTAAAAAAAGCCAACAAGGAGAAGTCTCAGCAGTTGGGCCGTGGATTTTAATGAAATTTGGTCTATCGATTCTAAAGCAAATGTAATTTAACTATGTCCAAGCATTTGCGTCAATACTCATTATTTACAGAGATATTTAATGTTTTATTCTTCTATCCCTTCTATCCCTCTATATATACTATTCCTGTGTAAGTTGCGAGTAATATTACTCCCTCGCCAGGGAGTAATATTTTTGTATTATCTTTACTTTTGTTTTCTTTTTTTTTTTTTTTTGGTTTTCTTGTTTTTTTTATATAGAACACTGTGCTTTACATTTTTATAGTATCCCTAATTATTAATTTATTTAAAATATCAGAAAATTTCAACATAAAATGTAACGTCGAACATAACAACTTTTATCAGCTAATATTTTGTAAAAGGACATTACAATGTTTAGGACGATAAGCGTCATAAAAGCATGAAAAGCATAAATATACCTCGCAACATGAACATTTTATAAATGCCATATTTTTACAGGAATACTTTGCGTTTGTTACATCGATTGTGTTGTTCGATATTGTGTTTTGCACTGAAATTGTCAATGATACTTTAAATAAATTAATAATTAGGAACATTATAAAAATGTAGAACATAGCATTCTACAAAAAGAAAACATAGACAATAATACAAAAATATTCCTTCCTCCAAAGATTCGAAGAACCTGAAAACATCCGCGTATGAACCCATTACATCATCAGCTTCGTTACTTGCTATAAGTTTAAGAAAAAAAGTATATGTTGCTGTAATAGAGGATTAAAACATTAAATATCTCTGTAAATAATTAGTATTTACGCAAATGCTTGGACATAGTTAAATTACATTTACTTTAAAATCGATAGACCAAATTTCATTAAAATCGACGACCCAACTGCTGTGACCTTTCCTCTGTAAGAGGGATGTTCTGTGACACAATAGACCATACGATTCTCCACTATGACCCGTATTAAATTTGTCAATTAGTAAGAATCTGGTCCATCGTGACTCAATTTTAATCCTTCGTGCGCAATACAAAACTATCTGAAACAACTACCCGAAATTCACGCGAAAAGTTCGATCGCCAAATGAACGACGTCCATCGGCAAGAATTCAGTCAGCAAACGAGTACGTTCCACAGACTCCAATCCTTTTCCCGTTTCAACTGACAGACTTCAACCGTCCCGTCGAACTGGTTAGGAACTAAGAATGCAAATCCGCGAGGGTACGCTTAAGCCTCGCTTTACGACGGGATTTCAACGGGCGGCGTGATAAGTATCGCGGGTACGACGATAATACGGCGACGAGATTCCGCGCGGAATTCGAGCACGGTGGTCTCGTTCTAAAAAAAAAAAAAAAAAGAAAGAGCTACCCGGTTTCGGTCTAATCGGGAGATGTCCTCGAGAAAGGAAGATCGTCGACGAACGAGATTAACGTCCAGCTGCGTTTCGCAGATGCAAACGACTCGCGCGGACGGAGTTTGGCTGCCATTAGCGGAACGTCTGGCGCGGATGAAAGCTCGAAGCTGGTCGCGTTAGGTAGAGTTCTTCGCTGGTGGAATAACTGCTCGGCCCATTAGACCTGAATCCGGCTTAAGCGACGATTTCTCTCTCCCTCTCTCTCTCTCTGTCTCTCTCGGGTCGTGTTCCTCGTCGCAGGTCACGGTTTGAGAAAGACTCCGCGAGGTAGAGCCGACGCCGGTAGAGAGAATTATTTATCGGCGGGAGTTATATTCCGCGCGAGATCGAACCGTCTCGTTACGCATTCACCCTCCCTTCTATTATGATCCGGCGCGTATCGCCGCCGAGAGTGAAAGAAGACTGTCGCGGAAGAAGGGAGACTCTCTTCTTCCCCGATGACGGAAGTTCGGTCACCCACGACCGTCAACAAAGGGACCATTCTTGCCAACGGTCCGCGCCCTTTTTCCGTTCCGCCTCTTCGCGCGATCGTCCGTTTTTCTTTTTCATTTTTTTTTTTTCTTTCTTCTTCTCCCGCTCGCCTCTACGTATTCATCGAAACTTGCCACTCGTTACGCGACCGTCTATGAAATAATGAGAAACTGGGGGAGCCTTGGCTTGCCGCTTGGAGAATGGAACAGGTTTACTTATAGTGGCACGTGTATGTGTCGATCCGTTGGAAACACTACCGCTTGAGAGAAATTTTGAAAATTTTCGCTGTCGGACTTGGCAACAGAACTGTGTCCATTAAAAATGGACCCTTCGAGTGTTTAAATCTGCGTCGGAGTATCGGAGCGGATAATATGAGACGTTTAAAATACAATTAGTCTACTCGTTACGGGTTCAAAGAGATGATACATCGAATAAATATATCAAAATGTGATGTCAACGTATGTTTCAAAGGTGAAGGTATTCACTCAGTGATAAACTTTTAGGTTTTTCATAATTTTGGATTTTAAAACTTGTGCCTCGAACAGACACTTTGAACGCAATATCCATTCGCGAGAAATATTCTCGAGAACAACCCGCGATAGTTTTAAATGGATGATCTTGACACGTAGACCGCCACGATGATCATTCGTGATTGATGTTTGCATTTTTATAATTATTTCGAAATCACGTTCGTAGCTAATGGTTCTGACGCGAAAATCTTCGCTAAATATCACGCAATCATCAGTAATTGATAATTGAACGCCGCGGAGTTTTAAAACTCCGTTAAAATGGAAATACAGTATGGCTATAAAATACCCATTTAGACAGAGAAATTATTGGAAATATTAAAGCTGAGACGAGCTGCTTAAATTTGTCTGAAAACAAACGTAATAATTCAGACCGAATAAAATGAAATTGAACAACGTCTCTACGAAACAAGTTTTGCATGGTAATGTAACAACTCGAGAGTATGAAAAATGAAAAATTGTGGAACACCGTTAGTTGCAATCGACCGCAAAATCTTCAAACGGCCTGACGTGAACGTTACGAAGAAAAAGAAGATTGTAAATAGAAATAAAAGAAATACGAAATGGAAATATCGGATAAAAGATTTTCGCACTGTATTCTACGATGCACGTGTAAATTTCTCGCGTCAGTGCAGATGCTAATAGCGTTTCCCAAGCCTCGAAGCGACAGAAAGAATCGACTACCCAATTAATTTGGAACAATTGACAGATCCCTGATGGAATGGTTTGTCAATCTCTCCACCGTCTCCAAGACACTCTTCTCCCGCCGAGATCACAGTCTGAATCGTATGCGCGTTCTCTTCTCCAAATCTTTGCGGAATCTTCTCCCCGGGTGAAACGCGGAATCCAGAGAAAAAGCTCTCGCGTCTCGAACGAGAGAACCAAGATAGACGAAACAAGAGGAGAATGGAACTCGGTGTCTGGCTTTGGCAGAAAAATCTTCTCTACGTGGTTGCACCGGCAGTTTTCGAACACCGATTGGGCCGATTGGCTCGTCTGTATTCGGTTTCTCTTCTCGTTGGTTATTCTTAACTGAACGCCGACACGACGGGACGCCTCATCCTATTTCCGTTTCGCGGAGATAACGCGGAGGAAAGAGCGCGAGGCTGGATGTTCGAGGAATCGAGAGGAAACGTATCGGACCGTATAACGATTAATTGGTCCATAAGAGGAAAAACAGTAAAAATATATTCCAGGAAGTTACATTTACATTTATCGTTCGTCGTAAAAGTGTATGGACATTTGTAGGGACATTTTACGAATATATACCCCGTGTTAAAGAATGCTTACGGAAATATTTTATGAATATATTGTATTATGAACTCTTACAGACACATTTTATGAATAACGTTATATTGCGAATCCTTACAGAAACAAATATCCTTATAGAGAACGTATGTAAGCAATCGAGTTCCATCAGAAAGATAAATTGAAAGCGGTCTCGCGGACGATCTATAGTACTTGAGAGTTAAAGCCTCGAACTTACTTGTACACCTGTTCAATAACCACAAAACTGCCTACGCTAGATTACCACCGGGAGAAAGAGGGCGAGGAAAGCGTGTCGCGCAGTCTCGCCTAAAACAGACTAATTAGGATCGAACACGGTCTTCGGGTCCGACGTCTGGTAATCTGGAGATTGTTGCGCGTAAAAACGAGGCTCGTGCATTCCGGGGATTAACCTTGGGGATCCCCCCAAGTCCGGACGAACTTTAAATCCACTCTACAGTCCATTTGGTCACGAGGTAGTAGCTTCCCGAAGATCTAAATGGAGCCCTGCACAGCAACGTGTACGTACGTACACAGCGGAGGGAACGACCTTCAGTGCCTCGCCGACCGTTGAACCTCGCTCCAAGTACAGCCATTAAAAATCTAATCTGTACGATATCTCGGCTACTTCCTCTCGAAAGCGCAATATCTCATCGCTCCTTTCCTGAATGTAAACGATAATTTATCTGTCTGCGACGGATCTGGTTAATCGAACGAACGGAAGGAAATCAATCGTTTCGACACCTGAACGCCAGAAGCGGCGCGAGTAGAGAGAGAGAGAGAGAGAGAGAAGAGGGGAGAACGATCGATAAACGGAGTCGAGCACTAATTTACTTGCAAAGGGCAGTAAAACCGGTGCCTCGCGCAGATCGAATCGGCCAAAGGACGGGGGAAGAGGGGTGGAGCAGAAAGTGCACGGTGGCTAGCCACGATCATTTATCAAGGATTCTTTCGACGGAAGAGGAGAGACAGGGCAGAGTGAGAGAGGGAGGAGACAGAGAAGAGCTGTATGCCAGGCCGGATGAAAATCGCTGAAGAAGCGCACGATCATTTATCGAAGAGGAACGAGGTCCCATCAGTCGGTTTTTGGTCGTGTTGGAAAGCTCGTCGCTGCTCGAACCTACCCTCGGCGAGCGTGAGTTTCGTCTCGCCGCCGCCAGAAGAAAGGAAACAGGAAGGAAGAAATAGGAGAATGAACATGTGGCCGACACGTGAGCTGGAAACGAACAACTAGGATGATGAATCTATCGCGTGGTCGGCCACGATGCAACGCTCTCGCCCCCACGGATTATTGTTCGCACGTTCACCTTCGAAAATATTTTTCACCTAAAGTTCCCCGTCGTAGGTAATCGAACTCCTCAGTTTAACGAGCAACTGGCGAATATCGGATCGGTGGTTCTTGGAGGATTTTCAGGAGGGGTTTTTTTACTGCCGGATCCGACGAACACAGTCAATCGAATTAACCTCGTTCAGTTTCGATCGAACTAAGTAAAGGCAATTCTCAGAATTCTCAAGATCATTCGTCCGTTTGTTTCAATGGAAATAACTCGTGCAAAATATGATTTATTTTCGTTTGTAATTTCGTTTAAAATTTGACAGCGATCAATTTTTTGCATCGCTCTATATCTGAGCACTCGATGAACACTTTCCATTTGAATATAGGAATGGCAGAAATATTTATTTTTAACTCGAATTTTATATTATTCGAATGGAAAGCATCGCTCAAGAAGCATGTTAAGATTTACAAAAAATATTGGCTTCAAGCAAATTAGTATTTTATTCGCAATATTATTTCTTTTTCCACTACCAAAACTTTCATCGACTATACTTGAAACTCAAAGCCAATCACAATAAAAACCCCCTACAGTCCGATCGAAATTAAATAAAACTAAAATAGAGACGGCAACTTGAAGAGGATTATTTCGACAAGTCAGGTAAAATAAAGTCAACGTGAAGATATCATCGAACCCGAAAGGAAAGCTCCGACAACGCGCGAACAAATTTAAGAAAAAAAAAAAAAAAGAAAGAAAAGAAAAAGTGACTTGAGATAGATTACAGGAATTCCGCACGGTTACTTTGCTCCGCTTCGTGGAATTAATCACCGTTCGATGAAGCTGGAAACCATGTAACGAAGAGCAGACTTTGTGAAGTCTCTCTCCTGAGTGAGCGCGTTTCTCCTCCGGTAGTTTACGGGTTCGTGGTGAAAAGAATTATACGAGTGGCTGGACTGGCGGCTTCTTCTCTCTCCGCCGGCCGGAATATTCATAGAGGACTTAATTACGACCGAACGAGCCCGTCCGGTCCGTTCTCCGGCGAGGAAGCGAGCAAGTGTCCAGAAACGAGAGGAAAGGTAGAGGAGGCTAACAGGTACGGAAAGAAGAAGAAGAAGAAAGGACCAATCGGCCGCGAATTCGCGGAACGAAAAGGCAGCAACGATCGCGGAGAAATTTATCGGGCGTCGTTAATCGCGCGGGACACGAGCGAGGCGGGTCTGAAAAGTTGGAAGACATCGGTCTGCCGGGCGTTATTGGCTTCTTCTTGGAATTCTCGCTTCTGCGTCACGCTTGCCCACGAGACGTCTCATTGTTCCCTTCCCTCCATCGTCCCCTCAACGTCTCATTTACCTTCGCCATCCTCCGCAACGAAAGCTGTTCATTTTTAATTGTCACCAAATCCTGTGTAACTTCATAGCGAAGCAAGGCCCTTCCGGTATACGAGAACCTGGAGCATTTATTATGAGAACAATAAGAGAACTTGGAGCATTTATTATGACTCGGATATCTTCGAGCTAGCACCGATCGAACAACCATATTGCAAGAAACCTAGAGACATTAGGGTATCGATGCACTCCGATATCGGCGCAGCGAATTACAAAAACGTTTTACGAGTCTGCACACGACGTCGTATAATTATATATTGACACGGTCTGTATACGATGTCATATAATTATATGTATAACCCCGTGGTGGTACAAGCTACCGCTGTTGTCGCCGATCAGCCGAAATCAGTCTGCCCTCTCCTGATCCAATATCCGCTCGCAGAGAGCTTTCCAATTTCACAGAATGACGAATAACTCTGTTGGCTCCATCAGGGCCGATCCTGCCGGCTCGATTTTGACACGGGTTTGAGGTCTCGTCGGCCGAAGGCTGGTACACTGGAGAAAAGGGGAGGAGGGGAGGTAAGTTCTCGTCTACGACGAGAGAAACCGAACGCAGCGGACGAACAGAGAAAAGAGAGACGGGGGGGGGGGGGAGAGGTCATAACGACAGGCGACCCCTCAACACGCTCGACGATATTTCGATTTTCATTTAGACACGACACGTAGCGGCACTTCGAGCGAAACAGCGGTTTTAATTAAAGCCGCGGTCGGTCCTCGCCGGTCCTCGTCTGTCTCTCTCTCTCTCCCTCTCTTCCTCTCTTTCTCTTCCGATATTCAAATCAGTAACCCGCATTTCTGTACGCCGTGTCTCGCGTTTTCTCTCTCGCAAAGCTGCTGGAGCGGCAGCAGATGGTCAGATCCTCGTCCTCCGAGAAAAAGGTGTCGTCGCCGCGTGGCCGCCAGACGCGTCGCGTGTTCTCCCTGAAACGACACACCACGGCGGGTGCAGCTCCACTCGACGCCTTTTCTTCCCTGTCCGCCGGTTTTCGACGCGTTAATCGTCATACGATTATTCGACGAGAGCCGAGGGAGAGGGGGAGAGAGAGAGGAGAAAGTTTGTTGGTCTCAGTTGGTGAAAATTGTTCAGGGTCGGTTACCTTTGTGCTTTTCTATTTTTTTTTTCTTTTTCTTTGCTTTTTTCATGTTCATCACGCAGTGTGTTACGTGAATTTATATAGAACTGAACACATGCCTGCGATCTTTGTTCGAGCGGGGATTCAATTCAAATTTTTGTACTGTATCGCTCTTCGAAACAGATTATTTGAATCTTTGTATTTAGCATCGCACAGATTTTACGCAAATGTAGATCGAAGAATGCGTAGAATACACGTAACACGTGAAAATATATAAAATATCCAAAATACAGTACTTGTCACAATATTTTACAGGGGATCTGAATCTAACCCTTTTAATTGTTAAAAATATGAATTTGAGCAAGAATCACTAGTCACGACATATGTTGGCTACTCTACATTATAGCTATTAAATCATCAAACAACATCGCTGTATGAAATCAACTAATATTACAAAACGTGACTCGTACGTAACACAGAACAGAAATCCAATCCATTTATCATGAACAAAGAAACTTGCAAATTTAATATTAAGGCACGAATCAAGTTGGGAAAAGGAGGGAGAAAAAGGACGAGGGACGATAAAATATCGACAGGTTCTCATCGAGAGCGTGCAGATATTTTTTACGCTCGTTGTACGTGGAATCATCGTAAACCCTGTGCACGCGTGAAACCTGTACAAAGACACACGCGACAGGAAATGGCGCCCACGTTCGCGGCTCGCCGACAATCAAGTCACCGTTTGCCGGGATACGAAGGTCCTGCTGATGGTCGCAATCATCGTCGTCATTGCGGCCGTCATTCGTGTCGGGCATTATTCTCGAGCGAGCAGCGGCGGCGGCACCGTGAAAGAACCACGACCCACGCGAAGGCCATAATCAAGCGACGCTGTCCTACGGGCTTCTATCTCCTGTCTCTCTCTCTCTCTCTCTTTTTCTCTCTTTCCGCGCGCGTCGCGCCAGCTTGCCAATTGCAACTCTCCACCAGCCACTGGGGCTCGGTGCAATGTTTTTTTTCACGGCGTGTCGACGACCCCGTGCGCATCGTTCCGCGACAAGAAATACGACCGACGATCGTTCCTTCGCCGAATGCGCCGACCGTCACGCGATTATTCCGACTATTTACCTCCAGCGATGTGGATGGCACCGAACGTGTTCTCCTCCCGATCCTCGTCGAGATCTTTTCACGCGGTGAGAAACGGTGCCGATGGAGAACATTTAGAGAGAGGGTTAACGGGGGAAAGATCAGAGTTTCTCGTAAAATTGGCGAGTTTACAAGTTAATTGCAATGACCAGGTACACGTAATCATGGTGAATCAGCTGTAATTATTTAAATTAGTTAATAAAATCTAGTCGAAGTCGCGGTTCCACGGGGATTCCATAATTTCGTGTTTATTTGGCAAACTGTTACCAAACTTTTACGCACGCCCGTTATTTCCGCTTCAGACAAATGAAAAATTCGAAGGTGGGAAAATTCGTAGATGTACAACACGCGTGTGAGAAGAAACAAAAATATATGCAAACGTTCACGCGAGTGTATAATTTTCAATCAGTCGGGCAAAAATGTAAATTCCCGTAAACATTTGCAATCTACTGATAAAATTCGTTTCACACACGCACAACATTACACGAGTAATGCACAATTTGACTTTAATTTCACCGAAACACTGTCGTTGCAACGCGTTATCGTTTTAATCTCCAGTGAAAGGAATTAAATTCATTTTCTGAAGATGTTCAAATCCTGAGAAATTAGATAGGATAAGACTGACGTACGTACGTATATACGGCAGGATAAAGGGAGACGATGGATTTGGTTTGGCGCAATGAGATTCGAATCCGGATCTTCCGTCTTCTGGTTGGGTAATCTGACCAATTGGTTTATCTAGATCGGTGGTGTCCACGGGAGGCGCCCTTACGTGGTTTCGCCCCCTTCTAAGCATCCGATGACGGAGAAATCAATACGTTCTCGCGGGAAGCAATTATATTCGTGATGGCTATTTGTCATGCGGTTGCCAGGGGAACCTCTCAAAGCCTCGAAATTTAAACTTGACGACGTTTGCAACCAACAGTCCTAACGCTTATTAATACATCTTTTCTGCCAGATCTTCAGACAACACACGCGTGTACTTAGAAATTCAGTTTCGTGCGAATTATTCTCAACAACATTTGGAAAATCTGAAGTTTCCAAACTTACGTTTTCTATCGTATTATTTTATCGTTCGTAGGTATGAAAAATTAACATACCTATAATGATTTGGAGTTTAGACTGAACGAATGAATATTCCTCCCCTTCCATCTTGATTGAATTCAAGTTTAAAAGAGAATTCAGTCATTCGATTAAAATAGTCGGAGAATGTACCTCGAATCTCCTACAGCTGAAATGGCGTATACTTAGAATGTAAAACCCGAGATGGGATCTATGACACTCTTGATCTTTCGTTGAATAGTTTTTAATTCAATTACACGAACGTAAATATAGAACATTTCCGACAAGTCTTTCGAGTAATTCACTTAGTATTAACTTCGTTCGTTTCAACTTTCATTCCTAAAACTAGCAGCCTTGTCACTGAAGGGAGTGTACGTTACAGAGAAATCAGCAAAATTTCCGAGAGGATTGAAATAAATGTTGAATATATGAAGATTGTAATAAGTAATTACGCATATCTGGTGAAAGTTTTTTTGATTCTCCAACCTAACCGAAGGAAATTTGTCTTTATTAATTATTGGTTCCATAATCATCTGGCTAGAGCATTGAATTTTTCCAAGAAACAAAACTCATTTTAAATAACTTGTCTTGTACCTAATCCATTACAAGTCGCTCTCTGAACATATTCTCCCGCAAACCGGCAAACCAAACCTCCAGAAATTGGCATCACGCGTGTAATCATCTCGCCGCAGTCGATGATTACTCGCCGCGTTGCACCGACGATCGATCTTATCCACGTAGTCCCACGAGAAAGAGAGCTTTATCAGCGATCGCGAGACGGGGCCGTAAATATTCGCGAAATAAATGCACCCCCAAGCTTCTCTGCCTGTTCGTCGGCCAGTTTCCTTATCTAATCAGTAGAGATGGGATCGAGTACCTCACAAGTAGGTTCGAAACATTTGGTCGTTAAATTCGTACCCTTTACAAGTATCTCCAATGGTACTTTCGAGTATAATCCACGATAATATTTACAGGAACAAAAATTTTATCCACCTTTTCAATGCGAAAATATTAATTGCTTCTATCGAATATAAATGTTCATGTGTTTTTCTTTTTCTTTTTTTTTTTTTCTGTCAAAAATATGTAATCTAAAAATTTCATATTTATACTGTGTAGCTAGAATGAATCTCATGTGAGATTCCGGATGCTTGATAGGAAAAATGAAATTTTTTCGAACTTTTCATCAGAACTTCTGGGATATTTCAGAGTAGAATGTGTAATATTGCAAATATTAAGTAATATTGGTAGAAATGACGTGACAACGTCTTGATTATTAGGAATTTAACGACTATGCTCAGGAAAGCTCGTACAATAGATTTTGTTAAACGAATATCTGAACAATTATAAGAATAATTGTATCTCACAGAATTTATCATTGAACCCACTTTAAAATATAAATTGTAGACGTCAAGTAACCAAACTTATCTCGAGCTTGCGTAAACTATCGAACGATATAATACTATACAGGTTAGTACAAGAAGAAGAACACAATAAACGTTGATATCTCGATATTCACTCACTGGACGAATCACTTCTGATCATTTGTAAAATTTTCAAATTTTATAAAACAATGTTCAAAATCTGTAGATACTCCATTTACCAATAAGAGACTACCTTGTACGAGATGAACATATTACAAATGTAACGTTCGATATATTTTTATATATGGTGCAATATTCGAAATTCGTGGAACGAAATTCATCGAACCTGACTCGAGTTCGCAAGTGCATACGTATTGGACTTGATCCCATCGCTATTAATCAGGCAGTGAGCATCCGGGCCGTGAATCACGATCCCTCGATCGAAGGGAAAAACGCGTTCTCCACGTCGACTGGTCCTGACCAGCGAGCGGCGACTTTCGCCATAAGCGGCCTCGCACCTTTGACGTGCAACGATCTCCTCACATTCCTACACTCGCGTCATTCTCTTCTTTTGCTCTCTCAGGAGCGGAACCTTTGTCTCCCTGCGTCGCTGTAAAAGAATTTTTCTTTCGCACGAGAAAAGAACTCCGCGAAGATCAGAGAGGGGAGTTTCTGTTTCTCTTCCCTTCAACATACATCGTTTCGTTTATGTAAAAAGATGGCTGAAAGTGGTAAATGGAACGTTTATCGTTATTGCCGGGAAAAAAGAGTTAAAACAGTGTGAATGAGTATATTTGACGTGAGACAAGGGTCACCTGTCCGGGCGGTTTTAAGTGTGATGTTTCCGTGACAGAGAATCGATTGTCGTCGGTCTTTCGCGTCGAGTAACTTTGGAACACTTTGATGTTTGGAAAATACTGTTCATGGAAAAAAACAGGTTGGACGAAATTAGACGGTTTCTCGAGCTCTTTTTAGTTAGTTGAAATTAAATGGACTCGTACCAAACTCTTGTTGTTAATTTGAACAAAAGAATCATAAGTACTGAGAAGAATTAGGAACTCTTATTAAATCTAAATTGCGAATTTCTCTGCAAATTCGTGTTTTTTTTTTTTTTTTTTTTAATGCAGTTAGACGATACAGTGACGAAATTGCTCAGACTTTACACAAATCTTGCTTTTGTAATGTGAAGAATCAATAAACTCAGACGCTGAATTTCTCGATTTTGATATTCGTAATGAAGTTTCTTCGCTTGAGACTTTATTTTCGAAAAAGTTGAGTGTGAAAATTTATCAAATACACATACTTGAGTTCGATTAATTCTGGACTAGACAGGAGTGAATAATCGGTAGCGAGTTAAATATTTTATCTTCGGAAATAAGTGAGAAATGTAGAAAACGAAAGAACGCAATTTAAAGCTTAGTAGTGCTTAATAAAATTTGAAATTTAATTTTCTCGCAAACAGAGGCTGTCGTGAAAAGATTCTACTCTATACTTTCGACTTATTCTCACCGGTAAAATAACCTCCCCTTCTCATTCCTATTACTCATTCCTCACCAAACTATAATCAACTACGTTAAAGTATAATGAAAAAAAAAAAAAAAGTTGTTCTTTCTTCCTGGCTAATCTCTTTCGCGTAAACACGAAAACACTCTCTGTGAAGCACTTGTCTGCAAGGTTGGTTTACGCAAGCAGGATTCCATTCCACATTTTCGCAAAGGTTCGTGTTCAATAATGTCAAAGACGCGAATCTGTATACCATTCATGACGGTGGAATAGTTAATTCTGTCTGGCTCGGTCAAAGGGTTAATATCCTTATCTTTGTTCAGTGACAGGAAATAAGCCGAGCGTGTTCTTAATTAAGAATACAATAGACATAATGCCAATAAAGACGTACGTTAGATCAAATAGGTTTAAGACGTTCGTCTTCCCTTAATGCCAGTACTGTGGGGTTTTACTATCTCGCACAGGTAAGAAGACAGGTGCTGCTTGCGCTGCGCGACACTAAATCACTTCTTATTAGATAATAAATCTCATTAAAGCAAGAGTTGGCCGCTGAAATTTTCATACATATGAAAATGATGTCGTAAATACACAACACGGGACAACATAGTTTATTTGTTAATATATAAAACAACAATGAAAGACACAGGGAGTTTTTTTTTTTTTTTAATATTTCGTTCTAATTAAAATGATCCTCTTAAATTTGTTTCTATTTAGAAATAATTTCACTTCTTTACGTGTACAAATAAAGTAAATTTCCGTAGAATTCTGTAGATATTTAATATCCTTTGTTTTATTTTGATAAAAATAGAATATAAAAAGATTTTAGATTACCTTCGTGCAGAAATAATCTCTTTCTTAAATTATATTCCGAATCAAAACAAATTTTCATCAAATCAACGATCTTTGATCTACATTCTGGTTTGCTGCATTTTGTAATACTTGAATAAAAATGATTCTTTTAGTAGACTGCACACAAAGAACTTCAGAACTGTTTTCATTTTGAAATAATCTTGTTTCTCTGACCACGAATATTTCGATTACACGTTAATTTCCTTACAATGTAGTTTCATATTTTTACCACGTGTTCCTCCAACATCAAGACCCATTAAATTTCTCCTTCTTTAACTTTTTCGAATAAAGAGCGAAATCTACTTTTATTTCGCACTTTGCACGCTCAAATCCTACGAAGGTTGAGTACTCGTGAAATCGACGTCTGCAAAAATGGCAAATTGGCAAGGTCTCCGATTTACCGTACAGTGGCGACAAATACTTATAGTTTTCTGCACGCACGGGTTATCAAAGGTATGCGCGCAAACAGAGGCGCGTAATTCAAGCTGGCGCGTCGTCGCCCGCGAGGAAATCGATCCGTCGGCCGTAATCATCGTTTTGCGGAACACGATACAGGGAGGACGTCACCGTGGATCCTCGAAGACTGTTGACGCGATGGATAGACGAGCGAGACAACCCGTTCTCCTTCGGCTGACAATCAGCGGTGAAATGTCCGCGACAACAGCTCACGGTTTCGTAAACGTATCGCGTTACGGACCAGATCGTTGGTAGCCAGTTATTAGCGAACTTGTAATCGCGCTATGGACACTCGATATTTCCGACCAAGTGGAACAGTCACTATGTGAAAGTCAAGGGAGTCGATAATTTTCACCGTTGCTACACTACGTTTTCGCTGCTCGTTTTCCTGCCTCGTTTCTGTTATTTCTTTTTTTCTTTTTTACATCTTTTTTTCTTTTTCTTTTTTTGCTTTTTCTACTTTTTACGTCTGTTTTTTCTATTCGGTTTTGTTCCGTTCGGTCGCGTTCAATCGATGACGGGCGGTTCGACCGGTTCGCGACGGCGCATCGATCGACAACCGATTGTTCGCTCGCCGATAAATCTCCGAGTCTGGTTTCGAATAAAAATGCGCGGGACACGTATAGCCCAGCAACAGTTTATGCAACGTTCGCTTTATACCGCGCCGATGCGACGACGTACCCGTTTTCAGCTGCGAGCTGTGTAAATCGAAAAACAATACAGAGGCGAATTTTAAATGGCGGGGAGAAGGGAGAGGGGGGGAAGGGAGGAGAAAAAAGAACGCCGAACGAGTCGATATGGCTCAGAATTGCGGCTGCAATTTGCACTTTACGTGCTGGAGAGATTCTTATGGTATTGAGATCGATGTATATGAAAAGTTGCGTTTCCTCAAAGTTTAATTTTATCATCCATTTCGATACTAGAAGAGAATATTAAAAATAATAATTTGACAATAGAAGAGAATATTAAAAATCATTTCCCGAGGAAACGTTTACTATGAATCACATATATTGAGAAAATTCGTATACCCTTTTCAATTACCCAAATTCGAACACAATAGATACTATTTCACAATACAAAATTTGAAATTCCTATCAATAGCAATGAATGTTGAGGTAACAGTAAAAGCAACTAATTGACATTCTCACTGGTTAGAATTATGGAGACTGTATCGAAAAATTACAGAAGAGTGATACAAATACCTCTTGCGCGCGACTACTAGTCTGATTGATATAAAACATTTCATATTCATCAACCTAATACGCAGTTACCTTTATCGTCTCTAATTCTAATCCTTATACCACCTAGTACCTTCGTTCTTTCCACCTTTCGCTTCAACTACACATTCGGTATCTCGGTTGCTCCAGCCCTCTATCCCAAGGTAACCATTACAAACAGATTAGGCTGGAGTTACCAGCAATTAGTCGCTATATACACGAAACGAACCAAAGGCGGATCCAACCACGAGCAAGACATTAACAAGAGCAATCTTGCCGATCGTAGGCGTTTCGTGACTGTAACCATCAAGCCAGCGCCGAAGATCGATCGCCAAGCGTCGAAGAGACGCTGGCAATTTCGCCGGTCTTCGCTCTTCCGCCACGGCTCGCATGCGAATTGCGTAATTTTCGCGCGAATTCGAAAGCCCGTGGGCGTATCAGCCAGCCACGCGGACGTCTACGCGTATTTCGTGTACGCGTTTGCATAATTCTAGCATCCGCCTCTGTTCTTTAGTCGGGACTTTGCGCCTCGGTGTAAGTAGAATGAGATGTGCCTGTACGTACATACGTACGCTAAGATCCGCGTGGGCGGACCGCGAGGAGACTCTTAACCGTCTATTCGGTTTTCAGTTGCTCGTTAAGTCGTCGAGAAACTGACGAGTGATTTTCACATTTTGGACATTTCGCAGATTTTAATTATCTCGTTGGTTAAAAGAAGATCGTTCCTAGAGTATTGTCAGTGTTTCTTAAGTTTGAAGAACGAGAAAGAAGTAAAAATATACGGGGGAAAAAAAAACACCGAAAATACGATCTTACGAAAATCGATAATACATATAATAACTACCAAATGTGTGATAAAGCGAACGAAACATATTTCATTCAGATACTTCTTACAGTAAACAACAAATTAATTAACTAGTAAATAAATTAACGTCGATAAAATTCGTTCAAAATTCTTATATGTAGATTTTCAAGTAAATAATTTAAAACTCCTCGTAATCCTCGATTTTCACTCAACGTCAACTGCAACGGATGCATTTCGTATCGCGATAAGATTCGCGTCATTCGGACGTCTAAACAGTTAAATTCACCATATCCGAACATTGCCGCGACACGTCATCCCCCCTCGTCAATTTCAGAAAATCCATTCAACCAGAGTCCCATTCGTAGCAACACTGTTGCATCGACCAAGCATAAAAAAAAAAAAAAAAAAACGACAGAACCTCGAGTAAAACGTACGAACACGCGACGTATTTACACCTGTCGGTGTCTATTGCTCGGGAACACGCAACATCGTCCATTACGCATTGTTAACGGGGTTTCACTCCCCCCCCCCCCCCACTGGAATGGAAAACGTTACTCGTGAACAGTTTCGTCGGCGTAACCCCCGTCCCCCGCCCTTTTTACCGATTTTCGCAACTGATCAACACCGCGTTGGTAGCCAGCCACTTTTGTGTCGCGTCGACGCGTTATCGAGAAGTCTCCTCTACCAAAAGAGAGAAATCTCCGACTTCCGATGTCGGCCAATTGGTCCTGACTGGCTGGCCCGTTCCATCTGTCACCGGCAAGCTATTGGCTCGTTTTCTACGGGCTGGCCGCGACAGGAAGTTACGGGCACGTGCCAACGGAACTAAGTAACCTATCCACCGTGCAATTCCACGACAACCGTGCAGGGATCCTTGCTGCTCTTGCCTTCGGTTATCTCTTAATAGCGAGGTTCTGGCCGAGCGTGAAGGGTCGCGGTTCCTTCGGGAATTAAATCGGGAACCTATCGTCCGGACTCTTTGTCAAGAAACAGGAAAGGTTCGCAGTGTCTTTCGGTTTCTCTTTGAAATCTGTGAGACGTCACGATGAATTCTCGTAACGAACGATTCTTTGTTAATCGAAGGCGAATTGAACTGGTAATTGTCATTTTATTTGGTATCTGGTATTTTTTGACGACGAGGTAATAAAAAATTTAAAAGTTGGGTAAAATAATTAACAGGAGGTGGAATAAAATTTTTAAAACGTGAACATGTGATTTTCAACTGACACGAATGTTGTAGGTTGAGCAGTTCTCTCGATATAGGAGTAAACTAATCCTCCATTAGAGTCTTTAGATGTTAACTTGATACCTAAGGAATATTAGGTGCATACCGATTGCTGCTAACAATAAGAAGTAAAGAAGACTTCTTTCTTTCAGCTTGAAATACGTATTGAAACTCTAATCTTAAAAATAGCAGAGGAACTGTAGCATATTACATCTGATTATTCCTTAATAATTTTAACCCTAATAATTCCTTAACAACGCGACAAAATACCAAAGAATTCAGTACGAACGATCTGGAAACCAAATATTTTCTTTTTGTCAAATTTCCTCGCGTTTGCAATTTTCTGCTGATACAATGAAATAAAAAATTCGCAATGAACCATCCAAAATCTAGAAAATAGGTGTTTCTTTTTCCTCTCGCATCTAGCCAGAATTTCTTGCCTTGTGAAAGTTCTTTACACTATCTCACAGCGCAGTAAAGTAACGAAGAATTCATTTGCAATCTAGAAAACAATTTCCTGCGAATTTCTCAACAGGCGACGTTTCCCGTCCATATCTCGGTGCATTCCGAACGAACGGTACCACAGGGAGACAACGTAGCCGTATCCCCGACGTCGGAGAATCGAAATCATAAATCCATTAGCGACAGATTGGCCTCGCCGATTGCTCAACGCGGCACATTCTGATTTTGGCAAATTGCCGGCTAACAGTAGGAGTTGTCGCCCGCGGAAATGGCAAAATAGGCGATCGATTAATCCCGCACAGGTTTGCTAATCGGCCTGTAACACGTGCAAGCGTCATAGTAACCCGTTTCCCCTTTGATCCTCCCCCGCGAGCCTAGTCGTCCCTACCTGTCGTGACTGGTGATTGCCCGGTTCCCGATAGACGTCGTCTCGCGTTCCATCGGGACGAGCTTTGTTCAGGTGGTCGCCACGTACGAGACGAACGCGAGGCGGGCACGTCCGATCCAAGAATACTCGCGCAACACGTCGCCGATTGCTGAGACGCGTCGAGTTATTTCCAGAAAGATCGCCGACTCCCTACTGTCTGCTTCGATTCGCGAAGAATTCACGAACGTTGGCCGCGACTTTGCGACCTCTTTCGCTGTTGTCTTAACAGGGGGGGGACAAAGGCAGAAAAATTCGAGGAGCTTCCAGAACCAGAGTCGTAAACTTCGGTTTTAAATGTCGGCTGGATGGGAACTTGTCGCGAGTTTTCGACGGCGAAACGACGCCTCTCGGCTGGGGGAAGGAGTGGAGGGCTTCTATATTCCGATACTCTTTAAAGATCCCTCGACGTTGAGTGGCCGTCGCGATGGGACAGGCTTAAGAACGGAATTCGAACACTTGGCTCTCGAGCTCGGTTGTTTAAACCCTCGTCTTACAATCGAGTCATATTCTTGGTGCGAATTGTAGTTTCCACTTCGAAGGAAATATTGGTGCCTCGTGTAATTCGAACTTTAAATTCCCGATTCTTTTGAAGTATCGATCTCGCACGAGCTGAAACTACGCAGAAAATATGTACGAAAAATGTATTCTCATGAAAACAAGCTTGTTTCTTCTTCTTATTCTCCTTTATAAATTAATCCCTGATCCGTCTGCACCTTACGTTAGCTTGACACTCTTTGTTCTTTTATAAAATGTATTGTATAGATATTGTTAACATATTTTCTGTAATTTCTAACATGTACTTTCGACATTTCTGATCTCACAGTATGTTGTCAAAACTGCGAACAATAAAAAGTTTTCAAGTCCCTCAATAGTTGCCTCCTGTTGTTAATATCTTTCAAGAAAGTAAAGAAAGTAGAAGTAAGAATTCTCCCCTGAGTCGAACATGGAAATTATAAATTTAACTATTTATTTTCTCACCGTAGATGCTAACATCGTGTTCAATTTCACACCAAGGGGTAAATTAAGTTGGAAGAATGAGTTTAAGGCGAGGGGGTTAAATCCCCGAGATATTTCCGAGATTCACGCGAATCAGCGAATACACATGCATGTCACTCCTCTTCGTTCCCGTTCCGCGTAAAGTACAAAAGATAGCGAAGGGGGCGAATGACGAGTAGCCTGTCGACGAATTAGCGTAGGCGCCCGGTAAACGCATTAAACGACGGCATCCTGATTACGCGGTACATCATGGTTGCAATTAAGCAATTGGCCGCGGTTTCCATTTCGCCGACACCCGGAAGCGTGTGCGTGCAACGTCGCGACGAATCCGCCGGTCGAGACGCCTCGTTTCAAAAGCGACGAGCCATCTATCAGCTTGGACGTCGCCGCGTCGTGACGCTAATTCTCCCTCGTTAATCCAACGCTGTTTGAACATCGATCCTCCGGATCTCGACTCCCGATCGTAAAGAAACGGACTGTTAAGCTAAGTGGACCGTCAGGATTTCGGAGCGGAGAGATTCGTCGTGTCATCGGTTCACGAGAGTTCGTCTACTCTGGCTGATATATTCGAAAGATTTGGTGAAACGTGGGACTAGGTCTGCAGAGGTTTCCAGTCGTTTGCTGTTTAATGGCGATGTCCTAAGGATTGGTATTTATAATCGTAGGATTTTTGCTTAAAATGTAGAATGTTAAAATGAATATAGTATTTCTTTGCAAAATATACACTGGTGGAAATGTTATCTCGCGTCTCGCTTTTAGGCTATTAGCAAATTGTGAATGCTCGTTTTCGGTAATTTGTTCACAGTACGAATGTGTACACGTTGTACAATTTATATTACTATTTATATTATATATGAACTTCATTATACGTTGTTAATATTCTGCTCTTCATTTGCACATCCTCGGCTTTTCGTTTGCAGGCAATTTTAATTAATTTTAGTTTGATTTAATTTAAAATACATACGAACGAAAGTCCAATTATATACAGGGGGAGAAGAAACGATTTTTGTTATATCAAGCTGTACGCAAATGACGAATTGAAAGGATAGAAGTATGTACGTATGAAAAATGAACTAATAACAGAGAGAAAGTTAAACGAATTTACATTTGAAGTGTAACAATTAAAGAATAACTTTGTACACGTACCACATATTTTTAAACTTATCACAAATGCGCAAACATTTGCAATTTAATTACCATTTATCACGTTTATCTTGCGTGAACCACGATCAACAAGTTCCCCGCTCGTAGAACAAAAGCTGGAAAGGTACTAAAAAGTATTACTCGAAAGCTGGATTAATACTTCCAGGTGGAAAAAAAATCGAGAGGTCATAAGTGACGTTTGATTGGCATCGGGTACAGTCGGTCCAGGGACGCGGGCAGAGATAATAAATCTACGGGGCAGGGATCGATGAGCGAGCCGATTTCAACGCTTCGAAGAATCATTCAAGCGTTCTTATACACACTGCCCGCGACAGGCCGGTTAAACGTGATTTCGCCGCTCGTGAACAATCGTTCGACCGTTATCGTTACTCGCGACAGGTCGGTTAAACTCGATTTCGATACTTCCGAATATCGTTCGAGCGCAACGACAATAAAAATGACAAGAAGAAGATAGAGATGTTTCCCAGTTTCAAATCTTCCCCAAACTGGTCCAAATTTTCGATTAAAATGTTGAAACTAATGGGAAACTAACAAGATTACGCGTGTTAAGACAGAGAAGCGAAAGGAAGGACACGTTACTTGAATCTAACATATTTTTTAAGAATAAGAAAACTTGTTGAAAACCAATATACCAACATGCATATTACCAATTTTATAAGTCTTTCATTAGGGACATCGACAACTCTTCGACTTATCCAAATTACACGAAATAAATTTGATAAACTTTCATCTTTACAAATAAATTTTTGAGCAGGATGAGAAACTTTCGTCATTTCTATTTAATACCAGTAACAATTTTGTGACATCTATAAACATCTTTCTCTTTGTCTACAGATAAGGAAAGGAAGAATATCCTGAATATTTATAGTTATAAATATGAAAAACACGAGAAGGCTGAATTACCAACAAGAGGCCACGAACTATCTCTCCCTCCGCGCGATCGTCGCTTCTTCCCTCTTGAAAGTTCTCTGTCCCTTGAAAGTTCCGTGAACCGCGCGTTATGGCAACGGTACTTCGGCCTAACTGTTCTCCGGACGCGGTTTCCGAATCCACTTCCGGCGGGACAGTTGGCGTCAAATTGCAGCCGGCAAATGTCCACGTGAGACGAACATTAACCCCGAAAAGCGGCGCTCCGGCTGCTCTGCTTTGATGTCCGCGCGGATAATTCTAATTACCGCCTCGTCAAAAGACTCATTACGTGTCACGGGACTTATTACGCTGTAATTATAATACGACCAGGGCTCCTCTTTGTAGAGGCGCTAGCTGCTGCCCGAATATTTGCAAGCCCGGCCACCGCAACCGGTGCGGTCTTCGATGTAACTCGTCCAGGAATTTGTACTCGATTACGCGGTACCGAACGAAAAACCTCCAATATCGATGTTAATTTTAGTCTCTCTGGGCTTTCGCCTGGGGTTGCCGGGTGTCTCCTTGCTCATCGGCTGAAAATTGATATTTATACGTAGCGCACAGAGTGAGAATTGATAGTGAGATTTGCCGATTTAATTTCAATTCTTCTTGTTTTATCGTTCCTAGGTTGATAGTAGTAATTGATCCTGTCTGAACGTGGTTATCCGATTCCACTTATCGAGATTTAAAGAGAGTGACGTGTAATACAATTACAATAATATAATTATAAAATTTAATTGTAAGACGTAACGTAACAAAGCATATTTGATATAATTATCAAAATTATTCAGCCATCAGAGTCTGTTAATTTATATTCGAGTTGATGCGTCCTTTTTGCTGGGTCCTTTAATACTGCTACTGTATTTTCTTTCTCTTTATCGTATCACAGGGCTCATGCCTGTGAATTATCAATAAATAACTATAATATTATTTTGGTAACCTCTTAAAATCAAGATGACAGAATTTTAATATTTTTGTAATAAATTAAATTTCAATCGGTTTAAATATCAAAGTTCGATTGGACTCGAAAAATTCGAAATCTGATTGCACACCACATAGTAGGATTTAGTCAGCAACATTTTCCAACTACATTATCACAATAATAGTGACTTTACATCTGAATATAGTCGTTCAATTGCGCCAATTGTAACAGCAACGTCAGGTCTGAATATATTCGTTCGTTTCTACTTACCGAGGTTCGGAGAAGGCGAAGTTAGATACAGCGTTATTTCGACTTAGGGATCGAGAGCAGTCTTATTCGAGAGGCAAGCCAACTCGTAGGCAGCCACTTGGAATATTAGGCCGAGGGATAGAAATCAGTCAACAACCTGAATGGCTCAATTAGAACAGCCCGAACCCAACAATCAAAAGACTCTGGTCAGCATTTTGGCTAAGCTACTCGCCCTTGCTCCGTTTCAGACATTACGTCTACGATTGGTCTCGTGATTTCGTCAATTCTTGAGGAATGTTTTAATTACGGAAGAGGATCAAAGAGCAAGAAATGAAATCCAAATTATTTACAGACACGGAAAAATTCTTTCCTCCTTTATTTCAGCATGCAATTCTACTGACTAGAAAAATGTCAAATGGTGTTATCAGTTGGAGGTAAGGTTGTTTCGGTGAGAAAATTTTACGACTATTGGGGAAGTAGAATGGAAAAGAATCTTTCAAATTATTCAAATGTAAAGTGAATTAATATTGGAGAAATAAAAGACCATGTATACGAAGATATCCCGTAGATCGCGAATGTTAATGTACGTAATTTTATAAACATAACTAAAGAAATTGAGAAACTTGAAAATTAAAATTGGAAAATTTATCTCGCCCCCTGGATGTTGTAATTAAGTATTTATAAGAGATTTACAAATACGCATATGCAAAAATACGTAAAATATAACATGTAATATTATCTACATACTTCTTTCCAAACAAAAAGAAAAAAAAGAATTTGATAACACGTATCAATATACTAAATTTTAGAATTTTATAAAAGAAATAGACAGACACAATTTTTTCCTTTTTCTCTGTAATGAAAATTTCCTCTCAAACCCGTGAACGCACAAAAGTTCGCGGCCCGGTCATTTCCCTCGATCAAAGTCACCATTTACGACATGCAAGAATTACATTATAGCCACCACTCTGCCCGCGATCCCGCAGTCAAAGGAGTGAAATCTAAAAATACGTCAAAGCGTTCGTCACCAAAAGCCAATAAATCTCTCAGTTTCTCGACGGCGGTGTATTTTTTCCACGGTCTACCGCCTCGCCACCTTCATCCCCCGTCCACCATTCGATTTCTTTCCTCCTCCATTTCCCACCGCGCTCTAACGATCGTTCCCGCGATCCGTTAAGACGTCGGCTCATCGAGCGAGAGAATCTACCGTTGAGTCATGAGTTTTTACGGCGCATTGAGGCAGGTGGTGGAAATCTACGATGAAAAGCTGCGGAACGACGACGAGGAGGACGCGCACGGTTGGAAAGGGAACGAAATGGAAAAAGGGTGGGCGGATAATTACCCGGCGACCAGCGGCCGGCTCGTCGAAGACGTCGGTAGAAAGAGCTTCGTTGACTTTAATCCGCTCGTGGTAAAACGAGCAAGAGGTAATTCCGATCGGTCAGGCCACGGGTCATATATTATATACACGTTCACGGTGGTACGAGCAGCGATCGGGTCGCCCGGTGTTTCGCGTGCGCGCCGTTTTAATTAATTCACTGTATTTCCTCGATCGATCCGAGGCTGCGAGCCGAGCTAATTGCGATCCCGGATAATTTTTAATTAATGGGCCAGAGGCGCAACGAACCGATGCTCGCGATCGAAGACTTTTCGACATTATTTCGGCCGTGTCGCCGGATGATTAATTTTTAATTTCGGGTTTCGTGCATTCTCGAACGTCGCACGCACTCAGATTAGAACTCTCTCTTGCTGGAGACTGTTTTCCGGGAGTCGGGTCGCTCGTGAATATTCAGCGAACCAAGTGCGAATTAAGTCGCAGCCCAGTATCGAACCGGGTTAACTACGTAACGAGAATCCGGTGCCACTTATTCGTGGAAATTCTAAAGATGGAACAGGGCTGCTGAGCCAGTTCTGCATCCTGAAACTGTTTGCCTGTAGATCGATCGTTTTTTTTCAATTCAACCACCGGCTGAACTCTGGAGGTCCATACTAATTCTCGATCTCAATAGATCTCTTTAGTTCAGGACACTCTGCGAATTGAATTAAACCGATTTCAGAAATCCTTCGCCCTGATGTAAATACACACATCTGAATGAGTGTAGACGTCTGTTTCTAGATATCGAGGGCTTGCGAAATAGCTACGTTTTGTTAATCTCTCGGTAAAATTCATTGTAATGACAATATTCTCGCACTACGTGTACAGAGTGATTACGCATCTCATTTTCTAATAAAGCAGTTTATGTCTCATTTTCGAAATGTGAGACACACGAGACAATTACGTGCATCATAAAGCGATTACAAATAATTGTTTGATATAAACTTATTACTATGAAAATTGTACGAGAATACTACTGTTTAACGTTACGTATGCATATATGTATGCATTTTAAATGATTGAAAATATAATATATCTGGATTAATACTCAGCACGTAACATACTCTACATTATATTCCAAAAAAGACGAACAAGCACTTCAAATAACTTCAATTACAGAAAAGAAAGTCCACTCTACTCTTACTACTTTCTCCACTTTCCAATACGCACGACACAGAAGATTCGCCAGAAATAAAAAACAAAAGACAACACTTCCATCGACGAACAAGCAAAATACACCGTCGAACTCGTTGTCGAAGCGAGCCAAGGAGTCGGTTAACCCCGTGAACTTTTCGTCCAATTATTTTTCCCACGTTGCTCGTGTCTGTTGCAGTTCGCGGACGACGATCGCAGCCGGAGGTATCAACGCAGCCTAAAGTCTCCCCGCTCGATCGTTCGGCGTGCTGGTTAACGACGATGAGATCCCCGCGCGACATTTGCGAACAAGGAGGTACGATGTACAAGTTATGGCACCATAGACGAGGGGGCTGTGCTACCTGGGTGCGTCAGGACGCGCGGTACACCCGCGGAATTCGATTAATCCCGGACCTGGATCGATCGATATCCTCTGGTCGCATAACGTTTAATTAATCCGTACGTGGCCAGCACGAAAGGAAGGAAGGAAGGAAGCAGCAGCAGTAGCTCCGTCTCTCTGTTTATTAGCCCCGGCCCAATATGTTGCGGCGATCGAGCCCGCTGTCGCTGTTTGTCTATCCCCAGATCAAAAGGACTCGTTACGCCCGGTTAATCGTCGTTTTCTACCGCGCGAATCGCACACCAGCGTTTCTGCTACCCGTCGTGGAGCGACGGGGGAGGGGGTTGTTGCTGCTGCACCCGCTCTCCAAGCTGTCGTTGCTTCTTTCGAGATGCCTCTGGCCAATCTAAACGTTGAAAATCGTTGCGCCGAGGGACGTACGCGCGCATGCATGTGTATGCGCTGCAACGTTTGCGCTCGGTGTTTTTGGAGACGGTTCGGATGTTTGTCACGAGCTCGTGGATCCTGGAATCGATCGTTTTGAGTTCAAACAGAGGAACGAGTCTGAGAGACTCGCCGCGGCTTTTCGCATGTTTTTCTAGTTTCTTTGTTATGGACACCGTTTGGTATGGACAGTTCAGACAGTTAGTCAGTGTAGACGTATTATTCTTCGTCGAAACTTGTAGTCGAAACGTAGGTAATTACAATGATTAAACTTCTGTCAATCGCACAAGTTGGTTTTAGTGAACAAATGATTTACGCTGGTTGGCTTCTGAGGTTCTTCTAAGAGGAATTTGCCGAATTCGTGCGTTTAAGTTTTATACGAGCGACATTGCTCTCGTATCTAAAAAGAATTGGGTTCAGATTTTCGCAAACTGCTCGTCTGAATTGATTTATGTTTATTTTAAAGAGAGGTCTCTTTTAAAATTGAGACAGGATAACAAGACGGCTTTCTCAAATATCTGCTGGCCAATAATTTATGACGAACACTGCTGTCCGATCCTTGCTAACGAAAAACAACAATGCTGTTAAAATTAATCATCTAATGAAATTAAAATAATCTAGTTATTGTAGTGATAAAGTTGATTGTGATAAAAACTGTTTATAAATTGAATGCCAAAAATGCTAGCCAGTGCAAAACCAATTCAAACACGTTTGACTCAGTGTGTCGATTTTGACAGACATGAACCTGTCCAATTTTTTTTTTTTTTTTTTTTTGTCAAAAGACTGGATAAATTTATAGCTTAGAGAATTTTTCCAACTTTTGGTATTTCGATACACACACACACACACACACACTCTCTCTCTCTCTCTCTCTTTTCGTTTCATCCCGATTTTTTACACTGAGAGATATGAGATCACCTTCTTCTATTTATGTTCTATTATCAAAATTTTTGGGAAAAAACCGCGAGAAACTAGAAATTTACCAAAAATTCTATCCCACGTTAGATACTTCGTCCAGATATTTCAAATGCAAGAATAAATTACCGTGGCGGCGAATTTTCCGCAAACTGTCATCAAGCCGGGCTCAAACAACGCGATCAACTGAGAGCAGCAAGTGTCATTTATATTTAAGTGACACGACGTCCGAACGAGTGGTGATGAATTGTACGCTGGAGGCGTGCCAGGTTACGTCGTTCAACGATACGTACCATCGACGAGGTCGTTTCGCAGAAACTCAGAATTAATGGTGTTTCCAATTTTACGAAACGAGATGTAGGCTGCCTGAAACGCGAAACTTTCGAGAGGACGGGGATTAAATCGTAAGGTCGATGACGATGGGTCAGAACGGATAACGTAGGTCAGGTCTAATTGCCAGATACTTGCCCTGAAACGCATGATTTATGAACATCCTCACGAGTTCCTGCAGAATTTGAAAGTTCTTAAAAGGGAGGGATATCTCGGTAAGCAGGATAAGATGCCTAAATTTTATCCTTTTAGAATATTATTTTTCACATTTACTCAAGAAAAAAATCAATTCTTTCCAGTCTGAAGAAATTAGTATAAGCATTTTGAACGTTTAAGTTCTACGATCAATATTTCGTACAATTTCATATTTATAAAGTAAAAGATATATTTTGTAAGAGGACATCATTTTTCACGTTGAAAAAATATCTTATTTGCAAAACAATGAAAATAACACTTGTTTAGACCTATGTATTGATTACTCGAGACTATGAACGTGTTTCCGATTTACAGAGATGCATTCTCAAGTGGTTCAATATACAGTTCAATTTCTCCTACAATTAATTAAAAAACAAATTATAATTAGAGTTTTTTGCGGATTTTCATCTTGGTAGAAAATTACCTGCCGCGAGCAGGCAACACTACAATTTGTTTCGCGTATTATAACTTGAATATTTAATATACATATTCTAGCGCTGTATATGCACTTTAAAATTTGTCATAAATGCATAAAAGTCCAATTGTAACAGAATTTGAAAAGAGACATTTTTACTGCCAGCTCGCTAGTGCTTCCATCATAGGTTTCAATTACAAATTAACAAGTTGCAGCAACAGAGATGTTTGACAAAATTTAGACATCCCTCGTCCCGTTATATGATATTATTTTGAACGCGTGCTTTCGATATCCGATTGATTCACGGTTTTTCTAGGTAGCTAGCTATCTGCTCGCGAGATAACGTCGACGATTCGTCGCGACAAGGAGAGACGATGTGTGTACACAGGGCCGGGAAAAGTCGCGCGGCCCTGCGAAAATCGATCGTGTCCCTCGTGTCGTCTTCGTCGCGTCGTGTCAATATAATTTTAATCTTGACGGAAATTTACAGCGGGAAAGGTACACGAGGGCGGAGGGGATCGTGATTGAAATCGCGTTCTCCATTTTCGGCGGCCGATTTCCGCCGCGTTTACTCGACGCCGGTTTCCGGCTTAGAATTCAAAACTAATATTTAACCGGTGGGAAACTCGTGAAATTTAATATCATCCGTCCTTTTTTCTTCTTCTTCTTTCTTTTTTTTTCTGACAGTGGAATTAAACGATCGAATAATATATTGCAAAATTGAAGCGGAGAGAGTTATCAACGTAAGACGCGAATCTTTCAGAGATAGATTAGACTGGTGATCGATCATGGAGGCGAGACGTGTGTACCCTCTCCCTCGTGCTTCCGACACCCACTCGCTCATCGATGTCCTGATGATGAAAGATAATCGTGCCTGGTTGTCACTCATTCTGTATCGATCTCAATATGTATAATATCGTTATTTATATTCTAGAAAAGAATATTTTACGTGTGTAGAAGGGGTTATCATATACGGCAGAAATAGTAAAAAAAATTTTCAACATTATTAAAGACCTGGAACAACCAATAGAAGCTTTAGCGTCTCTCATTCTCGTTTAATGTATTTCAATTGGTTTAAATAAAATATTTCATCGTACTGTGCGCGAGTTGTTTAGAAATTGAAATGCGTGAAATCCTTAGGATTTACATTTCTTTTGCTAATCTTAACAAAGTGAAATTGATATTATAGAAGAACTGTATCTCAGTAAATAATCAAATCAAATAAAATTGTGGATCTAGGGTTTAGATATTGCAGAATCTATCAATTTTCCCAATTAATCAAAAGGCCTATACTTTTATGCATTTATCAAAAATTGACACAAACCCAAATATAAAATACTCAAACGCGCGACAATTACGTACCTGAAACAATATTCCATTGAAAATTTTTTTATATCAGCTTGCCAACAATCTGAGTTTCATTTTTCATTACTAAAACATCTGAAAAGTCGAGGGATGATCCTCGTTACCCACCCTGTCAATTCTTTTCGTCTGTTCTCCAGAAGATATACAAATTTAAATAAAATTCACCGTTAGTTAGGAATACACGACAAATATATACACATGCGCGCAGAGTTCGAATCGGATTTCACTAAACGAGAGATAGAAAGAAAGAGAGAGAGAGAGAAAAAAAAAAGAAATCGCAGTTCGTCATCAGCGTTGTATTTACAAAACGTTTTGACAACAGAGTATTGTTTTTGACTTATTTTGTCCCGCGCACGAACGACCACAATCACCGGATTAATTACATGTCTTTCCATTATGGGATTAATACACGCAGTCTGTACACGTGCTGAAAGTCTGTGTTTGCACACCGATGTTTGCACCGTTGTGCAATCGATCGATCGCAATATGGAGATGGCGCGCGCTATTACAGCTTTACATTAATATTTGCACAGAACGCGAGATTTCACGGGATTCCGTCGGGCTGCAATCTTAATCGCGGGAGGTCGTCCCTTTTCCCGAATCGTCCCGACGTAACGTGCAATAAATTTCGAAAGCTTTGCAGCACGAACGAACGAGCTCTGCCTGCGCTGTCACCACCTTGTGCAAGTACGTTTTACGCAGGATAATATACTCTTTCGAATCGTGTTATACGTTGCTTTAAATTGTTGTATAAATTCTATCAACAAATCCATCAGTTCCTATCAATTTTGTCGTTTTGAGGGCACGTTTGTATAATATTTTACAAGTATCGTAATGCACCGCTCAGATTCACCACGATTATTTCCTGCTTCCGCACAAAGTGTCCGATCGCTCAAATTAATTCTCCACCACCTTCCACTGTCACCTTTTTCCGCTCGAGACAAACAACTAAACGCACGCGCAGGAAAAAAAAAAGAAAAGAACGCGGCGTCATCAAGGGTTCGAAAAAAGTTTCGGAATAATTAGCAGCTATTCAATATGCGCGTCCAGCCCCGGCTGAAGCAAGTTTTATTTGCAATTACCCCCAGTAATTACCCGCTACTTCTGGACCACGGTGTATTAAACGCTGCCAGCTGGCGACGAGGAAACGCGTTCCCCGCGCGATCGCGCACGTCCTGGACGAGTTCGTTAGCGAACTTTTCATAAGTTTCTCTCGACCGCGTTCCCGCGTCGCGTCGCGTGAGACCCGGCCATCGTCACGTTCTTCATCACCCTTCCCCCTCCTTTTCCTATTCCGCGACTTCCAATCTTCCACGCACTTTTGCCAGAAAAAGAGAGAGAGAGAATGCACGTATAATAACACACCGGTCTCGAATTAAAATGTGCGTGCACACGTGCGAACCTTCCGCATCCCTTGCTCGATGAGTCACGAGCGCGTATATCCAAGGGGCGGAAGCGGACAGGGGCGAAGCTCGAGCTACCTTGGGTTGTACTTTTCGAGGTGTTTCGAAAGAGGGTATACCTACCCACTGACAAACGCCGGCGCGTATTAATCATCGACTAGATAGACAATGAAACGAGTTTAATTACAGGCCGAGAGTTTCTGATCAGAAGGGAGTTGCGTGAAGTGAGCGAGTATGCATCGAGTTGAAGACAGAGATTTCGATTCGTGGGTGTTTTGCTTAATTCTGGGACACCACAACGGGGTATTCGATTTCATATCATTATACAACACCTTCTTGTATTGTAAATATCAAAATTAACGTAACAATTTGCAAGTTCGTACGTATGATTCGCAAGATCGTATTATATGACGATTTACTATTGTTTTAATTATTTTTATCTTCCTTTTAATTATTTCTGTCAAAATTCTTTTACGTTATAATTTGCCACACAGAACTGTACAAGAAAAGTGCATAAAATAACCAAAGTGCTTGGTGTAAAATAATTTTCTATGCAGGTTTTTTTAATCATATTCTTAAAGATTCATAGTCTACTAGTCAATATTAATAAATTGAAGGGTTAACGTTCCTTCTGTGCAATTTTCTTGTGCAATTAATTTTGCAATTTGAAACTTTGTAATGATTTCCTAATTCATCAAATACACTTTCCATTTTATTCTATGGATAAACTTGCGAATGTTGTGCAATAGAATTGACTAGTTACTCGTCAAAGTAAATTCTGGCTTGTGATTACGTACATTTCATCAGAAATTATTATTCATCATTCTTCTCCTACGACAAATGACATTAAATCCTTTTATTTTCATTGCAATTTAAACTTTTTAGAAAAAGTTGAAACGTCCTACATACAGATGCAAATTCAATAAATGTCACTGAAATTTATGTCTCTGACCAAACATTGTTAAACGTAACTCGTGTAGAGGTCAGATTACGCCATTCCATTGTAGTCTAAACGTAATCTGTATCGTGACAAAATAACTCGATATTTAACCTACTATCGTTCTAGACTTAGATCACGCTGAACTTGAACAGAGCGAATGTCCACTGAAGCGGAGCCCAGAAATAATACTGGTCTTAGCTAAATCTATGTTTACTCGACACTGCATCGCACTGGACAACGATTACCTCATCTGCACTAAGTTTAGGCGATACCGAGGCTCGATTGCACTTGGCTTAGTTCCTAGCTCGCGATCATTTTCGAAGATTCAGATCACACGCTGTTCCATTCGAACCAAGTCCTCTTAAGAAAGATGTCAGTATTAGAATCGACAATTGGAAAATTCTAAATAAATTAGAATCAATGGCCAATCTAGGCAATTTCCCAATTTAACGGCCAAGCTAGCTTCATGTTCGTAGCACAAGCAAATGTCGCACAAAATTGAAGATATAAAACAAGAAGAAGTTTCAATCCATACGGACAGCATACGGAAGGAATAGGAAATCTCTGCACGAAGTATGGAGCTTGGTTTTTCGATTTTAAGCAAAAACACCGAGCTTTTTCTCCGCTGGTATGAAAAGAAAATCACGACTCGTCGTTTGCAGTGATTGATGGATTTAACCTCGCAAAACTCGTTGGAATTAGATACCAGGAATACATCAACTCGAAGAAAAAAAAGAACAAACGATTCTGGCGATCCCTTAACCAACGTCGAACAGAAAAGGAGGACAAGCAGAATTTTCTCCTCGCGTGTCAACGAGTCGCGAGACGACGCGCAATTAATTGGTCGACCAAAGAGGAATGCGTGGCCGAGGTGGCGATGAAGAATGCGAATCCGAAAGCACGCGAGGAATCCTGGAGGCGTCTGAAGGAGTTGGAAGCCTCGTCGTGGAAAAGTTTTCGCTGGAAATTGGATTAGACGGCGAGCAAAAAAAAAAAAAAAAGAAAAGAAGAACGAACGAGGTCGTTGCTGACAAAGAGAGCTGCTGGAAGGCAAATAAGGACGAGAGAAATTCAAGAGAAACGAGGGAAGAGAGTTCTTTTCTGGTTTTATAACGTGAAACAATATGCGTCAACCTGGGAGACGTCTGCTGCCTCCGCTTTTAAATCGCATTATTCGAGAGACAAGCCACCGAAAAATGTCGCGTTCGTTCGCGATTCCGTCGCGAACCACCGGCTGAAAACGTCTTCATTTTAAAGTCAGATTTCCGCCGACCCGGAAGCGACCGGCTGTCATTTGTCCCGAGCAACTTCCTCCCCTTGTAACTGACACGACTTTACAACGTCGCGTTCCTACCGAGGATCGCGCCGTTTCGTTCGCTACGAAAATACCAATGTACAGTGGAACCGCCGTTTATACGGGCTTTGTCTATTTAAATTAAATTTCCATTGAATCCATTTGTTTAAACTCGAATTCTTGTCGTAGAGGCACAAACTCCAATTATATATCGTTTATTCTGCAGATTTACGTACATTTTGAAGGGCTTGTGGCAAAAGACAGGCATATTTTCCCCGCGAGGTGGATTTTGTATTTTATTTTATTAAATAAAGTACAGCGTTTAAAGAAGTTGGCTTCGAGCAACAAGCATGATAGATAGTCATAAATTTATAGCACGATCAGGATTCCTCGATGCCACAGTACACGTGTACGATAGTAAAGAATCAAAGATCCGTGTTCGCAGTATATCTATGATCTTATATAGTCGAAAAATGTCGCGGATTCTTTCCTGCACGAAACATCGTTTATTTCCAGTTCTGGAACAAATATAGTATCCTGAGGCTGTATATTTAAATAGATTTAAACACGAACACGGTGTAGTAAAAATACACGGGACCTTTAGTTTCGCACAGAGGAACTCTCGTCTTGTTCTACGAACGTTGCTCGACGCTCGTTCCAAGAACGATACTCGTTGCAAGCACGATCGTGAAACGAGAAATCACTTTGCCACGCGTTTCCTCTTCCGATCACGCTCGTTCGCGAATTACGTAGTCTCGGAACGGCGCGTTCTTTCCCTGAAGTTAAACGTCGTTTCTTTGATCCGACTCTCCGAATTATTTCATTTCTTCAGGCTTGGTCGAAAGAGAGAGGGAAAGAAAAAAAAGAAAACGTGGAGTAGCTCGATGTAAAAGAAAGAGAGAGAGAGAGAGAGCGCCCCTTTCTCTGCCAAAGGATACAATTCGCAAACAAGATTTAGCATCGGAGGATATCGGTGAAAAGGCTGAATGAAATATCGCTCCGCTTAGTCTGATTCGGCGTGCTGGCGCGCGCCGCTTTCTCGGCCTCGGTGTCGAGCCTTTTCATTTTCAAAATCGAATTACCGGCAAGCCGAGGAGAAAAAGGCACGCCTTACTTATCCTCCTCCGGGTGTAAAGAGGGAAATACTTTAATCGTGGCCGGGGCACGGCGCGCTGCTCTAAGCATTATTGTTCCGTGATTCGTTTCGCTGTCTTCCTCTTCCGTCCGCGGACAATCGCGAACGAACACGGCGACGGCGGCGGCGGCGGCGCCTGGCAGAGGTTGGTCCCTTTTCCGTCGTTCCAACTTAACTCATTTATCCCGACCCTCTTCCTCGATGCACTGCCAGGCACAAGCAAACGGTCCCTCTTCTTTCCTTTCTTCTCCTTTTCTCTCTTTTTCGCTAGAGGGACCTTTATACCCTCCTCCTCCTCTTTCTCCTGCAGCCAGTCTTTCGTTTCGTTTCGCCTCGTCACCGTGTCCTCCTTTCTTCCTATCGTCTCTCGTTTAGTTTTGTCTATCCGTGGACTTTTCATTTTTGCGCCGTCCGCGCTGCTTTCCTCTCTTCCACCTCTCTGCGACACCTTGTTCCGCTGTTAATGTCCGGTTACTTTTTACCGCGTCACGCTTTCTACCGCGGCGAGTTATTTCTCTTCTCTACCGTTGATGCCTCCTGTTTCTTGCCATTCTCGCGTTTTAAGCGACAGGGTATAATTTTTTTTTTTTTTTTTGTAGCAACGGTTTTAGTCGCGGTGATTCTGCAGCGATAATTCCGACTTCGTTATATCGCTATGTTGGAAATTGAAATTTATCTTCGTGGAAGACGTCCCGGATGATTGTTTCCATCTTTTATGGACGTCGCAATCTAACTTTCTCGATGGTCTTTGGTATTTTAAATATAGTTGGAAAATTTTCAATTACGAATTGAAATTCAAACACTCGGAATATCAATCAGAAACGCACACTCTACATCTCAAAAGTCTGGATACCGATAGTTTGAAAGAAACAGTGACTTCCGTAATTAAATATTTTATTCCCGATATGAATACTTTAATGTGTAAATTGAAACAGTAATTAATTAAACTCAGAAAGGGGACTTATAATTATAATATTCGTGTAATTAGAAAATATACGAGAAAATTTACTTGGTCTAAAAAGGAGAACTTCCAAGCGGGAGTGTACACAAACCTATCTTAACTTGTTAACTGTGCAGCTGAAATTAAAAGATGAGGAGTATACTCGTCCAAACATAGTTAACAGATTAAAATACAAGACGGTCGCTGTAAAGTATAACTAGACAAAAAAAAAAAAAAAAAAAATGGCAGAATGAACCTTGTTCCTGTTGCATTTTATACGTAGAAATGGAATTCATGTTTTTCAATTGTACACTTTCAGTTATAAAATTTATCTTTACAGAAGATGTTTCAAACGACCATCTCGCTCCTCGACAAGTCTGATCTTTTTCTTTAATTTAGCCTAACCCGCAGATAAATGTATTTTTATATTTTTGACAATTACGAATTAATTAAAACTTTCAAAAATCATAGAGAATACCAAGAGATACACGAACCAAAGGGCTGACGTCTGACGTTGACCTGTTGATAAATTACGTTAATAATAACAGCAACTAATCTATTAATAATTTTTATAGCTTCAAACGATGACAGATGCCGATTTGATTACGAAATTCAGCATTGTTGAAACAGTTGGCAGAAGTTGCACAAAAACGTAAGACGATCGTTTTGCGTTTATCTGCTATAAAACTACCAGTACGAACCAAACTGACTCAAAACACGCTCGGTTCATTGTCTTCGTGCGTGAAATCAATTTCCAGAGAGCGTCGCACACGTTACGAGACGACACCACGTGTAGAAATTGGGAAGAGTCCGATTTAACAGAAAGCAATTCCGGCGCCAAATTTACACGCCAAACAACTCAACGGGCCATTGTGCGTGGCTAGAACCATTACACACAAGAAAAAAAAAAAAAAAAAAGAAAAAAGAAAAAAGGAGAGAAAACGAAGCAGAGGAAGAAGAAGAAACAGAAAAGGAAACGAAGAAGGACGCGGTAGAAAAGAAAGTCATTCGTCTCCCCTCGAAGTTCTCTTTCAGCGACTTTCTATCTTTCTTGTTCCTCTCGTCTGGGACGGAGTATCGACGGGAGGTGCCGACCTTCAATTTCCGGCGAACGACTGCCGCTCCGCGCGATACACGCAGCACGAGTTACCCAAACGATACCTCCTCGGTTGTCTAACAACTACAAAACGTTGGCTAATTGCACGCGAATCAGGGACGCGCGCCACGTCGATGCCACGCCGAGGTTAAATTAATTTCCAACTTAATTGCTTCCGTCCGATTCTCGGCCCGCTATCGAATACCTGACGACGACCTACTAATTGATTTCGCGAGGGTTCGTTCGTTTTCCTTGTCTCGCGTTTTTCTCTGACAATTCCAGGCGAATTGTTTGTTCGATCGTTCGTGCGGCGTTTGAATTTAATGGAAATTAAATGATTCGAAACGGCCGTTGCTTCCATACCTTTTTCTTTAACAACGGAGGCACCGAGTAATTTTTAGAAAAATTTCAGAGGTTTGCAAAGAACGCGTTTTTTCAATTTTAAAAGTTTTATTTTATTTTGTTTTAATTCCCCTGAATGTGGAAATTGAATAGATTGAATTATCTGGAGATGAGGATTTCTCGATACTAAAAACTGAATTTACATATGGGAGACTCGAATGACTTTTGTAAATGAACGTTTGCATTCTTTGCAAACAGTCGGTAGTTCTAGTGCTGAAGAGAAGATGATCGAAGGTCTAAGTTCGATACAGATTATCTATATCTATATGTAATCTGTATTGGAATTTTGGAATGCAGAAATTAAATTAAATCGTAACTAAATTAAATTATATCAAATAAATTAATACGGTTTTTCTACATTTTCCATTAAAGACATGAACTTTAGACATTCGTTGATAAAATAATTATTACCTTCGAAACACCAACCAACAAAATTGAACGGCGTTGTTCACGTTTCTTACCTGAAACAGAAAATGAAATCCTATTATTACCCTTCTGTTCTGCCAAACATGCGACACCGCGATCTATTCAAATTAAACTACAAATGAACGCTCCCCACCAAGCGCTGGAATAATCGTTTTAACATTAAACACGACTAACGACAGATCAATCGCCATCGTACGTTGCACTTTAATGAAACAATGAAAATTACAAAAATGAAAAGATACAATTGTATTATTTTGGAGCAACTGAGAGATATCTGTGGCTCTCGTCCACCTGATTCTTCGTCGCGAATTAGAATCTTCGTCGCGAATGGTGCACCAACAAACGCTAAAAGAAAGAAAGGTATCCAATGCTAACAATCACCTGTCCGACTCGAACAGGCAACTCGAAACCGAGAACAGGTCCAATTCGAAACACCTTGTTTCACGTCGGGCACCGTGGTCCCGCGTGGCACCGGACGAACCAGGGATCGTTCGTCGTAAATCATTGCGAAGGAGGTCGGAGCCGTCGAAAAGAACAACGGCGGCTTTCAAGGGAATTGGAGTGGCCTACCTATCGGTAGACAGGTCGGTGCGGCGAAAAACGACGAGTCACCGGGCAAAACGGCGCGGGGAAGCGCGTCGCGGTCCAATCCATTAGAAGAAGGGGGTGGACGCAGGAAGGTGGCTCGCCTTGCAAATATTTGCTACATAAATCTGGCTGGCAAAACGGTCGACCCCCCGGGGCGCTCGACATTCCTCTTCGCTCCTCGTATATAGCATCGTCCCTTCCCCCTGTCGCGAGGAACTTCTCCTCCCGCTGGTGCCCCGCTGGGAACAGCTTCCAAAACCGGCGCGAGGCTTGTTTCACAATGGTAACGAGGCGAGAGTATCGGCTCGCGATCGTTTCCTCTTCGCGGAAACCGCGCCGCGCGTGCCTGCGCTGGCAGAGGAGGAAGAAGAAGAAGAAGAAGAAGAAGAAGAAAAGGAACACGCACCCCTTTAAGACACCAAGGAAGGAAAATACACACAGAGGGAGAGAAAGAGAGAGAGAGAGAGAAAGACAGAGGAGAGTCTGACACGGGAGAGTTTGGAATTCCAGAGGCGAACCGCCGCCACTGTTTACTGTTATCGATTTATTGGTCGTTCACTGGGTCAATTACGAATTCCGCCGGGGTAATTTGCCACTGGGAGAGGAGCAGGGGATGCGCAAGCAAATACCGAGTGCTCGGATCAACCTCCTGATAATTGCGGCCGCTTTAATCGGCCTGCAGGCTAATCAGGCTGCGAGAGAGTGCCGGGCTTATTTTTCTGCGTCGTTTCAACCCGATAGTTCCGCGGAGAAAGTTGCTGTTGCTCGGAGAGAGAGAGAGAGAGAGAGAGCGATTGTTTGAGCGGAAAGTTCGTGCACGTGGTTGTGACGAGCTAACGATGGTTGCGATCAGCTAACTGGAGCATCGTGGAAATTGTTAGGCGCGTTGTTTCAAATGTCTTGGAAGTTACTGCATTTTGAGAATTTCATTTTACACGGACAGGAACGAAAATACCTTCGTATTTCGTGATACAGGTTTCGCAAAACTTGGAAAAGTCGAAATACCTGGTAAACTAACGATTCTTTTTGAAAAACAAATAGTTTAATGAAATAATGTGTCACTTAATAAGTACAGACATACAGTTGACAAATGTAAATATAAATGCAAATATAAATTGTGCGTTTAAGAAAACGTATCTGCGCGCTCTTCTACAGAAAACTAGGTACATCGTTCTTATATACACTTAATTAACGTTTTGATACACACTCTGTGTACAAAATATTTGATAAAAGTATTTTTCAAACGAAAATATTCACTCTGCTATTTGATCGAACGACGAATTTAAGGGGAAAAAGGATAAATTAATCACCGCAAATTAATCCGCGTCAATTATCGGGGAACACGAAGTACAGCTAAATTTCAAAGGATCTCGGATCATCGCTTGGCAGCTCTTCGTGGAAATTACGTGCTCCCTGCTACGAAAGGAAAAGATTGGTTACACGAGCCACCCTAATTTTCCATCGACGGGCGCGCTCCGTACACGCTCGCAGCCTTTCAAATTACACAATTAAACCCGACATCGGTTTCGAATGCGACGTCGAAGGGCCGGCTAGGGGACGGGTGACACCCGTGCATGTAACAGAGGGAAAGATCGAGGCACCGGTTGTGTATACACGGCGGGAAGTCGAGGCGAGTCGTATCACCCTTCGTAAACTTCGGATCGACCGAGAATTCCCATTACGTCCGGGCCAATCAAAGATGAAACGTCTCCGGTGCGCGTAGACGGTTTAATAATCTCGCATGTTTGCTCGACGAGCGGCCCCTCGAACAACGCCTTTGAGCTTCATTCATATCCCGACAAGGACCTCGCGGGGGCAGCGCAACCCCCTTCCTACCCTCTCTCTAATTCGAAACGAACGAGAACTCGGCTCGAAATTTTCCGCATTGGACCACATAACGCGAGCCAAGATGGAAATTGAAAGAGTGAGTGAAAAGAGTTTGACGTGGGTGTCGCGCGTAGGTTCGCGTTGCTACGACGTGGGAGAAAATGAAATTTAAATTCTAGGTAGAGAAAATCTAGACGGAGAAATATTTGCGCGTAATTTCCAACGAAGATTTCTTTTGTCTTTGTACTGGATTCAATGTTTCGTTTTTTGGAATTTCGGATGAAAACCTGCGTGAAAATTTACGACTGAATGACACGCGTTCAATTAACAATAGATTTAATCGAAAAGTCAACAAATTTTCCTTCGATAAAGGTTAATAATGAAGATAAAATAATTTTCCTGTCACCGTCACCGACAGGAGCGAAATTAAAATTTTTCAATTTAACGGAGCGATAATCAAAAATTAAAAGAGCTTAACAATAAAGTGACCGAGCAAACTTCCCGATCCTCATCAAGGAAGAAAATGAAGCAAAAATTTCGTAATTTGAGGGGAACGGAAGGAACTGTATTTCTGCTCTTTGGAAATTAATCAACGATCAGAAAGCGAATATTACAACGAAATGAACAAAAAAAAAAAAAATGCCGTTTCCCCGTAGTAATGATCAAAAAAATTGAAAAACCTTCAGCGATTCAGAAGATTGTAACAAAACCGAACAAATTTTCCCTATTCCCCTAAAACCATGAAAAATTCAAAAGAGAAACGAAAGGGAATGTTTCTCCTATATATACATACATACATACGTGAATCAAAGAGCCTTCAATTCTCGACGAAATTGAAACGAAATACCCGAAATGAAATTCGCCAACGATTGTTCGCAACGATTGTGTGCAAACGGAACGAGATTCAATTAAGAACGAAAAAGGAAGGCAAATAAAGCGCGGCGGTTCCATCGACACTCGACTTCCTTTTTCGTCCGGATCCTGAGCTCGGCCACGCGAGAATTTCATATGGGTACACACGTCGGAAACGCGTTTCGACGGCGCGACGCGAGTTTCGCGGCCACGGAAAGACGGATCGTTCGCTCGTCGTGCGTACGCGAGGCAGCCTGATTCGATTCGTAAGGGACGCGCTCGAGGATAGACGGATCCTCGGAGAAACGGATGTACACGTACGTACCCGGCTCGTCATATGGGAAAACGAGCAACGGCAGGAGGCGATATTCCGGTGAAGATCTCACGAATGAAAATAACCGCGCGCCGTCTTTTCGTCCCCCGATGTTAACGATCCGTTCGATTTTATTTTCTTCGACGCTCGATTCGATCGAGTCGCACAATCCTCGATGAGGATTCTCAGTGTTTTATCTTCTCTTCTCGTTGAAGACGAACGGAAGAACGGTGCCATTTTTATGTCTATGCAAGTCTCGCGAAACTATTGGGACGAATGCGTACGTATGCACGTGTGTGTATGTATCTTGTGAGATATTTTGAAATTTTGTTGGCATTGCTGTGAGCAAACTGTGGGTTTGATGCGCGTCAGACGTTCAAGAAGCGTGTGACAGTTACGTGTATAAAATATGCAAATGTGGTTGAAATATATGCAGAATATGTTAGCAATGTGATTGATGTAAGTCCAACGTATTGAACATTATCTACGATTTAGTATCTAATAACAGCCATATTTATTAGTCACACTTTCGCGATTATCGTGCGTATGTATAGTTGCAACAGTGAATCGTAAATATATTATTCAAGTTTCCAAATAACGAGACTGCAGATTTCTATGAACTTATTTATGGAAAATGCAAAAATGTATACAATACATTATACCTACGTTATTATACAAAAATATATCTATGCACAGTACATTCAAACAAGATCAGATAAATTTCTATTCAGGTTCCTCTAAAAAAAAAAATATATATATATATATATATATATATATATATATATATATATATATATATATATAAGTCCGCAGTAGAACTTTGTCTACTTTCTCATCTCCTAAATAATATTTTTGATATTTTTAAATTAATCTCAATGTTCAGTACGCGACAAACAAGACAGAATAGATTAAATTGCCTCTTTAGATTCATATAGATATTAGCAGTTGGACAGTAACATAGCGTTCTAATCTATCGTTTTCAAAAAACAACCAGCGAGGAGCGTCTCGCAAAAGCGCCAACGATATTTCAAAACGTTCCCATGCAACGTAACGACTCCCTATGTACAATATATCCAAATATTTTCACGAGCCAACGTACGCTCTTTTTACGGAGAGTCAAAGTTTGATCAATCTCTCGGCAAAACCGAGTGTATCTACGTACGATGGAATTGAGATACAGTAACGTACGGTATTCCGTTCCTACGGATCGCATCCAATCGTCTCCACGGCGTTTCGATCCTTATCCCTTGCCGTATGATCGAACGACGATACGCATTCTCCACGGGTACAGCGATACACGATTCTCGGGCGCTTATAAATTTTCTGCCGCCGCGGATTGATCCGATTCCCCCGGCTGAATATGAAAAGAGGGTTGAGGGTTTTGACGGGTTAAAGGAGAACGAATTCTTTGTATCGAAGTTGACACGAGGAGGCAGAAAGGAAGGAAGAAAGGAAGGAAGGAAGAAACGAGGTAAGAAAGGGAGAAGAAACGTCGGTCGAGCTGAGAGAGCAAAGCGAAGAAGAGAGGAGGAGGAGGAGGAGGAGGAGGGGAAGGAGACACACGCGAAGAAAGATACAAGGGTGACGCGACCCGACGAAAAGTGTCAGAGGCTGCAAGAACGGCGTCTTCGCCGAAGAAACGTCGTCGTCGTCGTCGGAGTTCTTCCTCTCTCTCTCTCTCCCTCTCCATCTCTCCATCTCCCGTGTTTCGGTAGGGGAGCCGCTCTTTCGCGCGAGGCGGCGGCGCGGCTGCCGGCGAAATGAAGGGCGAAACAAACCGTGAAAACGAGACGAAACCCGCTGGAAATGCAATAAACCGGCCTGACGGACGCCGACGTGATTCCTGGAGCGAGCAACGCGCTTGCAAAGCGAGAACTGACAGGGCGTTAAGCGAAGAAAATCTGATTTGAGTGGTGCCGCGAGTGACACATCCTCCGGGAGGACCACCCTCCTCTTTGATAAGTGCCACACGGCTCCGTGGATCCAACAAAACCGGTGGATCATCGTCGTTGTCGTCGTCGTCGTCGTCGTCGTTTCTCGAGCGTTACACGTCGCGATCGCGTCGGCTCAGACGCGCTGCAAATTAATACAGGCGATACCTACAGAAGAGAACCACGAATACCGGATGATACCGAGACAATTCAAATTTCACCGTCCCGCACGTTCCGCGTTTCATACTCGATCTACAGCCGGTTAACGAAGGGATTTCCGCTCGCCCGATCTAATTGGCAGCCTGACGTTTTCTCCAATCTGTTTCGCGATCCCTGTCGAATCGATTCCTCGGGCGCTTTCCATTATCTGGAACGATCGTTCGCTGGCCTCGCGAACAAACGACGGAGAACCTCGAGGGCGGAGGGAAGCGAGAGAAACTTTGTCCCGTTTCTGTGTGTGCGACACACGGAGACACTTTTCACGCGCGCGTCGTTCCCGCGATATCGCGAAAGGGGAGCGACATTGATTATCACGCGTTTAACTAGACGCTTGTTAGAACGTAAAGCGCAAAAAAGGAGGGGAGGAAAGAAGCAAGCGGAGAATTAATAACACGAACAGGCCTTTAAACAACGTTAATCACTCGTTTTACGAGCGACCGTGTTTCGACGTAGCACGCGGAAACAAATTGGCGTTGGCCGAGTTCGCGCGTCACGAACGAAGGTGTTGGGGGAAAAAGGGCAGGAAAATTGAAAAGAACAGGTCCGAAATTGCGGCCACCATCTGCACAGGGTATTAAGTGTCCTTTTAAACGAGCTTCCACTCGTATCGGGTGTCCTTTCAGCACGAAAACCTGTCCCTTTCGCTGGCTGGCAGGAAGAAAGGTTTCGGTATCAAGCGGACGCGAAAAGCGACACCGAAACAGCCGGTTATACGACCGGAATATAACCTCGTGCGTGGCCACGAGGCTGAGGGCCTGACACTCGGCAAACCGGCGCACCACGCGACTCCGCTTGAATTATTCAATTATTTCGCTGGAGGGTTCGCGTTAGCTGGCAACCATGATCCACGGGGGAGACGCGACGACGCGTACACTCCTTCTCTTCTCTTCCCTTCCCTTCCCTTCCCTTCTCTTCACGCCGAAACCGTGCCCTGTCTGACGAGAAAGAAGATCGTGATTCCGCGAGAGAACGCGAAATCAAACCGGTATACCGCGGCGCTAAGAGATTGCTCTGTCAACCGACATCCAACTCGAGAATTTTCAGATAGAGTTGCGTTCCTCCAATTTCCGATAACGCTCAGAGATCGCATCGTATCTTGACCGTGTTTAGTAATATGCAACTTGTGCTTCATTTCGTACGACTGCTGTCAATTGACGAGACAGTCGGATGTTCAAGTAATTTTCGAAACAAACGCACGAAATGATATTGATCCGGAGCACGGAACGTTCGTTACTCAATTGCTTGGTTAAACTTTGTTAACCAAAATTGTGTCGTAAATTGTTGCCCGTAACTATCATACGTTTATTCCGGGGATTACAAGGGTAAATTACTTGAATATTTGAGTATACTGTTATATGTTAACAATCGGAAACGAAATGAAACATGAATGTATTGATACACGTGCGTTCGTATACTAAGTATTAAACACGTATCGTTTATTTAAATCTAATCTAGATCTACGATTGAAATGTGAAAAGGATTTCTAGACGATGACGAAAACGAGAAAAATTGTATAATACATTGATGATTGAACTCGTGAAATTCACTCGTTTTGAGTTTCATTTCACACAAGTTTATTAGATAAAATAAAAGAATTTAATATACGAAATAATACATTGAACTGCAATGTAAATTTATAAATACAATTTATAAATATGTATAATAATCAAATTTGTACAGTAATTTAACGTTAAATTAGAAACGAAAACACCGAAAACGATTTCGTTCTTTTCCACAGCTATTCCACAAAATATTCTAATAAAATAGAGATTATCTTTAAATCTGATTATACAAAAGAATTACACATTTATGAACGTTGCATACATAGTACCAACATTCGCGCGCTACTTCATTCGCGTATCATAACAATGAATTAAGTCCAAAAAAAAAAAAAATTAAATTTCGTACTGCTTAATGAAAACAATAGTACTCTATACTTTCATACGATTGCAAAAACTTGAAGCCACGTACGAGAACGAAATGGTAAAAAGGTGCGTTCTCATTGGAAAAATAAAAGTAAGAGTGCAACAGTTTCCCTGGCCGCTGTATGCGCTCAATTCACGGTGTTTTGAAATTAAACGAAAATACTTATGCGCTCAACGCGAAAAGAAAGTACACGCGTGTGTGTGTGTGTGTGTGTGTGTGTGTACGTGTATGCGTGTGCGTGCGTGTGTACGTACACGCTGGAAGACACGTTTACGAGGGTAACTTCACGCGAAGCTGCATAAGTGCCGGAGAAATTACGCTCTGCCTAATTGTTCGTCTAGTAGAGCTCGAGGTCATTGCGATCTCACGTTAGTCGTTCCCTCATTTCCGCGTGGAAATGAGGAAGGGTGGTTACCGCGTTCCGCGAGCCACAACCACCACTATGGTCGATCCTCTCAATTTGTTTACGTACTCTGTTAATTAACCTGGATAATTGGGTACGTGCTAGGCACGCGTGTTACCATCGTTCCCGATTCTTCTTGCAAAAGAGATATTTTCGAATGGACATGGACGGTAACCTTTTCCACGTTTTTGCCGACAGGAATTATTTCGATAGGTATTTTAATTGAGCGAGTTCCCCCTATGTCGAACCGACACGAACCAACGTTGCATTAACACAGCGTTTCATTTGCGATTGTTTCCAATCGATTTCAATTTGTATTATTATGTGACGTAATATAGATAGAAATTATTTAATAGTATATAATAACATCGGTTGATATAGACGAACATTATATAATACAAATTCACGTTGTTCGTACTATTAATAACGTTAATTCTGTTTTTCTATATTAGCGCCACGAAAGAAAATTTTAAGGATTCGCGTGATTTTTCTTTCATTATTATGTGTATGAAACCTAAACGAATATAATTATATAATATTGTAATAGATTTACGCGCTATTGTCTGGTTCTTAATGGGTCAGTGGAAAAATAATTTTTTAAGAGTTGAAAGAATGTATCTTTCAGGCGTTGTCCTTTCTATAATGACTGCAGAAAGTATTTGTATATATTTTTCATTTTACATTTCGTTTTTATGAGATTTAATGTTTTCAATACAATATTTAATAAGGCTGGATCCAATTAAACGATGGAAATATGTTTTATAATAAATTCTGCAACAGATTCTATATCTTTCTTACGAAAAAAAATCAGAAATGTACGAATTTTCATGTTTCTAGTGAAGAAATGAACTAAATAAATTCTTTCTTTTGCATATACGTGTATTTATATGCGTAAATAGAATTGATGGATGTGGTACAATATACGTAACAAATTCAATTTCGCATCCAATCAGAAATATACATACATACACGTATGAATTAACGATCCTATAAATGGAACAATATCATCCTGTAATCCAAATTATTGATACATTTATATACATATATGTGTATGTGCGTGCGTTCTATTCAAACATTTCAAATTTATTGAAATATCGAAAATTAAACGTACTCTCAATTCAATGATTACGGACAGTATTTATCGAATCTACAAGCGGAAAATTTCAAGATCCAAATCCCAAGACCTCCAAGTACCGAAAATTTATCGTTGATCGTTCCTCGAATTCCCTTGAAATCCACGTTTCCATTCCGCCAACAGTACCACAACTCGAGCATTCGCCGTGTCGTCCGACTTTCAGCCAGTCTCTCTTCGCAATCCTCATTTCCGGCCAAGGATTGCCGCGCGGAATTTTACTAAAAGCCATTCGAAGCCGAGCCGCGGCGCATATTCCATACACGTAAACGCACTTCGCACGCAAGTATAGCGTACTTCTTTATTTCGAGAATTCCACGTTCCACCGGGGCTGGGATAATGGTCGACTGTCGTTCCGACGATTCATCCGCGAGCAATCTCTCGCGACGCGACGACACCCGGTCACGAGCCGATGCAACGACGCGAAGAATGCCTCCTCGTCTCCCCAGTCAACGTTTTAATAAACTCTCCACGTGGTCTTCACCCTTGGTGAACGTCCATTGACCCTACTCACCCCTCTGCCTGTTTCCTGGTCACGAGAAACACGAAATCGCGAAAGGGACGGAAGTTCTTCACGGCGTGGCGTTGCGAGGCGAGGCGAGTCCCGGTCCAGAGCGCCGTGAGAATCGATCAAAGGATACGATTGAACGTTAATTGGCGACAGGAGACACGAGCCGTCTGGGGGCTTATTGATGTAATCGCTGACCCATTGTCGTTCTTTATTAAATTAAAGGGAGTAGAACGATAATACTGTCGTCGACAGTGATTCTCTCCGAGCGATATTAATTTTGGTATTGAACCGACCGTACGGTTTATCGATAATTCGATTTTGCAATCGATCGGCCCTGTCATTCGTTCGAATTAGGCGCGGCGATTCAAACTGATCGTGGCCATTTTTATCAGTTCTTCGAAGAGATCTTTCGCAGATGAAATAATTGAATTGAATTTTCGGATGATATATTTGATATATTTAAATCAGTGTAAAATAATGTTGTATTTAATACGATTAGACGTATGACTCGTTTCAAATTTAAATTTGTGGGGTGGTTATTTATTCTCTCAATGCAGCGTCTCACTTCACGAGATCGAAAGTTATAAAATTTTATAAATACTAATCTACTTTTTCGTAATAGAATAATTGGCATTCAATGAATATTCAATAACATTTCTAGTCATAAAATATTAAATGAAAACGGTCATTTCATATGCAACAATATACGTTGGACCGATATTGTATACCACGTTCATATTGTTGCTGACATTTGATAAGTTATGAACGCGTTTTAGTGACAAGTTTGCTAATGAAACAGGCGAGATTTGATATTTATATTTCATGAATATTAATTGTCTCTTTTCAAGAAGTCGTTTTTCCACGTTCTTTTCTATTGTACGACTAGTCCCAGGAAACAGACAATAATGTTTGCGTTACCGGTGCTTTATTAAAGTTTCGAGAGCACGTGGCCTAACGGTACGAATGGCAGCAAACAGTTCTTGCGAACCAGCGTTCGAACTAGGCGCAGTTTCCGCGGAGAACAATGAAAATCAGGCTGAGATCGGGCTGGAAAGCGTGCCTCGCTCGCCTCGATAAGATCTGCGTGCTTAGGCACAGGTTGCACGACGAGAATTGTGTACGGTGTTACCGTTACTCCGAACAGGAAACGACGCAATACGAACTGGAGGAACAGCCGCCCGCTTTCGTATTTTATATTCCATGAAAGAATGCAACGTATGGCGGTGTAAGTGGAACACAAGTGGAAACTTTTATTATTCAGAGTTTGTTTTTATCTTTTAATTCACTCGATATGTTTCCAACACGTGTTACGGCAACACCTAACTTCGTACGTTCGACGGCGGGAGAGTGAGACGTGCATTTTTAGAAAGTTCCATTAAATATTACTTACAAATTTTTTAATTAAAGATATAATTACAATTGTTTTTATTTTATTATTGTATATATATATATATATATTAATTTATAAAATCCTTATTTATTAAGAGATCCTGATAATTTTAAAATAGCAAATCCAATAATTACTCCTTTACATATTAAATCAGAATGATATTTTTTATTTGCTTATTCTATTTTACGATCAATTCCTAATAAATTAGATGGAGTAATTATATTATTTATATCAATTTTTATTCTATTTTTTTACTTTTAATAAATAATAATAAAATAAAAAATTTAAAATTTTATCCAGTTAATAATTTTTTTTATTGAATATTTATTAATCTTTTTATTACATTAACTTGATCAGGAATACAAAATATTGAATATCCATATACAAATTTAAATAATATATTTACTATTTTACTTATTATATTTTTTCATTTATAATAAATAATTTATTTGATTATATTATAAATTAAATATTAGATATAAATTGTCTGGAAATTTAATACTGTTAGAATGGATCATATATATTAAAAATTTGGAGCATGTTAAAATTTCGAAGAAAATAATAATCTCTTCTAGCAAATATAATTTTATAATATTATTTATTATAATTTATAATATATTGCTTTCTTATATTACTGAAATTTTTATTGATTATATTTAACTAAATAAGAGAATTGTAACTATGATATTCTTGTTTCTCAGAAAAATATACGAGTGAGTATGTTCCCTTTTATCTGAAAGTTGCTCCAGATTTTTGAGTAAGAGTATGAAATATAATATATTATTTATTTTACTTATTTAATCTGATTTAATGAACATGCGCTGGTATGAAACTAATCAACTTCTCAACGACAGTTTAATAGAAAGAATATTTATTTTATTCTGGAATAAACAAAAAACGAATGTTCATACTATTCTGTGAAGAGAGTGCACAATTTTTGATAATAAATAAACCTAAGCTGATTAACTCCATTTCTTAAAAATTTCTGCATTTCAAGATACACTAATGATATTAGCCTCGATACGGTTGACCAGGTTGATTTCTGAGAGAGTTCATACGAGTCAGGCACAACTGTGAACATATTAACTTAGTGGAAACTTGGCCTGAATTTCTCACACGCGAAAATACTCCACCTGCTTCACTCGGCTGAACTATTTATCTACCAAGAAGTATCGACAGACTGTCTATGTGGTATTTTAAATGGCTACCGTCGATGGCATTAATCATCTGCGAGAAAACGTCCATAGCATCCGCTAGAGAGCTCGAGGACTCTATTAATCGTCTACTTCTTCATCTAGAATGATGCATTAATCCCTGAAGTTGAAGTACGAAGCCTCCCATGCAGTAGAAAATTTTCATAATTCACGACTACACATTCCTGACGTATGAACTCGCGATAGGTTAACGAAAATTTCAATTTACTAATTTAATTTAATTATCATAACTTAATTTACCAAGTTTATCAGGTAATATTTTATCCACGATTACAAAGCTCATTGATAAAAAGAAAATTCAGCAATTGTCCAATCATAATTCAATATGAAGGAAGCATCGAATAGAGAATGTTCATGAAATATCATCTATGACTCCAAGATCATAAAAATCGTGATTTTTTTAGCAAGTACAACCTACTCTACGGTTTACCACCACAGAATGTCTATAAAATATTTCATTTCCGATTCCAAGGCCTCATTCAGTAAAGTTCCAACAATTTACCGATCGTAATCATAAATTTACTAAATGTGCTAACGCTTAACCGCTGCAGAATGTTCGTAAAACGCTCGTAAAACGGTGTTTACGATCCCAAGATCTATCTGCAAACATTCCAACAATTAACCTGCAATTTTGCAAGGTAGCCGACTACAGAGTATCAGAAAATAAGCAGAAACAACAGGAAGTAAACCGAGCAATGGTAAGTGACTCTCGGAATCAGAAAGCAGCGAGTTAATGAGCCACGTCGAACAAACGAAACGATATGTAGTTAGCACGCGAACTAGAGGAAACCTCTAACGCTTCGCGTAAATCCGTGAATTCCGCGTTGCACTTTGCTCTTGGACGCGAGATCGCACCGTCCTTCGCTCAGCTGCACGCGCTCGTTTCTCGCCACTTGGAATTCTTCCTCTCCGCGGCACAGATGGCCGGGCAACTTTTTTCACGGCTAAGATCAAGTTCACCGCACGGTCGAACGGTAGAGATGGGATCGACCACCTCACAGGTAAGGTCGAACGTCTAGTCCATGGATTCAAATGTTTTGCAAGCACTTCTAATGGTGTTTTCAGCGTATCGAATTAATTGGACGTTCACAGAAACAATCATCGCTTAATCTGGGAATATTTACTGCCTCGCCGAATCTAATTAATATTTATATTGGAATGTAATCTCGTACGAAATGACACAATGGAAATAAAACAGAGCAGTACGAGTTCACAACTATGTACTGACGATTTATTTACATTTGTTATACAGATTGAAAAATTCTTAGAAACCCGTTATTCATGCAGAATTATTTTCGTTAAATGAACTTCCGAACGATACGTATGCAATTGTAAATTTAAATTTAAATTTAACGAAATTGCAAAGGTAAATTATAAAAATCATCAGATGTACCTTCAAGTCAAAGTTCCCATGAGAACAGCTGTTGAACAAAAGGAACATAGTGTATCGTGCAAGTGACGAATACATGATAGACGTAATTAAAGAGCGAAACCAATTTTCGAAAGCTGTGCTGAGGATTCACTCTAGAACTCAAAACTAGCTCAAAATGTAACTGTACTCGTTCGAACTGTAACGTTCGAAACTCTCGAGCGTTCGAAAACCCACGGAAACGAACCACGGATATCGAGGCTCGAGAAATTCGCAATTCGCGAGCTACACGTTGGTCTTGATGGTCCCTAATCGCGGGACGAGAGGTTGGCCTCTGGCCGCAGGTGATGCAGGTGCAGCCTTAGGCCGGGGTCGTCGACATGCCCCTCTCCTCTTCCATCGTTTCGCCGCTCTTTCATCCTACTTTCTGCCCTCGTGTTACCGTGTTACCGAGTTTGCCACCGGTAAGAAACGCGCGGTCTCGGCCTGAAGTTTCGCGTTTGTGCCGCGTTGTTGAGAAAGTCTCGTCAAAGGATCGTCCACGGGATTTTTTGCGGTATCGCGGATGGCGAATAGTTTCGAGACGGAGCGGGGCCACCGCGGTGGGTGAAAAATTTCGTCTAGACGGGGAAAATTTGTGGGCTGACCGAGGAGAATGCAGATTTGGATAACCGTTGTCGTTAGCAAGTGAAATTAGATGAGAATTTGGGTGAAGAGGCATGGTTAATGTCGAGATGAATATTCTCTTGTCTTTTCTTCGTTTATTCAGGTTGTTTTGTTGAATCATACTTGCGAGAAGGTATATGATACGTTTTTGAGACAGTTTAACATTTGAATATTTGATGCATGAACATAACAAGATGTAACAACGGGGAAAAAAAAACAGATGAGAATTTAACGTTAGTCTCATCAAGAACAACTACACTTATTCGTCAAAAAAGAAAAAAGAAATTTGAAATTATTTTCATTATTAGAAGTAGCTGGTTAATTATCAAAGCTCCCATATTAATTACTCGTGTAAAATTTCCAATAAAAATGATCCTTCTTCAGTTACATAGAAACAGCCGTCTCAACACGTTTGCGGTCGTTGACACGAATTCACGTCATTTCAAATTCTGCTTCTGGCTGCCGTTCACGCGAGTTCACGTCGTTTCGCAAGCTTTTAGTTGCTGCTGAGATATCGCATTAAGCAGGTTCTGAGCACACTGTTCGCTTGAAACTGAATTGGTAGCAAGTGAGAGAGGAAATTTAAGTAGATGTTAAATTACGATAATAACTGAGAATAATAAAATACGAATTTCGCTAATTTTATCACCGATCTACGAAAAAATTCCAATTGCAAGTGGAAATTAACTGGAAATTTTATACGTGTTAAGAGTAATCCAATTCTGTGGTATAATCCAATTTATCGATGTTTAAGAATCATTCGAAACCAACTTCAGCGCGAAATAATGAAGAGGAGTAATGCCATTCGAATCGTTCATTTCACACTTGTAGATTTCGGATATGTCGGCTGAAAAGAGGGAAGAGGAAACAAGCTCGTAAAACATGGTTCGATATACGTGTCGACGCTGGGACGATCACGATGAACGAAAATTATCCTATCGCGCTCTCGTCATGTTGAAATTTACATAGTAATTCCAGCAGAGGTCCAGAAGCGTCCTGCTTCTCCTTCTTATCTGTAATCCGTACGATACTACATTTCCTTATTAATAGTTCTTCCTTGGTAATAGTTCTTAGTACTTCTTGTTACTTGACGTCCACAACATTTATTTTAAGGTGCGTTTAATGGTCCCGTGATGAATTTATTTCTATAATTACATTCTTCGGATTTTTATTACACTCGTACTCTATGAATAACAAATTTCAACAGACTAAACAACTGCGTTTCAAATACGACTGTTACGATCCCAGTCGAGAAATTCCAATTCAAAAGTCTGATTCGTACTGATACACCGATACAAAATACAATCGCGTCGTTACGAAGGACATGAAAAGAATCCGCAATGATTAAACAGACTTGAATCTTCCGAAAGAGGAGAGATCATAGCTCAAGTATTCATTCATAAAACACGAAGAGATCGCGCGAATTTCAATTGGCCAAGGGACGTCGAACGTGCGACCTTCGACGCTTGATCGATATATGGCGATAGTCTTGCTGCATCACCGGCAGAAGCATCATTAATCACTAATCCGGATCGGTCGGCGGAGCGATTTTGCAATCAGTTTCAATCGAGCACCGTGAAAAGCATCTAATGGCCGGTCGTAGAAAACGTAGGGCAGCGTACGTACATCGCGAAGCGTATCGCACCGGTTGAAATTCAGCCTCGGCTGACTGGCTAAGAGCGCAATCACCGGCCACGGTTACGGAAGATGAGCGTATCGTGCAACACGATCCGTGACAATGTCACGCTCCAAGAGTTCACTGTCACAGCCGGAGAGTTACAACGGCGAACTCTCGTGATTTCTTCTCTCTGTGGCCGTGTGGTAGCACGAATCTTAATTTCCTCGCCTCCATCTTTCCTCCGTTCGTCGAAACTCATCCACGTCGCTGGCTTATCGAGCCAGACCACAAACCGGATTCATTTCACGCACAGTGTGCTCGAAATTGTCGATCACGAAACGATAATTATGCCCGATTATCGTCGCGATCCTACGCCATTTATCCCGGCCAACTGGACTAAACAGCCTGAACTGGTCTTGCTGGAATTTTAAATCGTTCGGTCTCTTTCGAGAGTTTGCGATCACTCTTTAAAGCCTGTTTCTGAACTTGTCTTGATTTTGATTTACGGCCGTGGGCGATTTATTGATTCGCGTACAATACAGAAATGTCCAGAATATCGTCATTATCACTTGAAACATCATATCAATCATCTTCAAACTGTATGAAACTTTTTGTCTTCTTAAATTTCAAATATTTAGTTTTTCACTTTTAATATTCAGTACTTATCTATTAGATAATAATTTCTTTTTATCTTTGCATACATTGTTATAAATCTGTGAAATTGTTTCGAAAAACATTTTAATCGCTCTGATAATTCTACAGCTCCTGGCCTGCATACATTTCCTTTACTTTATTACTCTGTGTTAGTTCATTTCTATTTTCAATCCAAATAACCCGTATCCTCGTCCTTCACATAAAAACAAAACCTCTAACGAATTGAACAACACACTTGCACCTAATATTTAATAAAGCCTGCAATTAAATTTCGTTCAAACTAGAAAAAAATTTAACTTCACGGAATACAGAGTGACCCTAAACTTTTGCATCGCATCATGTATTACGAACATAAATTATCACACGAGTCGAACTACAATTCTGCCTACGTCTAAATCCTGCGATCCTGAAACGCGACGGTACATCTTCGTTGAAACGTACCTCATTTTATCTCACCGATATCGGCAAAGAAACGAGTAGAAATCCAACGTACGAGTACATCGGCCGTCGAGCCCCTGTCGAGGCGAACCGTTTCGAAGATCTAGAAAAAACTCGACGAGAAGGTGCACGCAGGCAAGGTATGCGCAACTGTTCGCTGGTTGTCTCCTACGCGCGTCCCGCGTCGCGCGCAAATCATGCGTGTAACGAGAGAGCCCGTGCACGAACGAGTTGCGGACTGTATGGCCGGGGATAACGATGTGAACAGCGCGAAAGAGATAACGAGGAGAAATTTAGGACGGCCATTCGGTCGGCTTCAATACCGAAATGGCGAAACTGTGTAACCGTGAACGGTTAATTAGCCGTAGGTCGACGTATGCAAACGAAACGAAGGGAGGAATTGGAGATTAACGAGCGTGCGAGAAGCCACGATCGTCTGAAACGTATAAACAGTTGAGCCCGACGCAGCACGAGCTGTCCGACCGTGGATTCTTCGATTTCGCATCGGTGACATTTCGTTGACACGAACTGAAATTCACGCGTTTCGCACATTGCATGAAATATTCAACTTTTATAAAATATATCATTACATAGCTATTTTTCCATAACGGATAACATCAATCTACGCAGATTCTCGAGAATCGCGGAATCGTTGCAGACATATTTCGACTTTCGTTTAAAACCATTAGTGATTAAGTCGTTTCTTAGTTTCTCGCACAATCTGCACACGGGATTCATATATATTCGAAACAGATTTCCTGGATGACAGAATTAATAATAATTACCAATAATAATATCGAAACAGAAGACGAAGCGCGTACAACAGAATTAGAAATTATTTGAGAAATTATCTGTAAAAACAAATATAAAATACAAGATCAAAAAAAATTATTTTATTCAATGAATAAATAATTTAAAGAAAAACCTAGTCAGATGGACGTTGGATTATTTCAAGATAACATCCAGTCTCAAACAAGATGTGTGTGTGACGCATCATTTAAATAATCATTCTTCAGACACTTTATTCAAACAATGTCCAAGCCTGGTTCACACGGTAAAGTTCTTTTAAAAGCTGCTATTGCCCCTGGTTTGCTAGCACGCGTGTCTATCAGATATAAAACGATATCAGGGGAAAGCCGGTTAATCGGATGCCAGTGTGGAAGTGTGCTAATCCTTTGATTACATGCGGCCGAGCATACGTAGAAGTTCTGTTCGTAGATTATTGTATTAACCGATGACATTCGGCGAGAGTTGTACGGATTCGAATGGAACGAAGTAACGGAGTAACAGACATTCTCATTCGAGGAGATGCGCTTGTAAAGAGCGTTTTAAGATTCAGGCACGATAGTGACTTCTCATTAAGTCTGCTTGGAGAAAACAGACGTTAAAATTATCGGGGACACGCGATCTGGTTGAAGACAGGTAACTTCGGCGAATGTATTCGCACACTTGTCAGCGTGTTTGTGAAACGGCAACAAACCTCGATACTGAAACCGGCGGGGCAATCGAAATTATTAATTCTAATTTTTGTAGATATTTTTAATTCGTAGAATATAAATCTTACTGTCTGTTAATTTCTTTCATTTGAAATTTATAGAGCGTTTTTTTAGATCGAGAATTTCATTCCGCATTTAAATATGAAACAATATCATTGATTTGTAAATGACAGTATTAATTTGATAACAGATTGCTATTCATTTGCATTAATATTATGTTAATTCAACAATGGACTGTTGAAGTTCAAGACGTTCAATTCCATGATTAGTAATGAAAATTAAATCAAATTGAAAATTTCCGAAATTAACTGATACAATGCGTCCACTACTTATTAAAATATTTAATAACTATAATACGAGCTTCTATCTAAATTCTATTTTCTTTTCTTGCATGTCCCCGTTGAACTACAAGGACCAAGCAATATAGAAGAAACACTGCTGCGAAGCCCTGCTAAAATTTCTAACGCGAAGTTAAAACACATTCGAGCGACTCCAAACGAGACACAACGGCGGCCAGCAAAAGAATGCCGACAACGTGTATCCAACGAGAGATCTTGGCGAGCAAAAGTACAGACGAACTAACCGCATTACGTAGTCCTCGAACAGGGAGAACAAAGACGTATCGCGGGCAGGGGAAGGGACAGAGGAATCGAGAAACTCCTAGGGGATGATCGAACTTCGGCGCGATTCCTTGGCACCGCTCCCCGAGAGAAACTTGCACAGCCAAGCCTCCAGGGAACCATGATCCAAATTCTAACGACCGTTCATGATTTACTCGAACAGTGCTAACAGCCGCGACGTACGCAGTACACCACCTTCTCTGCCTTGGTCCCAAGCAATTTCTTCGTCGTTTGGTAACGTTTGATAACGTTTCTTATCTACAAGCGACGTCTGCAGTCGCCAACTTAGCGAGCCTATGACTCTATTTGGAGTAAGGAAACGTGACTGCGTGACAGGCCTGGGTCTGGGTTAGATTAAGCTGGAGTTGGAGTTTGGGGGATGGAGCTTTTTATGTGGGTGTCTTTTTTTTTCTTTACGTTCGCACGGGATGTGGTTAGCAGCCGAGGATGGTTACCAGATCCGCGTGGGGAGAGTGGCGTGCGTGACGCCGTGTCAATTAACAGTGTTGCGCTGTGTCTGGGGAGGCAGATGGATGTTTGCTGGTAACTAGTTTACCACGTTTCTCCCAGTCCGTTTAATCGTTTCTCCATCGTGAAAACTTTCCCGAAAACTTTTTGAATAATGCTGTTCGCTCACGTAACGGTTGTTTGACGACGCGGCCCTTGCCTTTTTGTTGCACGTAAGAAAGCAACGAGACTCGTGGAAAGTGACACAGGAGAGATACTACAAAGCTGAAAAGTTGTTTCCAATTTAGAAGCTTAACTGCGTTTAATTTCTATCATGCTTTTGGACAATCTTATCCAAGGTTACCTTTAATAAGCTTCAAACGTACAAGCAAACATCAACAAACGATACGCCAACTTCCTCCGCTGCTTCTCAAACAAACCATAGAAAAACACTACTGCACAGATATTCAATTTTTCTCCATTAATCGCGCATCGTCGTCGCTCTGTGTCAATAACGCTTGCAGCGTCAGTTTCACTGTTTCGATCAGCCTACTATTGGTGGCTATTAAGGGTCGATAAGTCGTGGATCGCGGTATCGGATAAAATGCAAATAACCCGTAGAGAGAGGGAAGAGATCGCACCGCGATGCGTATCGACACGGCAGAAATTGAAATCCCATCGAACAGAGAATAATCCGTGTGATCGGGGCAGACGTATAATGCCGCGGCCGAAGGAAGCCAGTTTCATCGACGTCCGGGGCTCAGCGTGCGTGATTCACTCGAGTAATTCCGATCACACGGGTGCCAGTTAATGGTCGTGCGTGACAGCGGATCGCTCGTCGAGTTCTGCCAGAAAACAAGTCGCGAACACAGAGCTCGATGCGCGGCGCATCGAACGGGAACGAGAGGACAAGCAAGGTATGTATATTAACACGTCGCGAGGAATCGCTCTTTCGCGTCGGATTAAATCACCTGTGATCGATGGCACGGGCTTGAGTTTGTGACAGGTCCGCAGATAAGTACAATTACCTCTTTCACCTGTGGATATAATGACGATGGAGTACGAATTTTTATGCTTCTAGTGCGAAAGTTAGCGTGTATCGTATTGAGAACACGAGCGAGGAGAGCGATAACTGTGTTTGCATATTTTTTATAATTTCAATGTAATGTGTTGAATTTGAAGAATAAATAAGAATAATTCACTGCGATATATTTGTATTAAACTATGGACAATATATTTATCTAATATTTTATTTCTACATTCGTTGAAGCACGCTCAAGAAGCACGTGGAGCGCCCGGCCATGTTATACATACGATAGTCTTCTTTTTCAAACAAAAGATCATCGCTCGCGATCATCGATCACGAGATCCACAAACTCTCAGTATATGCTGCATATTAATAGATGGCGACATTACACAAATGAACTTCTCAACAGAATTCATTAAACGTTCCTGGCAGGATTAAACAGCGACAGATGTAACATCTCTTTTCGCAAATGCAATTAATAGCTGAAATTCACCATAAACATTGATAATCCATTCGCAAAACCGCGAAATTAATATCCAAATTACAAAAGTCGCAGAAATAATTTACACAGTCCCGGGGAATTTAATCTCCACTTTTGATCATTTTTTATTCCCGACATAATTTCCTCCAGATAGACCGACACGCGATACGCCAGACCTCTGTGTTCCTTCAGCTGCGCGCGATTTAATTAAAGGAAATAATTGGAGAAAACGGGAAGAACGAAAAAGAAAGAAAGAAAGAAAGACGAGGACCAGGTAAACGCATCGGCGCGGTATAACTCATCCACCGGCGAATGTCAATTACCATAGATTATCATTATTACGCGGCAATAACGAAATGTAGCAATTTACCCGCTAATACTTGGCAATTTATCTACTCCGCGCTCCGGGCATCCCTAATTGCTGTGCATTAAAACGAGAACTGCCGAGTCTCGAGTCTCGGGCAAGACTAGCCCCGACTTACTAGCCACAGCCAATGTGCGGGGATCGCCTCCGCCACCGGAGTAATTAAGCCTGTAGAGAGAGGACAGCTCGCGTCCGTTGCACGCACAGATCTCCCGTGAAAGGACGCGCGCGAGACGAAGAGGGAAGCACGAGCAGCGGCAAAGAAGCCGCACTGGCAACGGGGAATGGCCAGCCAAGATTCGTAGAACGGAGCGTGTGCAGCGAGCACCGAGTTGAAGACACCGGCTCAAAGGGAGTTACCACCGCGAAACTCGTCTCCGATGTTTCCAAACGTCTCGAGTGATTCACTGGCCAGCTCACGGAACATCTGTAATACAGCCAGAGCTGTACCGGCTGACGGTAGCTCGGGCGTAATAGATTGGCTCGGAAACTGCAACGGCGAACGCGCTGACGATTCGTCTATCTTTACAGTGGACAGGTCGTTGGACCGTCAGGCGAGGCAGAAAAAGACAGGGACTGGACGCAACGAGGACGACACGACGATCGCACCGTCCCAGTACCCGGGAACCGGTAGTCACGTTGACTTAATGCAATTTGCATGCATTATCTAACGCTCGTAACGAGCGAGTCCCGCGAACGTAGAGAAAAGAAGAAACAACGGACCCCAGTCGTTAACCCCGCGAGCTTGCCGATCCCGACGTAAGCGTCAGAAGAGAAGGGAGGCGAGCGAAGACAGATGGAGAAACGGTGAAGAGACGAGACGACACGATCAAACGTCGTCGGTATGGACGTCCGGTCACGCCCCCACCCCCTCCCGCCCCTGGCGTTTCGATTATCCCGTCGATTTCCTGCGAATTCGCTACACTCTCGATTTTTTCCTTCTATCCGGCTGCCCCCGTGTCTCGCCGAGTAATCACTGCGGTAATGATATTACCGACATGGCACGGCAACTATGTAGCAAACGGCAGATTAAATTTAGATCTCGGCTCCAATCAGAGAGATTTTACGATTGTCTCTCCTCGTTTTTGCCACGCGATTTACGACATCGTTCCGAGGCGGAAGTTTTATGTTCGAAGGCGTTTCGGAAAGTCTATTTTCCTTCAAGTCAATTGCGATTCATGCTACGCAGTTGTATGTTTCATTCCCTTTCCTTTGGAAAGAAAATTCATTTTTTGAACTGTCTCTGCTGATGATGAAAATTCTTGACAAGCCCAATGTTTCAATTTAGGTTTACGAACTTCGAAAGAGAACTTTTTTTTTCCGGTTTGAATGTTACTGTTGATAGCAGGAAATTTGATATACTGATGGCAAATGATTTTCCTACTCCGAGAAATATAAAAACTTGAATTTATATATCTCGTAATAAGCAGATTACGGATTTTTTTATAAATACAAGTAAAGAACGTAAATTTCATCTATTAGATGGCATAATAAACAATAAATATCGTGTCACAATAATAGATACAAATATAAATACTACAGATGTAAATGCCATTGTAACAAATCCTTATTGCATTTATTTTTGCACTTTTAAATCCGCGCCTATACAATTTTATGCGTAAATGCACAAAGTCCATCTCTCTGGTAATTACTTTCAAGAGAAAAGAACTGCCAAACGCCTCCTATTTCTGGACGCTTCAAAGCGACGCGTCCCTTTCATCCTCTGTGCGTCGGGCTTCGATTCATAGAAAATTATTTCGACCGTGTCTTGAGTTTCGTAAATTGTTCCCTTCGTCGAACTGGTGGACACCTCTCGATTTAAATACACTCTCTATTGAGGTCCGCGATACCGATTCCCTCGAATCCCGTGGCTCGTGCCAAGAAATTATTTTTCCACGAGGATCACCACAACCTACTGTAGACTCGAGCAGAAATAGACACAGTCCCGGCCACGCTGATGGATTTTATAAACACTTTCACCGCGATTCCCCGTAAATCTTCGGCTTATCCTCGGTTCGTCCACTTTTAATTTTACACCGATCGAATTCTGTCGAATTTTTGTAGCACCGCCGCAGCGCTTTCCCTCAATGTTTTGCCACTTTTGTTTGCCAAGCTTCAAAATGGAAATTCTTGATAAATGTTATTGCAAACAATAATCCGAAATTCTGACAATGGAACGAGAATTAATTAAAACGTCAATCAATTCTGCAACTGTTGACGTTCTCAACAGCTTTTTCCATGCCTACAAACACTCCGTACAATTTACCGTACGAAATGCGTAAACAATCTTCTTTGTACACACGTACGATATATTATTCTGCATGTTTATTTTCATTCATTAATATAATCATTGTCAAAGAGTTTTCTCCGATAAATATATACATGAAATACGTTCACGTAATTTTGCATTTCTATGAAAAAGATCCAAGTAGAATTAAATATTTTACCTATTAAACATTCTACGAAATGTTGTTTGAACTTTATATATTATTTTACACCACGAGCAGTTGGATTGAAGATTTTTGCGTTTCAAAATTCTTGTCAAAGATCATCGTCGGATGTCACAATCGTCAAATAAAAAAAAAAAAAAAAAAAAAAAAAAAAGGAAAGAAATCACTGAATAGTCAAAAATTTTTCGATTTTACGAGACAAAATCCCACAGACAAAGCCGACGAAATCGTTCGAAGAATGCACGTGAACGCTGGCCCAGACGCTGGCTGATTTGGAGCAATATTTGGACTCGGCCCGATCGCGAAGTGTCAACAGAGCGGAGGAAATGGACTGGTCCGGTGGTCGAACCAGCAAAGTACACGGAAACTTGCTCGTGAAACTCCACGCACCCGACTTTCCGACGCTCCGAAGACGGTCACCGAGCCTTTCCCTCTCCACTCCTCTCCTCTTCACTCTTCGTAGGCAGATGCAGGAGAGAGCCACGGGCTAAACCGACAGCGACAACCGCAAACGCGACGGTCAGCGAGATATCTTGTTGCCGTCGCCGACGTCCAACGTCTCGAGGAACCCTCGAAGAAGTTTGCCCGGATCGGGACTGCGCGAATCTACTCCACTTCGGGGTTAAACTAATTTGCCCGCGCGCGCTTCTGGAGAATCTCATCCCCTTCCTTGCACCCCTTGAACTGCAAGTCCCTCGCAAGGATCCTCTGGTAATCTGGCAGTGTTCGTGGGTGTTGCGCGGCCGCAGGAAAGAAGAGAGGCGTTTCGTGAAGTGCTTCCGGTGAGAAACGCCGGAGCTGTTCGATTCAATTAATTAGTCCGGGGGTATTAACGTTAAACGCTTCGTCGAACGAACGAGACGATTTTCGAAACAGAGTTTGAACGACAGGGGGACGTGATTTGTAGATTTCCAGAGGAGGATGGTCAACTCTTTCGCAGATGGAAGTGACTGAAATCTTGGTCGTAGATTTAAGATTCTTGTGGTAAAAAAAATTGAAACAGTCACAGGAGGATATTTGAGAGAATCAGTCGTTAGCGTAGACTGAGTAAGTAATAATTTGTCGACTAAAATTTGAGATGTATAATGAGATTGGGATAATGAGACTGAATTGTAAAGTATTTCGAAATTAATCTTGAATCGAATATCGACTTCTAATGATCCAATGGTGGCTGTTCGGGCGAATTGCCAATTGAGCGAACGAGACGATTCATGAAATAGATTTCGAAAAATGATGTATAATTTTCGAAAGAGGAAGGTCATATTTTTACAACTTTAACGGTACAATTTAATGTGGACGTGAATGGTTTAATGTATCCGTGGACTTTTTATTTCGACTTTTTGTTTCCCACTACACCAATATAAGAAACAACGTTGTTTCTTCAAAATCTGTACATCTTTAACCAATAAATAAAATATTTCAAATTAAATTATTACTTGCGCAACTTTATGTTCTCACAAAGAAAATGAAAAAAAAAAGTGTAGAAAAATAATTATTTTATCTAAAATATTACATTGCATATATTTATCCATGCCAGTTGCATGTTACATTATGTGCACTTTGCTCCAGATTTCTCACAAATGAAATGAAAACTCGCGTTCTGATAACAACGCATAGAAACATAAACACGATGAGCCAATGTAAAATGACCACGATTACGCTCAAACTCTGTGCATCTTGGAAATTCATCTCGCGCGGATGTGGGTCACGCTCCTGTTGGCACCGACCAACAGAACAAATTGTCGATGAACGAGAATTAATCTATTTATAACCAGCCGACTAGATCGCTTTCCCATCGTCGATCCTCGATATCGTGAAAATTTCACCGGATTTTTCTGGGGCCGCACACCGACCCGGACACACGAGGGCAATTGATTCGATCCACCGGTCAAGAGATCCGGTGACTGCAGAAAACGAGATAACGGAATTAATGAGCTACTGTGTCCGAGAACAGAAGGGACCTTAATCAAGCTTCGTTGGGATGCGCTCCACGACAAACCGGCCGGTGTTCTTGATCACGTTCCCGAAGCGTCTCTGAAACTCTCTTTTCTCGTCGTGTTTTTCCTCGTAGCCAAGCAGCTTGCCAACTGCGTAGGGGTATCGCCTACGGGCGACGATGTTACTCTCACCCGGCACGGGTAAACTTTCTCGTTATGAAAACGAATCTTGGCAAACGGCCGCGTCACCGATTACAGATTCCGCTCGTTTCTATCAATTCGCCATCTGCTGGCATTCGCCAGATCTTTGACCTAGCGGGAAGATGAATCTTGTCAGCCGCGAGTAATATTAGACCTCGAAATATTTTAGACCTTGTAGAGACTGGTCGACCCTCCTCCCTGTCACGATGTGCAGCATGTTCGAACAACTTGGAATAGTACGTTCCAGTTTCTGTGAATCGAGTGACTAATTTGATATTTAATTAACACACTTGGAGGAATTCAGTTACGGTAGTTACGACAGAGTCTGCCGGGTTTCGACGAATATTTTACGCTCGAGAAACTCTGGTTGAAAATGTCGAGTTACTGTGACTTTATATTCCTGGAAATGTAATGGAAATAAAATATTGTTGTTTCATGTGTCGAATGTGTTGTAGGAGAAAGAGATACATTGTGTGCAACTTGGCACTTTTAAATTTCCAGTAAATTTCATGCATCGTGATTCAGTTTTAACTTGATATAAACAACTAATTTATTCATTATTACATATGTATATATGGAATCTAAAAAATTCATAATTTAATTAAAATATTTATAAGAAGAATTCTCATGTATACAACCGGAATGCTTAACAAGTGCGTAAGTAAATTTAAAGATTTAATATTTAAATACTCTTGTACCAGTTTTAACAAAAAAATGTTCAAAGAACATCTAAAAAGATTCGCACGAATTTCAGCAAATAAATATTTAAAGAATGCACATCGTTTCTGACCTAGTACACGCCGGAGTTGGGCATATTTTATTCGAGCGAATAACGAACAACGAATAAAATACTGTCAAATTTATTCGTAAATAACGAATAACGACTTTATTCGAGGAAACATTTTACGAATAACAATTTCGAATAAATTTTTCGAATAAAATTTTATTTAAAATATTTACCGAAATAATGTAAAGAAAAAGAGTCAGGAGTCCCTTTTTCACAATTTTGATTTATTTAATAAATTTGCTTTTAGTACAATTTTTTGTTCGAACAAAATTTTGTTGATTAATCTGTTTGCTTTAGGCGAGTTTGTTATCGTTGGAAATGAAAACAGACGCTCTACTGTGTGTTCGAATAAGCTTTGTTTGAATCAAATTGTTGTTCGTAAATATCGAATAATTTATTCGAAACGTTATAATACTCTGGTGCACGCGAGGAAAAATTCGTATCTTTGAGTGGGGCTCGATAATTCTCGAGAGAACTTGGCAGTCTTGAAGATCTTAAGAAACTTGCAGATGTTGCAAAAGTCCTAGATAAGTCTCTCTGACAAGTCTCACGGCGAGTTGAAATTTTTTGCTAATTTTAAATCTCGTTGAAATATTTTCACTGGAGTCGAGGAACGATTCTCGTGAGAAAAATTACAGAAACGAGTGTCCAGCGGGCAACGAAGCTATTCTTTCGCGTAATTTTGCTAGGAATTTCGTGAAGACCTGAGCATTTCGTCGACGCTATTAACTCGATAGCGAGAGGGAGTACGATCTTGTGTAGCCCAAGAAGCCGAGTCCCCGATGCAGCTATCGGGGACGAAGATAAACGAAGTTAATGAGCCACTCTTCGAGAACAGTGGAGACCTTAACGACCGGCACGAACGCGTACCCACACTGTCACAGGCCAATACACTTGACCACGATCCTCAGACGACACATTCCGCCTTTGTTCTCCGCTCTGTTCTGCGGCCTGACCATTGTTTCGTAGCCAGGCATCGAGATTAGACGGTTCTTCGCCGCTGACAATGACCGATCGTGCTTCAGCCCCAGACGAATCTCTGCTTTTTCGCTCGAACGATTTCCATTAAGCTTACCGAAGGATATTGTCGATCTTCGTGACCGAACTGTTGAAACGATCGAGAAACTGATTGGGAAAGCATTTCTCTTTTTTCTGGAAACCTTTCTGACCTTCTAGCCTTGAAAAGGGGTTGAACTGCGAAACTTTGGCGACGTACAAATACATAAAACGAGAGACGAAAACATTCGTACAGTTCATTGACTGCAAGTATTTTTTACACTACGAAATATAAGCAACCAAGCGTCATGTATTGTGCGCAGGCAAAAGTTCACCTGGAACTAACAAGTAATGCCGAAGAAGCATCTCGAGGAAAATTAGTAAAATGAGATCTCCGTCGGGAAGGATGTAAAATACAAATTAAATATCTTAAGTTTTTGTAATACGACACGATCGTCTACGATACTACTTGACGATTCATACCACAGAAAATATTCCTCCTTTTATTTCTACGATTTAACTGTATGAATGCTTTTGTCTCCGAGACCTTTAATTGATCCTGTACTTGAACTTTCATGCTTCAATTTTTCAGCGTAGTTAAATGTAAGAATTTTTAAACGAGACGGGGGAATTTTTAAACTCTGAAACTATTCTGTTCTTCTATTCTTCTTATTCTATTCTTAAAACAACCTCTACTCTATTTTTCTCCCTCTGTTTCTGTCTGCATTTCGCACGTTTAATCCTTTCAATTATTATTTCATAACACAGGGCTGCAATACGATATACAGCGAGTCTTCTAAACTCCTACATAAATGAATAAATATATTTATGTATCCAATTTCGGAAAAGAAAACTTCGCAACTCGAGTCCGTGATTTTGGACACGCGCACGCTGCTGCAAATCATTATACGTCCATGAAATATTTCCGAGATATTTCCCCTCGTGAAAATCCGGCAAGCTTCCGGGAGAAGCTCGAGAATAAGCATAAAAAGGACACACACTCTCTCTCTCGAGCATCGTCGGCTCTTGCAGGCGAATCTTTCGACGAGTCTTACCGCGAGGCCGAGCACACAGCCCGCGCTTCTAGAATGCAAATTCGTTTAGAGGAGAGACGCTGCTCTCTCTCGCTGAGTGCACGCAGCGTCGAGAGCCGAGAGCGCAACCAGAAACAGCAGAGGCATCAGCCGGTAGCTAGGTATGTATCGCGAGCGACGAGGTCAGCCTTCTTAGAAGACTCGCTATATTCTCTGCTACGTATGTGTGTGTGTGTGTGTGTGTATAAGCAACGACAGCACTGACCGTGGGAAGCTGCTAGATGTTAGGTAATTGAAGAATTTCTCAGAAAATAGGCGCACACGCCCGTCGAAGCCGGAGGAAGCTCACCTCTCGCGTAAAAAGCAAGTGTTGCGCGCTCTCATGACGCTTCGGATCAGCTCGGCAATTAAACGTGACGCGTGATGGAATCGACTGCCTCTTAACGCTCGAGCATCGCCGCTGTACGTATATACACATCCGTAATTGCGCTTGCGATTTTCCTATCGTCGAACGCGCCAACTCTGGTTTCTTAGTGGCGCAAGACCTCGGAATCACGTTCTTCGATCGATGCTTTCGAAATTTATGGAACAATTTATGGAACAGCTTGCCTGCTTAATGTTTTCGAGTGGTAAATTTTTGCAAAATTGAACGAACTCTGGGAAATCGGATCTAAAGTACCCATTTCTATATTTCTTTGACCAATTTTTTTAATTATTTGAACACTTATTGCAGAGGCTGGAGGAATTTTCATGTATAAAGTATGTATGTTATGTGAAATTTTGACATTCCGTTGATACCGTAATGAGACGAGTGTCACGATTGTACAAGGTTTGAAACAAATCGAGAAATATGTACAGAAATTATAAAATTCAATAAATCACAATATAAATTGTAATGGCAATTGTGTTTCATTACGATGTCAATGAGATTTCAAAATATTTGTATAACACAGATAGTATGTGTATATGAAAGTTCTGCTATAATAAATATTCGTAAGCCACTGTACTGAAAAATCTCCTTCACTTTTACGTAAAATTTTTTTATTAATGTTATTATAAATTATAATACCTTAAGATTTAAAACATTGTAGCTTGAAATTCGCTTATATACAAGCTTGGTTGTCTGCTCAAGGGTTAATGGATCTAAACTCCTGCAGGGCTGATCTTCATGTAAATTCATGTAAATTCATAGTTTTTGCCCCCAAAAAAGGCAAAAAACAAATGACTTTAATTCTTCTTTTAAACTCGGGGTCTCGTATTAAAACCATTAATTTTATGCTCCTTTATATTCCTCCCATCTTCGTAATAAATAACAGTATCTATCTACGAAACTAGTATTTTTCTCGATATACAAGTAAACAACGAATGTAGTGTGAGGAAACTTCAACTCTTCGACAAAAACCTATTAAATTATCACAATTCAATTATTTATTGAAGAATTTTAAACGAACACGAAATGGACTCTGACGTACAATCCAATGCAACCTTCCTGTTCCTCGGAAACGCGCAAACATCGACGAATCCAATAAACAAGTTAAGAAACAAAGAAATACAGTCAATAGCCAGCTAGTGATACAATCACGTTCTCGAAGCAGGCTAGAGAGTCGTCGTTGCTCAATACGTCCAATTACGAAGGCTGTCATAACGCAGCTAATTAAATTCGACGAGTTATTGGCCGGGTTTGCGTCCTCCTCTCCTTCCTCCGTTGTTATTTCTCCCTGCGTGAAAAGCTCCTTTTCGAAAAGGCCTTTGTGCGATCAGACTTAGCGCCGTCGAAACAATAACCACCTCTCGCAACGAGAGGAGAACCGTGAATGAAACGAGTTATCCGGCAGGGTGAATCGCGTAAAACGCCGCTGCACAGCCGTAAATGACACCGGGCTAATTTTCCGGCTGGGAAATCACGGAGCCGGGCCAGCTAGCGTGAACGCAACGTGTCGGTGACACTTCAACAAGTGGAATAGGACGCGTGCGCACGTGTCGCTGACACGTTTTCGGCCGGTGTGGTGTGTGCACGCCGCGCGAAAATCGCTGATAAAAGGTACAACCGCTCCGGGAACCGGAGGAAAGTCAGGGAGTCATTGATGCGGATGCACCCAGCCGGAGAGCGGCTATTTTTCGAATCGTTTCGCGGACGCATGGTGCCGTGCGATACCGTGATGCTAAATCCGCAGATAAGCACGGCGATGAAATGTAGCGGCCGTTACCGTGAATTAACCGTGCACATGTGCCTCTGTGTGTGCGTGTGTGTGTGTGTGTGTGTTTTTTTTTAACATTTGAATTTTCTCTTCGAGCTTCTCGACTTTGATTTCCGTCTGTCAAACTTTACGTTTGCAATTTTTTGACGAACTTTTGGCATTCGTGCAATTCTCTTGAAGTTCCTTTCAAGTCCTCTGCTACTCTGTATCTTTAGAATTTTTGAAACCTATGAATGAATTTATCGAGAAAGTTTTAATCTTCGATTATCGTGGAATTTCCGAATCTCTGAAAATTTGGAGCTTCACGATTTGGATCTAGAAAGCTCCCAATTCACTAAACAGTTCCCCGAAACTAAATCATTAACCAACGCTACTAAAAATTTCAACGCGTTGCGAGATAAACGACAAACTAGCCAAAAATAGAACTCTTTTAAAATAGAAGATCATTTTAAAACCAAGAAAAACCGAAGAAGACTGCCAGACACGAGCAGTGAGACATCGAAGACGAACGAAGGAAAGAACGTGGAAAGAAACTGAAGGCTGTCGCAAGAAAAAGGTGAGAAATGAGCGAGTGGAAGTATCGACAGACAAGAAGAAGAAGAAGAAGAAGAAGAAGAAGAAGAGGTAGAAGAAACAGAAGAAGAAGGGAAAGGTCCGTTATTGCGACCGTGTTGCATCGCATTAACCAGTCGACCGAGTGATCTTGATCCCATCTTTCACTGCGACGGCGCCCTGCTTCTTCCCCTTTCGATCCTTCGACTCAAACGTGATCTGGCCACTAACGATCTTCTGCTACTGATCCGGTAGAAATCAATTGTTCCACACAACCTCGATGAATTCATGCTCGTCGTAAATGTGGAATTTTCTGATGAATGCTCCTCAGACACAATAAAGTAGAGTAAAGACCAATTTATACAGACCAATTAATGCAGAGTTCCAGATATACGAAATCATAATAAAATAGTAAATCCATACAAGAATAGAATAAGAATATTATATATATATATATATATATATATATATATATATATATATATATATACAGGGTGTTTTGTAACTTGTGGGATCCACTTTAGGAGCTGATTGTACGCCTAAAAATAATGAAGAAAAGTCATATAAATATATGTCTTATCTGTCGTTTATGAGATATAATGAATTATCTGTTTTAATTACTTTTACAAAAGATGCTCGAAATGACCACCTTGCATTTCAAGACAGGCCTGCACGCGTCTTGTCATTGATCTGATTACCCTCTCTATCATTCCTAGTGTTTCTCGAATTTGTCGGAAGCCTTGCTCTATTCTATTTCGTGGTATTTCAGCATTTTCAACCGATGTTATACAATAGATTTTAAATGTCCCCACAAGTGAAAATCTAATGGATTCAAATCCGGAGAACGAGCAGGCCATGCAACAGGACCTCCACGACCGATCCATTTATTTGCAAAGTGTTGAGTTTAAAATGCGGTATGCGGTTTATGCACGATGGAGCTCCGCCACATTTTAGCCGAGTGGCTAGGCAATTTTTAACTCAACACTTTGTGGAGATTTCATTTGTGGGAACCTTTAGAATCTATTGTACACGCAACATCGATCGAACATACTGAAATACTACGAAATAGAATAGAGCAAGGCTGCCAACAAATTCAAGGAATGATAGAGTTTAGGCTTGCTTTCAAATGCAAAGTGGTCGTTTCATGGAGCATCTTTTGTAAATGTAATTAAAACAGAAAATTCATTATATCTCATAAACGAAGACAGATGGAACATATATTTATATGACTTTTTTTCATTATTTTTAGGCGTACAACTCAGAAGTGAGTCCCACACGAAACACCCTTATAAGAATAATAAGAATAGAAAATGGAGAAAGCTAGTGAACCTTCATGATCCGAAGGTTGTGTTCTTGTAAATATTATAGACGCATTTTACACTTGAAAATCGCAGTACAAGTATTTGGAGATTCTCTTGAACTGAAAGATACAGTTAAGAAACGCGAATACACGCGGCAAGATCTTCTCTCGCAGGTGCTGCGCATGTAGAGTCCGTTCCTCGGCAGATAAAGGTCAACCGCGATTTCCATAGTGTGTAAGCGACCGTTAACCGTTATTACTGGATGATAATGAATTACTATAATTCATGAGGCGATATTAGCGTTGTTTAACGCAACGCGCACCGGATGAGGAGGCCATGAGAACGTACGAAGTTACGGTTCGTCGGCCGTTCGGATTAATCTCGCGTAACAATTATTTCCCGCGATAGTTCGCAACGGTGTAGCCACGAGGAAATGCTAACGGCTTCAGAAACTGTATTTGCCTTGACTCGATTCAGAAACGCGATTTTCATGTTATTCCACATATAGAGACAGACTTTGATCGGATTATGAAAATCTTATTCATAATTTGGCGTTGTATTCTCAGTATAGAATTTTGTCTCGAGACATATAGAATGAAATAAAACGGGAAGCTGTAACGATTTAGAATTTGAATTTCATTACTTGCCTCTATATCACGAAGAACGTAAACTGCAGAATAAAATCCGAAAAGAAGGATCCGCAAAATAAAAGAAAATAAATTTTAATAATTCGAACGTTAAAAATTCCTTAAAAGTCACGTTCTGTTCGAATGCTTTTTACTCCGTAGCACGTCCGTAGGCAGCATAATAGAGTCTTTAACTCTTACCGCTCTGATATCTTCGCGCGTCATTTAACAGCAAACGCGATGAATTATCCGCCACGAGCGCGCTATGGGTTGCGTAATTACGCGGCAATCGCGTAATTGCGAGGTAACGAGTGATAGCCTTTTGATCGAAGATGCGACGCGAGGAGCAACGCGGTCAACGCGAAACTCGGCCAGGTCGATAACCTGCAACCCGGTGTTAATTAACGACGTACACACGAACCACCGCAGCTACTCTCTCTTCGGGGGGGAGCTCGAACACTCCCGTTACCAACCTCGTTTCGTCGCTGAAATATTCCGTGGCAATCACGCCTCGCGAATTTTCATAATTTTTGCCTCTCGCCGGACTCGTCTCGCCGAACGGCCACTAAATTGCAACGTGACGTGTGCTTCGTTCTCTTAGGAACAATGCTCGAAACAGTTTGCACCGCGCGTGTACATGGGGTGATTCATGCAAGTTGCATTTCTTTTTTCTTTTTTTTGGTTGAAATTAGAAATAGATGACTCAAGGTAGATAATCTACTCGATAATGCACGCGTATTTTATAATTTTAACGGATACATTCACTCTACGACAGTGAAACTACAAACAGAATATACTGAACTGCCGACAAATATTTAGATCGAAATGTAGAAAGAATCGTTTCCATAATTGTACACACGTGTTATATATAAAATATTCCTTCGCCCGGATTATAATTTATTTGGTCAGAGACATTAACTCTTCCATAAACAGCTGACACATCGCGATCATCGAACACGCATTTAATAAAATCACGTAAGTTTAGAATGTTCGCGGAACGATTTTCTTACAGTTTCTAAAACTGTCTCGTGAAAAGAAAGAATTACGTACACGTACAATTAAAATGAAAGATTTCGAGCGGCGAGAAAGACAGAGAGAAAGAAAGAGAGAGAGAAAGAGAGGGAAAGGAAGGAACGTACGATCGAATAAATCTTTAACGCGGTACAATCGGTTCGATTCGAGGGCAGCGGTACGGAAGAGTACACATGCGGCGATATCTTCCGCCGCAGGTCTATCCTCGTCTCCTTCCTTTACTCCGTTCGTAGGTGACGGTGATAAAAAGAAGCGAAACTCACCTGAACGTCCACCAGATGTTGAAGCACATCGTGTTCAGCCAGAAGAACGCAGCCAGGAAAAAGAAGTGCGCCATGATTGCTGAAACAGAACGAGAAAAATGGGCTTCGTTAGAAACTTCGTTGCCAACGGGTAAGGAGCTTAAAGCTGCTGATTTTCTTCCACCTGGGAGAATTATATTTCCCACGGACAATGGATAGAAAGGATTTGAACGGGTAGGACATGCAAGAAGGAAATTGATCGATATCCCACCGTGTTTCGTTGTTGCGAGAAATTCGATTATAGTTGTCCGAATGCGAACGCATGTTTCTTTGGCGCTGTTAACGCGGTAGATTGTGGGAAATTTTGTAATTTCTTTTCTTTTTCTATTACACATTTTTTACTTTATACGCGCACTGGAGATTTTTATGAATTTGAATTCCTTTTTTTCGAATTTAATATTTAGTGTATTAAATATATTGGTGTTATTATTTTCATAGATTTGATATTCAACAAATTTAATAGACTTACATTATTTAAAGGGAGTATTTACTTCGATGCTTACACCCTTTCGTCCCTGATTAAATATTTTATGTTATATCGATGGAATTTTAAATCTTGGCTTGTTCATTGAAGCAACAGATCGACAATTTGTATGGATCATACGATCGGAATTTAATAACTATGGATTTTTATACAATATTTAGTATAATATAAATGCAAATAATTCAAACTTCAATGTACGATAACAATAATATATCATCTAGAGTATTCTTTTGTTATTGATACAAGTATTATATTATCTAAGGAATCTTCGTTTAAATTTTATTTTTCCACTTTTATAAAAATACTGCACAAATACCCGGCCGTCTAATCACCTTGTATGCTCTCACAGGAACTTGTTATATTTACAACAAATTAAAAATTATTACGATACATTCCCTACGAATTCCCAGAGATGAATTCTCCTTTCACAGCGAAAGACGTTGTATTCCAAATCCTCAAGACCCCGCGGAGATCCGCCTAATCAACGGTCCGCCTCGCGCGTACAAAAGAACCCCATTGATCTGGGTCCTGCGACGCGTGTTCCCAGCTGACGGGACGCCGAAATCGTCGAAACAAAAGGAGACATCGCCGATTCCCAGGTTCGCGATGAACTCTCAAAGATTCATGAACGGCAAAGGGGCGGAGAGAGGTTTCCAGGCAGTGGCGTGTCGGAAGGGGGCTCCAGACAAAGCTCAGGGAGGAAGGGAGAGAGAGAGAGAGAGAGAGAGAGAGAGCTTTTGTAAAGATCCGTTTGAAAAGACGGCCGGTTGACTGGGAACGGTTTCGCGCACACCGGGTCCGACTCGATAAATTTTTCAGCCTGTCGTCCGCATTCGTTCTTAGAATTCGCCGCGGACACAACGAGCACCAGAGATCCAGACAACGCGGCCGACCATTAATTTCTGAAAACGCAATCGCGGGGACACGCGCCCACGTGGGGAGAGATCTTTTCGATCGGGCACCCTTCCCTTTTAACGACGAGCCGTCAATGCCTCCACACACGTTGAAACATGCGATGATACACGCAGTTTCGATTTCTAGGTTGCACGATGCACGTGTAATGCGTATGCAGCTCGGCGTCGGTGAATCGACAGGCAAATTGACTCTAATGCGGGTTTCATGAAGCCTGAAAGTCGAGGAATGCGTCGTCGTATGTTTCAACGTGTGTGGGGACGCCTTTTAACCTCTTGCGCTGGAAATACTTGCCACGTATGTACGTCGAGAATATTTGGCCCAAAATTGCAATATTTTCTCAGTTTTAAGTACACTGAAATATAACTCGGGCAAAACAAATAATAAATTTATTACTTCTTAGTAATTTCTATCCATTGAATTCAAAAAGAAGACGAATTATGCGGTTTGTATACGGTTTGGTCACTCGTTATGGTCCGCGAACCAGTTACTAGCACAAGAGGTTAACACGCACTTTTGTCAATACTGACAAATGTTAATAATTAAATTCTATCGATCCACTTACTTGAAGTGACTATATTTCACACGCTTTGTTACGCTTTCGATAGCTTCTGTACGACTGACGAGCATGAATATTCGACTTGTTCTAACTCGTCTGCTACGTCTGCTATTTACATTTTCGTTTTTGTATTTCTAATGATTTGTATCTCTCGGTAATAACATTCGACGTAATACACGTGGCAGGATAATCCATGGCCAAGGATACCGATGTTATGATCTACGTATTCTCTCTATTTTACGATATATAATATAAGGTGTTAAGGCCAATGATACAACAGTTGTGACATGGATGTGATTGAAATCCGGCGTTTCAATTTTACTTTTAAATATTCTTCTTTTATTTCTTATTCTTAAGTAATAATCATTATCAATGAGAATCTTTAATCCTTAAATAACAGTACACAATTTAGAAATCATATTGCTTACTAATTAAGGTGAAATTAAATTTTTCATTAAAATTAATCGTAGTGTAAAACTGTCTCCATTTTCTATCTGTCAGAACAGTGATGATAACACGATCGTAAAAGCTTTTTCGAAAAACCAAAGCATCCTACAAAACACTACACGTTTTGCTTCTTTTTTTGTATTCGACATGCAAATATTCAGTAAAATATTTACGTTAAAATTCCATATGTGTTCAGTATTCAGTTTCGCTTCTCATTGCATTTCAATCAGGTATTAAATGAATATGTATAATTTTAGAGTTTCATGCCTACGATTTACAAGTATCGATGTATTTTTATAAAGCATTAAGCGGATATCGAAACATTTGTTGAAGTATTTTCGTGAGGTATTAAATAAATATTGCGATTTCCGATTTAATATCAGTTTAAAATATCAGCGACGAAAAACTGATACCAAGTACCTAAGCTTACAATACATATTCTTTCTATTCGTGTCTATGAATTCTATAAATTAAAATCCACTCTACTGAAGGTACATAAATTATGAAATAAATATACATGAACAAATATTAATCATATTTATCCGATTAAGCAAATATTAATTCAACAAACACCAATTAGATATTCCATTAATAAATTACAAACGTTACTCGACTGAATAAACATTTATTTGATTTGAATCTGAATTCGATCCGAGAGCTGTCCGAGACCCACTCCAGAGGGGCATCCATCGAAAAAAATGGACTTGAAATGGACACGTGCAATTAGCAATTCGTTCCAGCAGAAAGTCAAGTTGCGTACGAGGGTTGAAACAGCCCTGGAAGTTTTGATCCGTTTGCGAAACGTAGCCGCGAGCCGTGCATGAATATCTAAAAACTCAATCGACGCGTTTACATAATGGCGACGCGGACAAAAAGGCCGGCGTTGCCTGTTGTGACGTAATAGGCCAGATGAGAGGGTGAGAGGGGCTCGATAAATACGGGGGCCTGTTTCCACGTCTAAATTAATGGAATTGAATTGTCGTAGGTACATATTTAATCGTATCACGGCATTGTTGCGTACGTTGCACCGGCTGTTTTCCTCTATTCGCAGGATCAATATTGGTTCACCGGTGTTTTCCAATAAACGGAGGTTGTAACGCGGCCGTCGAGTGCCGCGCAAAGCAATCAGCTTCTGCGCGCTATGAATATGTAAAAAAAGAAAAAAAAAAAGTATTGCAAACGCGTTCCTTTTGTACAATTATATCCTACTTTCTGCCGTTTGCGAGATCTTTCGCGTCCCGATTGATTATACTATGCTTCACGATTCAATTGCGAGCGCAACAAGCCCAAGGCAGAGCAACGTATGAATACAATCTTTTTGAAGGCATACTATTTATAATTTATCCAATTGTTTTCGATGTTCCAAGGTATTGAACGTGCATATTCGTTATTTCTTTTTTCTTTTTGTTTCTCAGACATCATTTTGTTTTCTTAGTGCAAGAATACTTTTAGGTTATTCACTTAACTTTAAAATGTTATTTTGGGTTAAGAAGTTTTTTTACTTCGAGGTACCATCTAAGCCTACGGTTTACGATTTTTTCTAGTAGTTTGCACATGGTATTTGTTAATGCAATTGGGCGATAGCTATTTATTTATAAATAAATAGCTGTTATTTTATACGTGCAGGTACAACGTGTACATTATAAAAATGTATTTTTTCGTTTCAATTTTTAATTAGAGATGTTCGGTAGTCATATTCATTGAAATAGAAATGCAACTTGGATTGGTCACAAAATTCAAATTACCGATCGACAGACAAGGGTGAGAAAATGTTTGACTTGATGTGACATGAAAATAATCATAGAAAAAAAAAAAATAACAAGATGAAAAATTCTCAAATTACATATAACGTGTATATTGAAACTACTAACGATGAAACGTGTATCAGAGAAGTGAAAGTGCATACAGAAACCAGGAAACAAAGAGTACGAGTGTCTACTTTCAATAAATTGGTCGTTCGGATCATCCCAATCATTTCCAAAGTTAAATTTTCCAGAGTAAAATCTACTTCGCCACATGTTTTTTATCCAACGTGTTTCACAATTGTTATAGACAAGATATACGAAAGAACCGTTCGAACGTGCCTCATCATTTCGCACAGAGAAACCTAGTACGCAGAAGAAAATGGTCCCGTACGCGAAGCTAACGGTGCATTTGCCCGTGTTGGATCATGTTTGTGTATATCGCGGTTGTATTGTGTACACGCGCGTCACACCGACAATGCCGGGAAACGTGTGTTCAAGGAATGTCGGTGACGTGCGAGAGAGTTTTGTAACCGCTTCGCCATTTGCATTCACTTCGTTATGCACTGTCAATCGCGAATGCATACAATCGCGAATTTTTTCTTTCTTCCCTCGCGCGTGCGGCAGGAGCAATTAACGCGCGTTAACGCGATCGTTTCGTTCAACGCGGAAATGTGGGAAACCGATGTTACCAGAGCGAACACCGTCAAGGATGACCTCGAACAATTGGTTTCCCTTACGTGATCGCGAACTTTGTAGGTTTGTGGAAAATCTCGACGCGGGCGAACGCGTTTCTCTACGTGGGAAAATAATTTTTCAGTTTTAATTAGTCGCGTTTAATTCATAGGTATGTCAATTTCTTGTTTAAATATTTATAAATAATTCTGTAATTACTAAATTATTATTACAGATTGGATACATTTCTATTAACCTCCTATAGCCAGAGTTAAATGGATTCTCATAAAACTTTCACCTTTTAACTTGAATTTCGTCTCCTTATAACTAAATTTTTAACAATTTTTATGTACTTACGAAGAATTGGAAACGTCGAAAGATTACATAGGCAAAAATGTATAAATTATCTAAAATAACGTAGTATTATCGAAATATTTATTGTAATAAAAAGTAGATGAAACAATTTCCTATTTAGGATCCAATTAATTAGCTAGTTATGTTTGTGAAAATTTTGAAAATGCATAAAAATCTGCAACCTGTTTGCAAGAGAAATCCATGAAACCAATAATTGGTATAGATGATTTTTTATTTTTGTTACGATGAAACGATGAAACATAGTTAAAAAGCACGCGAAATAAAGATTCGAAAATGCGAACAGGTATACATATAATTTCTAAAATACACGATGTTATGACACAGAAGATTAAAATAAACTGTCAGAAAATTTCATCGCAAAGTTAGTGCATTTTTACGTCAATGTAATGAGACTATACTTTCCTACATACTGCGCCGTATGTTAAGAAATAAACACAATGCTACACTACTCTCTGTTTTAAAGTAGTACGTTTCTACGTGATTTATGTCATCGTAGTTCCTAAGAATGACGCAAACTTTCCAACATAATGCAACAAGCGACATCAGCAGACATATTTACCACGCACGCGTTGCTTAAGATTCAAGACGAAATTCTCTTCGGCGCTTAAAACTACGTTAAAGTCCCCGGTGTTGCACAGCCGCGCAGTGTGGGTGGATTAAAAACGTCTGAAGAATTCATGCGATAATACGGCGTTCGAAGGCAATTTTCTTAAACACGAGTAATAGCCTCATCGCATATTCCCCCGCGACTTTCGCCGGTAATTTCTCCCGACGACTGGAAATCGATTGTCTATAAAACCGTTCTACACGGCTCGCCAACCCGCAAATTAGACGTGTCTCTTAGGCTGTTCGAGGTTGATTAACAAAGCGAACGAATGACGCTTGTCGACGGATTACGCCAAGCAGAAAAGCCGACAAGAAGCGACAGCACGACGAGAGAGAGAGAGAGAGAGAGAAGAGGAGTGAGAAAACGCTTCGAAGTGTGGTGGTTTCGAAACTCGACGATTTTCCATTGGCTCGAGGTTGCTCGAAGCAGGATTAACGGCTGCTACGTGGGAAAGTCCTCCTCTCCAGATAATTCTTCGTCGAAAGGCTTCCCCGCCGGCGGTGTTTATCGCGCGCGTACCCCGCCCCGGAAATAATTAAATTTCCAAAACTAATTACGCCTCGTTGCAATTACAACTCCGGCGACATTCATCCGTGAACGGGCAACGACACACCCTCACTCGCTTAACCCGAAATCGTTCTCCCGTGCGCCGCCGCGGCAACCCTTTTCGCCCTTCTTTCGAAATTTACGACGATCGTTCCGCTGTATGGACGGGCGGTGGACCGCGTCGCGACTGTTTGTTCACAGCGGTCCACGTTTTGCGCAATGTTTGTGCACATGTGGCAAACGAGCCTCGGGTTTTCAATTATTCTTGATCTTAATATATACGTATACCGTGTGTTTATTTCATACGTGTATTGAAATGCACTCGATGGAAACATTGGTCATAGGTGAATTGTAGATTTCTTATTCTTGGGAACTTTTATATCTCACTTGCATTCTGCGTATCGTTTACTCATAAATGTACAAACATTCGCAATCTGTGTAATATGCGTTAGATATTGGTAACTTTGAAATATAAAATCAAAGTTGAGCAGCTATTATGAACAGTCGCCCGACCATAATCATTGAACTATTTTGAAAAACTTGTTCAAATTTAAAGACTAGTTTAAAAAATAAATTTTTTTTATATAAATTGATTCTTCGTGTCGCTATAAGAGTATAATACAGGAAAAATTAATATTATTTGAGACACTTCAATGATGTTGTTACACAGATGAAATATTGTAAGTCAATTTCTTGCAACATCAAACTTTGAAAAAGCAACATGACACATCTTCATATAGAACTTGGACATTATTGCACTCTGTGGAATCTTTATATCCCGAAATTAACTTTACTGACTTACACACACAGAGCTTCTTAAACAATGCAAAATCATCATTCACAATTTTTACAGTTACCAGATACTACATCCTGCGTGCGGTCAAGAACCGTGAATACGAAATTTTTGTTCATTGATACACGGTTCACGTGCCATGCGTGTTAAGAACACGAGTACTTAATTCCTCGATACATGTTTCACGAGCCGTGTGTACACGTGTACCTTCGTGCAAGTCCAAAACCGCGATTTCTACGTGTTCTGCGTTCCGAGCGACAAGCGACTCTCGAATTTTGAGCGAGTTTCTTCCTCGGGAGAGAATTAGGTCGGGGAAAGAGAAAAGAGATCAGGCAGGAAAGTAACAACGTCGGGAGGAGAGACTTTCGAGAGACTCGAGAGATTCGCGATATCGCGAGGCCTCTTTGATATGGTAATGCAGTTTCACCGCGAACGGGACGCGATCGAGCTTTTCCGTTCTTCGCGGCAACTTCGCATTTCCGAGTGGAATTTGTCGAGCGTCGCGCCCGCCCCCGCAAAGCGATCCGATTGAATCGCCTGTTTGCGAACACCGAGGAAGCCGCCGCTGCTCCCGTCAGGCTCTGATTAACACACCGACACGGTTTCCATTCGCGTTTCGTTGCTGAATGAAATTTCCCGAATCCGACGTCTTTCAGGTCAGACGTAAAATTCATCCGCCAAGCGATCTGTCGTACGCGATCACTTTCATCGTTCCGTTAGACCAATTACCGCAGTTGGTGTAAGAACGTACGTAATTTGCACTTTTACGAACGTAACCACGGATAATGACGTGCATGTTTTATATATGAGTCGCTCAGAAATTAAAATGAACAGAAATAAATAGAGAAATGATGATTCAAAACGTTATTTAGTTTGTCTTAGAATTCGCGATTATTTACGTTGTTTCTTCGTAATAAATTGATTGTCGGGAGAGTAAGATTTCTTTTTTCTTTTTTTTTTTTTTCAGCTATTGGATATTAATAGTTGTATTAACGTGATAGAAGGTTGAATAACGTGAAAGATGCCCTCACGTTTTGGAAACAAAATCAATTGGGTCGTTATTACCCAGTCTATTACGCTGTCTACCCTTTTAAATTTCCGAGAAAAAACCGACGATGAAACTTCTAAAAATTACCGCCATCGACATTCACGTCGTCACTGCGATGTCTTCCATTATCACGGCGAGTAATTTCGCGCCAGTCGTTGAAATCGACCTCGTGCGTAGCGGCCGGGGATATCGGAGCCAGGAAACGGGGAAATAACGAGTGACACGAGAGACAAAGAGACAGAGACAGAGACAGAGACAGAGAGAGAGAGGGGGGGGGGGAGGTTGGAAAGTGGTCGAGGGTTAATTTAAGTCAGGAGAACCGAAGGAACCGAGACCGGATGGTGTGTTACGACCCCACGGTGCCGCGAGGGCGAGTGTCAAGGGTTGAAACGTCAGCTAGTTAAGGGCCTCGATTTGCATGGGGAGCCTCGGAATTAGATTGCGCCGCCTTGACCCGTCGTTTATCCTTTTCTTCATTCGCGCGATCGTCTAATTGCCTGAGGGGGCCACGGCACCCCTTTAAACAGTTGTAAACAGTATCGATCTCTAAGCGTTCTCTCTCTCTCTCTCGCCTCGTCAGAGTTCGAAGCGAAAACGTTTTCGTTTGGAGACATTAGCGAGATTCGCGAGGGCTAATGCAGGGTGGAGGGTTGCAGCACGCGATGCTGTTTGATCTGTCGGATCAAGGCCTCCGAGCTCGAAACTTGGAACTTGGAAGTTTGTTTCTACGCGCTAACATGAATAATGCAGCCTAAGACTATCCCGAGTGCCGCTTGCAGAATCGCTGCTTGATTTATGATCTCCTCGTGGTTGATTGCTCTTGGTTATTCAACCGATCGGGCCACGGGGTTGGGATACGTCCTGAACGAACCAGTTACCGCGATTTTCTTCTTCACGCGTACAGCCTCGTGATTTTTTAATCGTTGCCTGTTCCCAGCTGGTCTACGAGCTAATCGTTCACTAGTAGCAGTGATTGTATTATGTATCTGTCTATGTGTACTTTGGTTCGATTGAAATAAATTGTACCTGATTGGTACCAGATTTTTATCCTTCTTTCATTAATTCGTGCGACGTTGTTGAGGTTCTCGCGATGTTGATGGATCATGATTATACTATGTTTGTAAAACTCGATTCCGCTCATTATATTGCGGATATTTATGTATTTACGACACGAACGTAAGAATGTGAAAAAATTGAATTACAAATTGGTAAGAATTTCAATCTCTATTTCATTTCGTTTGCATTGATATGTATAAAAAAATCAGTAGTCTACTTACAATTACTATGAGATACAGTACATTATATTCATAAGAAATAAGAGTTGACTCTAATACGCAGTGTTTCACGCGTTCACGAGATATTTCAAAAATTTCGTAGAAAACACTACAATTTGGACATTGTTCCAAAATTCTCTATAAACGGGTGAAAATCGACAATCCATTTATTATTACACTCGCAACATTTCATTACAAAATGAAACGTCACAGACTTTAATCACAGTTGCAATCCTTTCTAATTTTATTCACACTCGAAACACCGATTCGGCTTTCGATCACGTTTAACATTTATTTTTCATCAACAATTCCACCCTCCAGCGATCTGTGCGTACGTTTCTCTACGATCCAGCGAACCCAAAACGCGGAAATTAATCAAGTCGTGATCGTGCCGGTAAGAAGCGCTTACCCTGTTCTCGAACGGTCAATTTAGCGGCGAAACTCTCGTATCGGCGGCCTCTCGCGTCTTCGACTCGACACGGAAGAAACTCGTTAGAAAGCTGGCGCGCACCACGGTCGAACGAACGGTGGGTAGGAGAGGGCGAGCAACAACTTTGGAGATTAATGTCGGCGCATTAACATCGGTGATTAAGTTAAATACTTTGGAATAGCACCGCGACGACTCGTAATTAAATCATACAGGATTTATCGCGCAGTCCCGATTTAGATGGGATTAGAGTTTGATTCAGCGCGCTGCCCCCGCGTCTCGCTTGCCTCCCCTTGGACGAGATTGTTACGCGGCCGATGAGTTATGAAAGTTAGCGACAGGCCCTCGGGGACCCTCGATCGGTCAGCTGAAACATTAAGCCCGAAAAGAAGGACGCGGACGCGAAACACTGGCGCCAACTTGATTCCCCGAGCACCGACTACCTCAACTTTCGCCCGAAAAAGTGAAACAGTGTGTGTCCAGTGGCTCGTGTTACGGTTTAATCAAGGTAATGTATATTTATCGCCGTGGAAATATTAAAAATTATCCCGTACGTGATCGATGGTAGCCAGTGGTGGCGACAACCAGCGGATCTTTCTCTTTCTTCCTTTTCCCTCCCGTTTGTGGAATTGCAATTACAAATTCCATTGCAAATTAAATTAGAACGCGGTGGTTTAAATAAACGTTGTGGTTTTAATTACTTTAGATGGTTTAGAGTTGCGTTAATTTAAAATCGATTAATTTTGTAATCCTTGTGAACCTAAATTTAATTATTTAATTATTAATTTATATGCGCGCGGAATGCGTCCAGTATGCAGGAAATATACATCCTCATTAAAATATTATCTAGATCCCATTTTTATAATTTAAAATACGAAATTACAAATTACGTAAAAACACGAAATTGCAAACATATATTCGCAATTCACTGAACTGAAATCAGTAACGAATTTGTATATATACGCACTTTTAAATAATTTTACTACAAAATTAAGCTGACTTTGATCTTGATTTTAATACATTCATAATAAATAAAGGATTTTTTAATTGAAAATATATTTAATCTATAAATTAATTTTTTCATCTGATTTAAAGATTCGAAAATGCACAGAAAATACACCCAACAGGCAAAAATGTATAGAATATTTCAACTATATTGTTCTTTGTAATATTAAATGCATTAACAATTGTTACGCGAAATTCAAGACATTACGTTACGACAAAAGTCCGATGAAAATGCATTTTTTATGTCATTGCGCGTATAATCGTTCACGATATTTAAAATCTCTTTGTCGATAATGATCGTTTCTTTTTTTTCTTCCAATCGTTTTAAAATTGCACAAACCATCCACAATCTACCAACAGATTTATACAAATACTTTCCGAACAATTTTGTTATAAATTACAAACTTTCTCAGCCTCGCTTAAAATCATCGATAAGAATTTTATCGATAAGAATCTTCCAATCGATAAGTCACCTCAATTTACCCCTACCGTTAACGCGACGAACGTTGCGCGAAGACACGATGTTAACAGTGGACGCGACGTTGACACGGCGTCTTTAAAAAAAATTCTCTCGGCCACCCAGCGGCTAAGATGGAACGAGTTCGAGAATCGAGAATGGCTTTGACAAGGGGGGACAAAAATACTCGGTCGTTCTTGGCGGGAATTACAAGCGTAAGCAAACGGATAAATTCGCCAGGATTAATAAAAGTCGCGCGTTTTTCCCATGGAATTACGATCGGCGTTTTTACGAGTTATCGGTCGTGGGCAGAGCCGAGAGAAACGCAGAGAAAGAGAGAGAGAGAGATAGCATGTTCACGGATTTTACGGCCACGTCCGCGTTATTTCGAGAACCGAGCGGCGTTTCGCTCGGTGCGTACTTTACATCCATAATTCCGGCTGGAATTAATTGGTGCCACGCAGTCCCCGACGTCGAAAATCATTTCGCGACGAGGAGATACGATACGCCGGCCGTGTAAACGATTAACGTGAATAAATAAACGTGGGGATGCCGGGCCAGCCGGCGAAGGGTCGAGTGTGACCGTGGAAAAATTTATGTAACGGAAATGCTGGGATTAATGATTTCGGGAAACAGAATCGATCCAAACGATTCAGACGTTTCGACGTTTCCGCGAATTTCGACACCAGTTGAAAACGAAACAGAGAAAGTGTAAAATGTAATTATCTTAGATTTCAATTTGAGTCTGATGATTCTAACCATGAACGTGAAAATACACCTACGTTCGGTTTCAATTTCCGAGTCTCAATTTCATGAAAATTATGGATCACGTGCATGCAGTGTGATAAATTTCATTGTGATAAATACTGTACGATATTTACACTAACATCTAACAGAAATAAATACGCGATGACAAAGATTATATCTCATGATTTACTTTTTCAATTAATTTAACTCTCGAAAATTGAGACACTCGATTGGTTTTATATATATATATATATATAAGGGAAGTTGTTCGAAATATCGATTTCTACAACGTATTTAAAAATGATCTACAACATACACGTGTTTGAAAGTTAAGTGACATTCATTAAAAGTTGATGACTGATATTTTTGGATTAGACATTAAAACAAACAATGAATGATCACTTAAATTTCAGTGAATTTTTTCGTAGAAAAATTGGACCGTCGACTAAAATTACCACCAACGATCGATCATAGATTAAATTGAAACTATTTTAGAACGAACAAAATGCATCCAATCTAGACAGTCGAGATTTTCTGAATATTATTTTCAAGAGATCTGTAGATTAATTCTAAGTTGACACTTCTTTGAAATGTAATAGGACACGTTAAAAACTCATGCAGTCTGAAATAAATAAAGTCGCCGTGCAGACAGACTGGACGAGAATAAAATCGCTGTCTAATAATACTGACAATACGATAACAGGGCCGCAAAGGTCCTATTATTGCAATTGATCATATAATCACAATTAAATTAACTGTCATTAAAATTTCACTGTCCCATCAGCAACAACTTAATAATTGCCGAAGGATCTGGACGAGATTCATTATTCGTGCGAATCCGTCGCGAGCCACGCTGTATCCCGCTATAATATTAATAACTATCGTTGACTCGTGGCACGGCCCATCCGAGAGGGCCACCACACCACCACGGTTTTCATTCTCGGCTCCGTTTCGACTCGCCGCCGCGGCGCGCGTTTACAAACGGAACACACTCGCGGCGCACCGTCGACAAACAACGCGGGCCCGGCGCATGCCTGCAAACCAATTTAATCAAGCCCGCGATAAAACTGATGCGACGAATATTAGATTCCGAAATGGATTGCTAGTATAAATCCCGCGTGAAATACGAACGGGGCGAGGCAGCAACCTATGGAGTGCGAAACACGCGAAACGAAAAAAGGAAAGAAAAAAAAAAAAAAAAATAAAAGATCGTGGAGAGAAAGAGAGAGGAGAGGGAAAAAATATATCGGGAGTATAATCGCTCGCTATCGAAGCCGTGCGACGGAATTTACAGCGCGTTCTACCGGCATCGTGCCCGGGATAAAACTCGGTCCTCGATAACTGCGCGCTCGATTGACAAAACGCCGCAACGTTTGTCGAGGTTTTTTAGCTGCTGTGTCGAGTAATCGGTGGTATCGCCTGGTATCGTGTATATATCGCGAATTCGAACCACGATTCTTAAAATTCTGAAAAGTTTCTTCGCAAGTCTCAGACGTTGAGTGTGTTGGTTTAGTCTTGGAGACTAAAGTTTCGAAAGTATTCGACATGCAGATGAGTATTCGGTACTTTGCCGAGCATTGCCGATATTTTATCCCAAGCACAACATTCGACTTGCATATTGGAAAATGGAAAGAGAGGAAAAAAAACGTTTGTAAAGGGCTGAGTACTTCCACCTTCCACGAAATTAATCAAGACTTTTTAAGACTGACTAAAACTTTGAAGAGTTCCAAGTTGTGCGAGTTTCTCGAAAGCGACGTTGATTAAGTTTACGAGTGAAAAGTAAAAGAAGTATATTATTCGCACTGGATCACTTTGTAGGACATTATTTGAAAAATAGGCAAGTTTCTAAACAGAGTGAACAGTAATTACGTCTCTGGGCGATGAAGTTAAAAAATTCAGAAAAATGGAGTTTAACCGAACTACACTTCCCTTTGGATCTCTGAAGTCTTAGGTGAATTCTATAGATCTTGTGGATTTATTTTTACCGGATCTATAAACTGAAATGTCCATTTGACGAGATACACTCTCGAGTCAAGCACATTGGAATTTTGAATTTCGATGCACGTGTACCGCTGAATTCGAGAAGAAGAAAAAAGAGAAGAGAGATCGTTGTTTGGAGGAAGGTACGCCACGAAAGGCAACGGATAATGCGACTCGCTGAAAGAATGCATTACGCGTGGTATACCGAGCGTACGTGGTTCCTTCGACGCCGAATCCAAAGAAAACAAAACCACGGTTACATCGTTCCTGCATTTACCCATCCCGAATTGTCCTAATTTACAGGTCATTGGCACTTGTTTCGCGAATACAGTACGTGAGTACATGACCGTGGAATACAATTTTCGAGGCACCGAGAGATCTTCGAATCCCTCGACTATAAAAACTGAAATCTCACTAGAAAGTTAGAAATTCAATTTTTAGATCCTGGAATGATATTTAATTCCCGATGATGATTTATTTTACACAAACTCCATTTCAAGCCACAGTCTGCCAGGTTAAATAAACCGTGAACCTCTATTATGCAAACGAAAACTCGGATAGTGATACTCAAGAATGAATGAACTCCTGTTAGACAAATTCCAACTATAGAAAGCAATTGTCCTTTGGACAAGTTCGTACAAACAGAATCCTACCGTATTTCAATTACAACAGATGGTAATTTCTTGTCAATTTTTATTGTTATATAAGCTATAGGTGATCGCTATAATTATAAGATGTCAGACATTGAAACATTGTCTATGGTTAAATTTCAATTTCAAGTGAAAATTAAATTAAATTAAATCGAACAAATCGTATGACTTGCGATATTATTATACAAGGTCAGTAGGTTGCAACAATAGAACTATGCATCTTTAATTTTACTTGAAATATTTCACGTCCAGATTTTTCTACTGATCTGAGATTCCAGGATAGTTGAGAATCGCGGAGATGGCCCATATTCGGGCTACTTTCGTCGGTTTACGCGAAAGAAACGAACAGCTCTAATGAAACGCGCGGTGAATCAGCGTACCGGGTGTATAAATACACGCGGACCATCCCTTCGCGTGGTTTCCGCGGGACTCGAGACCGCCCAATGCGAAACCGCGACACAATCGTCGTCGAAGAGACCATCAACCATCCACCAAGCGTAATTTATCCGTCCTTACGCGTACCGGACCTCCGCAACGAGAGACGGAGATAGGACGAGATTGTCTGCGACTGCGGAACAATGCTATAGTACTTACCGGATGTAAGTACCTGCAGACATCTTGACGTAATCGCCGCATTGTCGTGCAGCGGTTGTAAATCATCTTCGGGAACAGAAATGGCCATTTCCTCGTTGCCAAAAGAAGCAAAACAATATTTCTCGCGGCATCGAAAAGAAACAAGCTTGTAAATTACACGGCCACGCCGTGTTTCTCTGTTATCGATGAAAACACGCACACGACGACTATTTCACAGTCTTCGCAGATGGTGCGCGGCGTTATAGCATAGCGAAGTTGCGAACGAGTTATGGACTCGTTTCATTAAATGGTCATTCCGCTGATGTATCCTTGTTATTCCAATAAGTACGAGTGCGATCGATGAAAAAACCGAGCCGTATTTTGCACGGTAGCAAATTACTGTTACCGTGTTATCGACGTGTTGGACCGAATTTCCAATCGAGATTAACGAGGCTAGTGGGAAAACGCAGAAAGAGGATTAACACTTTTATTATTAGATCGTTGCATATAAAACTGATTCAGAATTTAGTGACGAATATATCGTTCAGAAGGCATTCATTCTGATTTATTTCGTAATTAGAAACAAAGAGAAGAGTGACAATTAAAAGGATCATTTTGAAAAAAAAACGTCTTCTCGTAATTAATAAATTCACAACAATAAATCTGCTTTCTGAAACGTTAAATATTATTACGTGATTTGTATAATATATAATTATGTAATTCGAGAACTATGTGGACGCTGATTTGAAACTTGAGTGTTTACTGAAATGAAAGTGAAATATTGTCTATCAAAATGAATCACGAATGATCGTCAAATTTCAGTGAAACTTTTTGTAAAAGATACGTTTATTTGTCAATTTGTCGTTCACGCGGGAAACATGTACATAATTTAGAAATTATAAAATTGTTTCGCAAAGAATGAAATGAAACGAACCGACCGAGTCGAAATGTGTTTAATATTTTCGAGAAAATATTAATATCCGTAATGGTACGATGACTCGTCACAGATATATTCCAAACTTCAGTATTTTACACTCTCCCTGAGAGATCAGTAACGAAATGAAAAATCCCCTAACACGAACGCTCAAATTACAATGCTTCCCAATTAAGGATTGAGCAACCATCCGAGAGTACCACGGTAATCCGGACAATGCGAACTGCTGCTAATAAATTTCGACTTTCCCATTGTTCCCGCGCCATAAGTGGACGAGCAATATGCAAACGAGCTGCCACAAGCGACTCGAGACCGAAACCGCACAGCCCGAATCGTAGCCAACGACGAGGACCGTCGCGTCCCGTGTCTCGATTGCTTCCGATTAGCCTGGAAAATCGCGGCAACTTTTCCCCGAACAGATTCGTCATGGCACTCACCGCCGACTCTAATCGACGCACGTTTCTCGAGGGGACAATCAGGGAATCACGTCGACGAAATTCTGTCACATAAGTAACGATCCAATCGAACGCAATCCAGCGAGGATCAGCATCGGGGCGAAGAATACAGAATCGGATAAAACGCGATCTGATTAATAACCTGAAAATTGTCCGGCGTTACTACTGTTATTACAGTTACTATCGTTACGCGAACGATTTGACAATTCGGGAAAATAATTCGTTCCAATCATCCGACGTGTACATAGGTTATACATCCCCTGTTTTAGAATTATCATCATGTATTTATTAATCCTTTGCCTTATGATTGTTTCGTGTCCATAAAAAGTTCGTGTATATGTAGCTCGATACTTTGAACTATAAAAAGTATCGAAATATTGGAAATTCTAGACGATCTGTTTCACTGATCTACGACTACGATGTAGTCTTACAATTTAAAAATGAAACGATAATAAAAATTAAATTTCTGTAGATCAAGGCACGATGTAGGATATATTTTATTCTTAATCACGCGTAAAAGATATTTCAGAACGTTATTACAATTCATTAAAATACATTCTTTGCCCGAAATTTGAGATTTCGTTAGACAACTAAAGGACCAAAATAAAGGCGATACGAAAAAAATTAATCACCGAATGATACAGAAACTACCGATTACAAAATTGCAAAAGCCATTTACGATGGCCGGTTTGCCTTAAAATTGACTAATTGATCAACGATCACGTTTAATGATCGGTCGCGCAAACGATCGCCGGCCAACACCGAGAGAACACAGCAGCCAAGAGAACGAGACTACAAATCGACCGAACGATGGAGAAACTCGGTGCAGGCCACTCGAGATCTCCACTTATGGTTGCTCGGCGAGAAGGCACGAACAACGTCGGCCAGAACGTAGGACACACTGTGTGTATGCCTGTGTCTCGAGTGTTGCTGAAATTGCCGACGGATGACGTCGTCGGAGTTCCTGGAGGAGTTCGTCAACCAGGACGCATCGGAGAGCAGAGAGTCTCTCTCTCCTTCGACTTGCTGTTAGACTAAACTAAACGTCCGCGTGACGAATTACCTGGAGAATAAGCGACTTCTTCTTTGCAACGTTGCTGAAGAACCATCTACCCCTTTCCACCCCCGTCTAATTAATTTCTCGCTCGTCAGGAGCAACTTCGACGCTTCCTCCTTTTTCGCCGCTGGAAACTACAACTACACCAGGCCTCCCTCTCCTTTTTGCATCCGGATAATTAACGAACCACGGTGGCTAGGCTGGACCAGCAACGCTTCTGTCTCTCTCTCTCTCTTCTTCACGTCGTTTGTTGTCAAAGAGAAACAACGTAGCCTCTCGTGGGACGTCAATTAGCGGGTTCTTCGGCCGTTTTTCGTCTTTCTTTTCTCGGTTTCCCCGCGTCCGTGACGAAGTTTATACGAAAGGGCCCCGGTTGTCTCCAGGATCGCTTGGCCGACAGTCGTGCACCGCGTTGAATAATGGACGAGCAGCTTCCAAAAATACGAGAAACCTCGCTCGTGCACAGAGGAACGCGTGGAAAACGTTGCGGGGAAGCGTGGTGGTTTGAAGAGAGACGCGCCTATCGTATTGCGTTTTCGCGCGAGGAAATATTGTTCCTGCTGTTTGCGTTTCATGAACGATCCTACGTGGGTCACGCGTGAATTTTTTTTTTTCTTCTACTTTCGTTTCAGCGTTTCACTCTTTTTCCAAACGTAAAGCTCGAGGATAGATAATTCGAATCTTAACATCGAAACGATTCGATACTTCTCAACAATCTCTCTTCTCTTCTCAACGAGAATTTACTTGTTCGAATACCTGCAACAGTGTTACAAGTCTTGAAAGCTGAATTAAAACTCTCGAAGATGTTGTACTGACAGTCTTAGAAGTTGAATTAAAACAGAATCGGTGTCTTGTCGATTGTTTCAGTTAGATTACGTATCGCAAATGATAATTAAAGTTCGTTGGAGCTCTGACTCGACGAAGTAAAAGTTCCGAGCATCGAATTTTGACGATAATAAATACCATTTCACAGTGTTTTCAATTAAATTTCAAACGACTTTATACTCTCGCCTGTGGAACCCACCCACCGTTTCATAAGCAATTCTAATCTAATACATATTCAAGGTGCTCGCTATCCTCTACGAATAGTAAAAGGCGCAACGGTGGTTCGACATCCTGGCAGATAATGGGCGCGTAAATCGGCGAAAAATTTCGCGCGAGACGCGTTTTATGCGGGGAAATAAAGGGCGCGAGCAACTCCCCCAGCAGGTGCCAGACGTACGGCCTGTCGTCTCGTAAATTAAGAACGACGATCGGCCCGTTGTGAAACGAAAATAAACGAGAGAATCGTGCCTGCGCCAGAGATTTTTTTTCAACCGGTCTGGCGAACAATCGAGAGACAAAGACACTCGATTGGAAGAGGAACCAGCAACGCACAGGTGACACGTGGAGGAGAAGGGCACAGGCAAGAGAAATCTCTGACGCGAGATGAAAACGTGGAGAGAAACGATTAATGGGGAAATGAGTGGGGAGGGATTTGGAAGAAAAAAGTCGGGAGACAAAGGGTTGCCAGGGAAAATATGTATCGCGGAGCACGCACGATTGCATAACGGCTTACGCGGAGGGACGAGGGCCCAGCTCGGAAGATCGTCGTTCTGGCAAGTGGCCAGAAAAGAGGCGGCGAGGGGGACGAGCGAAGTTCGAATTTTCGTTGCGCCGCGATATAACAACGCGCGTCAGCCTTAGGAATTCTACAACCACTCCGGAATCCCCCGGGTGAAAAAAGAGAGAGAGAAAAAGAGAAGAAGAAAGGGACGAAAGTAGAGATACGAAGAGAGGCTTTAGACTTGTTCTCCCTGTACGGAGCGCGCGTTTACGAAGCCTGGCCGTCCTGATCTACGGTGGTAGCACGACGCGTGTGCAACGGTGCACACGTCGAACGTCGGTCGATCGTTGCGAGTCGAGGGTCCTCGAGGGTTAAGCCGCTTTCCAATGTTGCTCGAGCACGCAGTACACAGCCGGGGCTATTAAACCGGCGGGGGCTGATGAAAAACTCCCGCGCGCCCTACCGAGGCTCCTGCCCTGGCATCTCGAGCGCGCAACGCTGATTCGACTCGTTAAAATCGCGGAACGAGGAACGGGGAAAAGGGAAACAGAAATGTCGTTTTGTCGGTATTTATAAAGCTGTGTTTTCCTTGCCGTGATCGGACCGGCACACGAGCGCTAAGAGACTCTGAACGTTATTACTGATATGGATGCTGCTGATGCAACCAACTCTCTCTCTCTCTCTCTCTCTCTCTGTCTGTGTGTCGGTGGAAAATTCTTCTACGGAAGTACAATCGTCGCGAATCTCAATCTCTGTTACTTTGAGGACTGAGCAATTTGTCACGATGTAAATACTTTGATTTATCGAGATTATTTCACATAACTGTAAGAAATATTATTGATTTTTATAATATGAAACATACCTGAAATGTAAAATCAAATTACTTCGTTCGCGTTACGTGCAAAATACTGAAGTAAAATTCGTCGGAATCACACAAAACACCAAACAAAGTAAAATTTCTTCAAGTTAGTTCGTTCGTTCTATTTGTACTTTATAATATAAAGTATTAATCCTTCGCGCGTAATGGCTGTCGTATTTGTCGTGCAACAAAAAAGTGTCAAAGGTTAAGAAAAAAGAAACGGCAAAATCTGCAAGAGTTCCCCAATAAATGGAGGTGTCTCGAATGTTGACCATCGACAACGTCAGCGAAGTCCTAAGCAAACAAAGTGTTCACTTTTCAGCCCGCCAGCGGTATTTCTAATAACCGCGGCGTTTTTCGATCCTGAAAAGGATCTCAATGGGCCTTGGAACCGAGGCATCGACGCTCGAACGCGCGCGCCCTGTCGGCAAAATTCGAGTCGCGTTCCGAACGGCGAACACGCTTCGAATGCAAACCGAATCCAACGTGCTCTCTGGTCCTGCCAGCCAGAAGAGTGACGAGAGAGGGTAGGGGAACAGACCGGACGTCCCCGATGGAGCTTTTCGTCCAGAGACTGTGTATATTCGTCCGCAGAACCGTCCCGCTGCGCTCTCCGCCTCTTGCACCACTCCCCCCCCTATCCTACCACCCCTGGGAACTCGCACGATTACGCAATTTCCGCTTTGGTTTGATTCAATTTTCGAAATCGTTCGATTTCCTAGCAGATGTTCCAGACTTCTGGCTCTGAGTTTTTTGCTTGAAAAGAGGGTTGGTTTTTTTTCTTTTCTTTTTTCTTCTTCTTCTTCTTTTTTTTTTTTTTTTTGGTCAGCTCCCTGTGGAATAATTAGGGTGGACTCTGCTATTGGGAATAGATTTTCCACCGGAGAGGAAGGAATTTTGGAGATCTGGCGCAATTAGTTTCTGACAGCTTGTCAAGGGCTTCTTGATAAATGTGATTGAATTCTACGATGATTAGTAGTAGAAGCTCGTTCGTTGGATTGGAGATTGCCCAAATTCATAGTGAAACTATATTTTCTGCTGGGACGTGCGTTATGGATGGACTACCAATTTTTGTGCGAAACGTACTGATAGGTAAACGATTTTAATTATGCTGAGGAAAGTATAAATTTGCGTGAAAATGACGAATGAATAAAATCAAAATACAACAACGACTCATTCTTCACTTATCTTTATTATTCCTCATTAACCACAATTCGCACCGCGAGCCAAGATTTGACAAGATCGGTACGTTAAAAAAGCAGCAGGCAGATTTCTAACGTCCTCCTAACCTCCTCTCACAATCAGAGAAAATTCATTCGACACACGAACAGAAACGTTCGTTGGAAATCTCTGCCAACTCTCTGCCAACAAATCTGACATGCGCGAATTTTACAAAGTACGAAGAAACGCACAGCGTAACAATCTGAGAGAGAAATTAATTGCAGCGAACGTAGGATACGCAGGCAAATTGTGGGAAATTTCTGATCGAAAGCGTCGGCCGGCCTAATGACAGGAATCATCGATGCTCGACCAAGTATCGATTATCTGTCGGTGGAACGTGTCGCGTCTGCTAGCATGTGCATCGCGCTGTGCATTTACGCGTGCCAAAGGATGCGACCGACATGCGGATGCGCCTTGACACACGCGACGCCCGAAACTCCGTTACAACGCGGCGCGAGCCAATTGCTCCAGCCGGCAGCAGCCTGTTCGCTTCACGTCCTGATGGACGTGAGAGCATCCGAAATCATTCTCAGCTCCGTTTACCACCGTATATATACATCGTTTCGAACGCGAAATCTCCTGCTCCACTGATCGAACCTCGTCCCGCCCCGAAAGAATTGACTCCCCAGAGAGAATTGACTTCTGAAACGCCGGACGGTACGCGTTTTATTTTATCTTGGCAAGTGTGGACTTGTGGCAAGTCTAAAAATTTAGAAACAGAAAGCTCTCTGTTCGAATCTAGATGTTAACTTTCGAATGATTAATGACAATTAACTGGTAAGCAGAAGGAAATTAACAAAGTTTAAGAATACATATTAAAAAATATTTAATTCTTTTGGTGTCTTTATTTGATATTTACTTTTTTCCAACTGTCTTGGAAATTCAGACTTTCACGGTTAGAAATTTAGGAAACTTTGAAATCGCTCCTCCCTTAAATTTAAATTTAGATTCAGAGAGAATATTTAAAATTTTCGATAATTTAATAATTTTTATTCTCGTGAAGAAGCATTTTTGCTTCCTCCAATTAACTTGGGAAATTTAGATTCAGAAATTTACAATTCCAATTTACAATTCCAAGATTCCGAGTCAAAAAATATAAAATTGGTAATTTCTTTTTTCCTTGTTTTAAATTCAAATGTAAAATTTAATCGGTGAACAATTTTTACTACATGATCGATTGGCAACTGGAGCGTAGTAATTAAATATTTTTCCAATGAAAAATATCGTTTCGAAAAGATTTATTCGTACGGTATCATTTCCTCCTGTCTCTACTTTTTCATCGATGGATACTAAATCAAACAAAAAATGTTCACATTATCGTTATCCGTTGTATCCAGCGAGATACAAAAGAATAAAAAAAAAAAAAAGCTCCAATATTTAGTGAAACGAATCGATCGAAACTGTTTAATTTTCTCGTTGCCATTCAATTGATCTCTATCTCGAATATGGAACGTTAACATTCAACGATACCCAAACACTTCTCGTTCACAGTTTTTTCTCGTCGATTTGACTCTGTTTACGGAGCGAAATACAAAAATGAAAAGCAAACAATTAATCAATCGTAGTGCAATCCAATCGGACCAATGCACGCTATTAAACAAAACGTGGACAACAATTAATTCAGAGATCGCTAGTTTACCAGTTTCGTTAAAGCATCGATAAAAGTTGAAAAATGTGTTGGTTGAAATACCAGCGATTTGGATTAACAAACCGCGAAATTAGGTGATCGTGAAACACGCAGTGAAGCGTCGAAAAGATTTTCGTTGATCTAGTTTTACTGAGATTCTCGAGAGTGTCAGAATTGTTAAGTTTTGAATTCTCAACGAAATGCAATTTATCACTGTTGTAGAAAAATCAATTGTTCGTACGACAAATTGGAGTTGGATAAGATGAAATCTCTAAGTAGACCTCTCGATACCTTGTCGATAATTTTCCATTGTTCATACTTATAATCAAAGTTCTTCGAGAATCTCCTTACCATTTAAAAATTAGTTTCACTTCGTTAGATTAAAGTTCCAAGTTTCGCGACGCACTTTGCCACTGGTGCTTCGTTTCGACAAACTAACCTCGTACAACGATCACGTTCGGTTCGACAAGCCGAGACTTCAAGTCGAATAAATTATTTCACAGTACTTTTCACTGTGAAGTTCCGAATGATTTTACAAACAAACAATTAATGAACCGAATGGGCCCGGGCGCGCCGATTAATTGAAAGACCGCGTCTCGTCTCGCTTCGAGTTTCGTTAACATCGACACAGCTTCAAAAATGTATGCGTCGGTCAGGATACACCAGCGATCCGGATTGACCTTAGCGCACGACAAACCGGAAAACTGGCCTGGTACTGATGGGACAGCGCACGCGAGAAAGCGAGAGAGCCACGCGGCCAAAACCACAGTTAATTGGCCGCTATAATTAACAAGAGCGACGTTGAATAGCCGGGCACGATCGATCGCGCGTGTCACGATCCTCGCTGATTTGTTTTATTCCGGATAACACGCGCTACCAGCCAGCTCTGACAACGCGAACGCTCGAATTTCGCGGATCCTGTCATTCGTCAAAACTCGGACAAGCTTCGAAACTCGATGTTCGATGGGGCAGCATCTGTCTGACTGGGAAAAAATATCTACCGCGCGTTATCTATGATATGGCACGATTTTATCTACGGTCATTTTTTTCTTTTCTCTTCCTTCTTCTTTCTTTTTTTTAATCTTTCGCTGCAAGTTATTTTGCGGACACACCGATGCTCTACGCGCCTGGAAATAATCACTTCTCTTTGCCTGTAAAGTTCTGCCGCGAACTGTGTAAATATGAATATAGTGAATCTCAATGATCGGTGTTTATACGCTCGATCAACAATCGTGGTAAAATTGGAGCGATTATTTCCGACGTTTGAGAATCGCCGATAGTTGCATTGAAGTAGTTTTGATTGAATGATTTGTCAAGCAGTTATTTCGAACTCACTTTTCTGAGTACTTGAGACTGCTCTGAACACTATTATTGCTCGTTCTCACTTCTGCATTATTTTTAAGTATATTAGCTATTGTTCAGTGACACTTGGAATTCTTTATTATTGACACATAAAGCGAGAACTATTGATTTTAAATATTAACGGTCTGCGAGATCTTCCATAATTAGTAGTAACTGTGTAAGTAAAATGAATTTAAATCTGTCTAAGGATTCTTTGAGAACCGCAACTATTTTCCACTTTTTAATCCTTCGGTTCAAAAATGTTCTATCTAAAAGCTTATTAATGTCCACTAAAAAGGATTTTATTTTCCACTCCTTTGTATTACGCTGTTTTAGTTGCAGAGATTATAATGTTAAGTACTCATAGTGGATGCAACAACCTATGTAATACGATATCATTCAAAAGCCTACTATAATGAATATTATACCCTTATCTTCATATTTACAATTGTAGTCTGTTCGTAAGTAAAAAATTGCGACTCATGCACGAATCTAACGTGCTAGTCGACGTGCGAATAAAAATTAATTTTGCGATAAAACGATCGGCATTGAAATGTCAAACGTAAGAGTACGACGTGTTATCGAACATCAAGAAAATAATAAATGAGGCTATCGTGTGTCTACGCTCATGAATAAGACGTAGAACCTTCGAAGGAAGTTCAGGCTAGTATTGGTCGGTAAACTATTACTCACGCGTTTACACATTCCATCAATGTTTGCACGTACTACCGAAGTCACTGACCAATCGCTGCACTCGTTCTATGCATATAACTTCGTTCCTTTTTACGAGCGTATTCTTATTCTTCCTCGAGGCGTATACTTTGCATATTGTACGTATTCCGTGCGTTTTTCTAAGGGGGAAATAAAAACTATCATGAAAGTACTCCAAAATAACACATTTCCTCCAAAATTCTAACCATTAAATTCCAATTACTATTGAACGGTAAATGGAAAAAGAGAATCGAAGTAGAAAATTGTTTCTTCTATTAGATATATCATAGAACAAATGCTGTATTCATGAAAATACCTCAAAATTATATTTCACTTAGGCACGTACCTCTAGAACCTATCACCGATCAATCGTTATTAAAATGTTGATTTTTATACATTTACGCGAGATTTAAAAAACAAACTAATAATACGTAGAATACATATGATACACAAAAATATATAGATATAAAGCAATACAAATAACAAAAATCACTCAGTAAATGAAACAATATTTCTACTTGAACTCAATTTCTACGTAATTACGTTCGCAAAACAATGAACTTGCATAAAAATCCGCGGTTTCACCATTACACTCGTTTTACGCACGTAACTCCATTCCTTTCGACGAAGAGAGCCGACTTTGTACTTCAGGATAGAACGAACATCAATGTAAATCCGCTGGAAAAGCATACGGAGAACAATAAACGTGAAAATAAGGGCTCCCGTACACGCGCGCCATCATGGAAATGCTGGAAAATGACTAGTCTGTCGGTGGTTTTCCTTTGAACAGCCGAAAAAGCTACCCCCGGTGGGAAACTCGGTTGTATTTTTATACCGAGCCGATCGATTTCGCGTCTCGCATTTTTGCGGAGTCGCTTTGGTATGCGGCTATTGGTAGAACAGCGTTTGGTTTTGCCACGGTTTACAGCCGGCTCTCGTATGGCAGACGTCACACAACGGAAAAGCGAGAATATACAGGGCTCTATCGCGAATACGGAATCTCTCTCTTTCTCTCTCTCTCTTTAGTGGTGAATTTTTTTGCCAGGAACCGCACACGAGAGATGTCCCGATAAACGACGCGTTTCCTGCACGTAATCGATTCTTCGATGAGAAACGAATACGCCTTCTAATGGCAGACTTTTTCCTCTTGTCGTACTGATTGATTCAATCTCGAGCCATCGCCATAGCGCCACTGAATGGGGAGATTTTGCCCGAAAATTGAAGTTCTGGCACAAATGTCTAAATATTGAAGTTCGTCAGCCTGACGGCTAAAGCCTAGAATTTCCTGTCAGAGACATTAAAGTGGAAAAATTGTGACAATTGGAAATACAAGGGTTCATCGTTTGAATTTCTAGAAATACACTATTTTACATCTATATAAAATTTCTACCGATAACTGCAAATTGCTCATTCTGACCACTTTGTTAATTCCAGCGTTGATAAATAATTTAAAATCTATGAAAATATCGTTCAATGAATTTTCTATACACGTATATGTTTCATTTCAAAAATACTCATTGCTTTTCTATTATTACAAAAATACCAAATGAATCACTCGTAACAACTATTAGTTTGAAAGTTGAAATCGTAGTAAATAGCTACAATCAACGAACAATCCTTTCCTCCGAGTATTACAAGTAAGCAAAATTCTAATCATAAAGTATCGTGAGCATCAGAAGATTGTCCTTTCGATGTTTTCGTTGACAACAGCCATTAAATTTAACCGGCACGATAGTTCGCGAAGATCGATCCCCCGATATTTCAAACGACGAGACGCTTTCGTGCTTTCGCCTCGCATTGTCGAAATTAATTTCACTTACGCGTTCGCATAACGAAGTTGAATATTTGAATACAATCGAACTCGCTATTCTATTAACTCGCTTTTCGCTTACATTTCACTGGTAACGCATTGCGGACAGGTCACGATAGTCTATCTCGCGCACCCACGTCGTGAAATCCCGTCACGCCTCTGCACACGTCCGAAACTTGGCGTACCTTCTGGCAACTCATTCGCTCGTTCCAAACTGGCATTCCACGCTCTAAACGATTATCCTAACTACCTGCAATCCATCGGTTCGTTCACACCGAGCACTTACTCATCGCCAGAGAAATGCGAGAATAAACAAAAATCAGATGAAAATAATAATAATAATAATAATTCGATCCTGAATTGTTATAATTCAGATATTTATTTATCTATCCAGACAACATTGAAAATCGTTACTGGACAGTTTCTGATGCCAAACTCGTGGCTTTCGTGATATTCTTTTTTGTGTTTCGTATTAATAAACTACGAATCTTTTTTTACTGAAATTCATATTTTGAGGAATGCAATTAAAGAGAAAAGAATTAAACTAACTGAAAACGCAGAATGGATAATCGTTTCATGTGACAATGTGGAATTCAAATGTTTCATAGGAAACGCTATACTCTGGATATTTTACGTATCTTTTCACATTACAGTCTGTGCAGTTTAAAATTTCCTTAAAATATCCTATAAATATCTAGTTTTATCAAACTATTTGTATGTATTTATAAGAATTCTTCGTAACGTAACGTTGTTTAACGACTCCTTGAGGTATGCACTTTCAATTAATATATATTTTTATATCTATATATAACGTAAAAACGAAAATACAAGTAATCAACAGTTTTTATAACAGCTAAATCAATCAAATATTCAATCAAGTTCGTCGATGAACACAGGATGCTTAAAAAATTCGCATTGAACGAACTCCGGATGATTTTTTACACTCTTGTAACTACCTTCGACACCTCCGAGCATTTTTGCCTTGCGAAATACCTTCGTAAATTCGCAAAATTAGGCACCGCGCTGTGTCTTGTTGTTCGCGTGGCAATTATTAAATCGGGGGGGAGGGGGCAAGGTTTCGCAGAGCACCCAGTATGCAGAATCGACTGGCACGTACCAGCGCACAGCCGCCGTTTCTTTGGCATTGTTCTGCTTTGGCTACGGCTGAAAAGCCGCTTCCGACGCACGCACAATGCGCGCGGCACATTGGAAACGGCGATGCTGCACGCGTCACGTCCACGTGTTTGCACAGCCTACACGGAAAGTACGAAACGTTAGGGGCGCGCGCGAGAGTACGAGTGCCCAGAGTCCACCCCCGAAACCGATCGTCGTTCCGTATTATCGCGACTAAATTGTCGGCCGCGCTACCTCGTTTCCGAATTACCGACGATATCCCGACGAACGCGTGTTTACAGAAACGCCATTTCCTTCCTCTTCTACCCTCTTTCCTTCTCTTTCTCTCTCTGTGTTTCATTGTGTATACAAGCACGCGCGAGAATCCCTCTCGTGGTGAATCGATCGAGGATCAAGACGACGATCCACGAGGCAGGGCACCGGGGGAGAGGGGTTCGATTAACCCGCCGCGAAATTGCGTCGTAACGATTATCCTCGGTAGCCAGGGTGGCCACTCGTTGGTCGTCGGTTGCTCGGCCAGGCCCGAGAAAACACACTCGCCGAGGAAATTTTAATTTTCTTCTCTTCATCGGCGGAAATTAATTTACCAGCGGGAATTGAGCCATTCTCTCGAGCGTGTTCCTCTTCTACCTCCTTGCACCGAGAAATTCTCTCTCTCTCTCTCTCTATCTGTCTATCTATCTTTCTCGAGAGAGAGAGAGAGAGAAAATAAAAGACAAAGAGGGAAAAAGAAAGGGCGCGAACGGAAGAAAATAAGCGGTCGTAATACCGAGAAAAGATACGCTCGAGGAGAGGGTCTCTTCAGAGAAGCACTCGCCTCCTTCCTTTTCTCCTTCGTCTGCTTTCTCCCTTCTTCTTCTATCGTCTCGGGCATCTAAGACCGAGCAGCGAGGATCGCGAACGCGTTTCTCTGCGGGGCTTTACCGCGAAAACCAATCCTCGGCCCCGTTCGTTCCACCGTCGCTCGAGTTTTAAAACTCTTTTACGAGTTCCTCGGAAAGGAGAGAAATTCGCGGACCACGATCTCCTCTTTGTCGCTGATTTTCACCCTGTAAACCGACGATAACGTGCGTCTCTGTCAGTCTCTGCCGGCTGTGACGTACACGCACGACACACAGGGTGATTCTTAATTGCCTGACAATACTTGAGATAGTTAACGAATATACGAGGTGGTTACTCGTGGAAATACTACGTGCAAAATTATATTTCACTTAGGTACATGCCTCTAGAAATCACTAATCACTAATCGTTATTAAAATGCTGATTTCTATATACAGGACTACTCTCAATTGTCTGTCGATACTTGAAATGGTTAACGAATATACGAGGCGGTTATATAATAAAATAAGTAAAAATAAGTAAATCTATGTGCTGTACATCTTACTTATCCAGTAATAGATGACTGAGAATGTCGAAATGTTACAGTTCTTTTTAATTGTGTTATTCCAATATTTATTCACTCACAGAGAAGACAGATTTTAATGAGAGATAAGTTACGAAATACATATTTTTTTAATCATTAATTTCACGACAAACAGCCACGTTAAAATTCGTTGAAATTAACAAGAGATAAAATTAATGATTGCAAATCGAAAATATTGTAAAGATCTTTATAAAGATCGTGGCACGAGATGGACGGGACATTCTCTTCAGTCGTGTATAATTCGAAAATTAAGATACGAAGAACATATGTACACACGAAAAGATTTACTTATTTCATCATGGCGTCGATTCACCACTTGGAGCGTTGACACGCAGTTAGGAATCACCCTGTACATCGGGGCGTACGCCGAAACGAATCCTCTCTGGAATTAATCGAAATTTTCCAGCCGGTCCCTGTTATCCGAAATATTTTCCGAAGCTGCGCCACGACCGCTTTTACCAATCGATTATTAGTCCCGCCGCAAAATTACAACCTTGCCAGTATGTTCCGTTCTCTGTACTCTCTCTCCCTCTCTCTCCCTGTCGCACCTTCGCTCTTTCTATTTCGTTTGCTCTCCCGCGTTCTGCCTGTTAGACACAGCTTACACACTATCGCGCGTGCAGGCGCCTATTTCATTATGACAGCGATCGAAATTAACGTGGCGCGCAACGCCAACTCGATCATTAATTACGGCGCAATGATCGTTCGTCACTTTGTCGTCTACTAGGTAGACACCACGCCGCCTCGTCCACTACGAATTTCAACCGGAGCACGATATTAATTCGGAACTTTGCTCATTAACTGGCGCCTGCGATCAAGATGGAATAGAGAGAGCAGCGCTGTCCGCTCCAAGACAATTTTCATCGCCAGGGCCGTTGAAAATTGCCTGTTTTTCACCGCGATTTTCTTTTTCGAACCAACGACGACGTGAATTTGCCGTGTCGATGGGATTGTAGCTCATTCGAGGGAAAGAGACAAAGTTCCATTCGTAAAGTTTCTCGTGGAAAAATATTTTCGTGAAATTCAAACGTCTGGAAATATCGATTTATAGATACTGCACTGCAGATGAACTCATGAAAATCCTCGTACATTTTGTGTCAAGATTGCGTCTGCTACACTTTGCAACGTGTACTCTATGCTAAGTGAAGCGATTTAGATTTACATTTAGCTTAATTCGCGTCAGTTTGTTTACAGCGGACTGCACGCATCGTGGGGAAAATTTAACGATAAGTCAATTCAAATAATAAATTTTCCAAAGTAATGTACTCGAAGGAAAGTACTAATCAATAAATCTTCATTGGAAAGTATTTGAAGAAAAGTCTTAAGTTACTTCGATGCCACGATAACTCGTAATTGTCAGTGATTTTTAAAAATTTTAGTCAGAATTCCATATAAAATCGATTACGAATGCAATAAATTATAGGCTCTATATATTTTCCAATTTGCTTTTCATTCGTAAAGTGTGCGAAGAGTTTCGTGTATGCCATGCGATCGTTTACAATGCCTACGTTTTCTGAACTCATTCATCAAGCTTGAATAAACACGCACTTGCGTCTTACGATTTGCATCTATTGGTAAATATTTTCCGTCGAAGGCTTTAAATTGTGCTTTCAATAAAGAAAACTGAATTCGAAAGTTAATCGATTAAAGCAACGACGAACCCGAGGTTGCATCCGCCGTGCTATTACCTCGCTCGAAAACACATTAAAGTCACGGATACTTTATGTCCTCGTGCGTGAAACAGGATCTTTATTATCCAGCATCCCGTAAACTAGCGGCCTCCTACGGAAATCGGTGGACAAGGATTAAATATGCGTTTTGTCCGGTCTGTGTATAACCGTGGGATTTGATTTTCGAGTATTAAATATATTTTCCCGGATTTGACTTGAGCATTATACTTCCCTAAGCCATTGAGAACTATCCGGTGAAATAATGTCTGGAAAATTGGGGACAAAGTACCGTACATATTGTTTTCTCACGGTATAGATATAAAATCGAAACAATGGAAGAGCGTATTACGCAAATATAAAAACATAAGAGAAAATTTCCGAGATTTGAAAAAAATTACAGATCGTTAGACAGTTATTAGATTTTTTTCAAATTTTATGAAATTCTAGGATTTAAATGGAAGAAGAGATTTTTACGGATTATGTAATCGTACTCCTGCTCGAAATTTTCGAGTATCTTCTGCGAAACTTTAGGCGAAACGAAGCTCAAAAGAATACTGTGATTGTAACTTTCATTTTCAAATATAATCAGTTATGATTTAATAAACTAATATTATAAATAAGATATTTATTTTTATCGAAAGTCCAACATGCTTCGAAGTTTTGAGAACGCGCCAATTAAAAATCACGTTTCGCAATCACGTACTGATGAAACTAATAAAAAAATATATAATAAACGTAATTATATTTTCCCAGGATTTCACCCTTGCGAATCAAATGAAATTTTAGCAAACGAAAAAGTCTCCAAATTTTTACTACATAATTAATTACATTCAAACATCTAAATATATACGAAAGAATGATACTATTTCGAAATTCTAACATGCCCCTAATATTTCCGAAATGAGCGAACGCGCGGGAGTATATACAGCGACGACATCTCACAAATTCTCAATAAAACGTACCTAACGTAATGAACGTTACTTCGCAAACAACAGATTCAGATACACGATTTTACTCCTCATCGTCATTACCTCGTGAATTAATTTCACCCCGATTTCACCCTCGTCCTGGCGAAAAACGAAACTCTGAAAAAAAAAGAGTACGAGTAAGCAGGTATAGGGTGCAAAAAGAGAGGGAACAGAAACGAATTCCCGTGCAATCTAATAGCAACGATAACGTTAACAGAATCCGACACGCGATCGCAAAACGATTTTGGTCGCGAGCTACAAATAGGCGGCGCAGATCTTTATCGAAGCGATCGGTTGGCCGAGAGGTAGATTGAATTTCAAGCGGATCGCGCCACGCTGGGGGGTTATTCCGGGGCACACGTATAGCTTCCCAATTATTCGAGCAAACATGCGGGTATGCATACCTGCTGCCCTGAACCCCAGGTGAGTAATCAAGGTGAGAGCCGCGCGATGTACACAACGTGGAGGATCGTGGTCGAATTCGTGCGACCGTGGATCGCTGGGTCGCAACCCTCCCTGGAATTGCCGCGTTTCTCCGCCACCCTGTTATTTCGACAATGATAATCCCCTAAAAATACAACTACCGTCCAATTTCGTCTCGATGCCATTCTTACTGCTCGGATGATCGTGCAATTTCGCGAAGAACGCAGAGAGTTACGTTTCTTTTCTGTTTTTCGAGCGCGAACGCCATCGAAAGATTTTTGAAAGCGAAATTTAAATGAATCAATCGAAATCAGAAGGGACAAATTATGTATGCATTGTAAGTATACATTACATTTGAAAGCCACAAGAATCCATCGCTGTGCTACGTTAAAGTGCATAGAATGTTTATAACTGGACTGCGAATTGGAAAAATGGAATCTGTACAATAATTTCAGTTTCATCTGTTAAACGCTCTATTTTGCATATTTCGTTTATTTCTGTGGATTTCTGGAATTTTGAATTTCCCAAAAATGCACGAATATATCTGCACGTAACGTATAAATATACCGAAAATATTCGAAATTTTGGTCATAACTTTTAGTAGATGAAACTCTATTCAAATAGTACTGTATTTCATAATAATGTTCATAAACAATTCAAATATTGAATAATATCTTCATAGCAGAACTATGTCTTTCTCGTAATACATAAGCCAATTCGCTGTAAATAAATCACCAAAAAGACACGTCCAACGTTAAACGATGTTCTTGAAAATTAATTGGCAAACAACATTCTCAAGAATCCTCAACGCTTAAAGAAACCAGGAACAAAAATTAATAAAAAAATGATCGAAATTATTAGCCATTACAAAACTCTCTGCATCCCGGAATTTCACTCATTGCACAATCTTCCTTGCCACAATTTACCATCCTTATGAATCTTTCATTTCATCGTTTTATACCGTGTAAACGTGCAAAACAATCTCGATTAATCTACGAAATTGTTCGCCGAGAGGATGTACGAAAGAGGGGAAGTAGACACGTGTTTTTGTGCAAACATCTGTGAGATGCCTCGGTGAAGTACGAACATGCTTGGAACGTTGTAGCTCGACTGCATTTTCCTTTCCGCAGTACGTAACGTGCTACTTACAGCCGCTCATTACACAGGAGATCGATGAAGGAATTTCGTATTCGCCGCGAGGAATGGATTTTAATGTCTCGCTGGATTAACGTCAGAATGTAGCCATCTGATACGGAGAAAGTTGCAAGAGCGTGTAATCGTCGCGGTGTGAACCACCTTCAGGCTGCGTCCTGAAGAAATCGGTCGTGTAATTTTTCTTGCCGTTTCCTATGGCCGAAGGTAGCAATTTTCCACGTCACGTTCTTGGACGAATCGTCAATAGTCATGGAAACTTCAAAGTCGCGCGAATACCTTCTATAGGCTAATCTGACATTTTTACGAGATCACCGTCTATTTCTTTGGACGTAATGAAGAACGTATAGTCCCGTTTATAAATCACCGGATACTTAATAAAAACAAAAGATGTAGTTACGATTAATACTGGGAATTATTCGTGATTGCAGGGGCTGTATCATAATCTTAATTTCATTATTGTGCCTTCCAAATCGAATGAATAATTTCCGCAATGTATATTTATGATCCGAGTCGTTATCCTGTGTAAATATTAAATCTTACCAATCTTCATACGATGCTGTATACACGCTTTGAGTATAGTTTTCTTTTTTATTTTAATTTCTTCAATATTTAAAGGGATTAATTTTTCGCTTGACTTTCTCTGCAGGTTAACTCGTCGAAGATTTTTATTTAATTATTTATTCAAACTGCTTACATATGTTATTAATTTCGCGTCAAAATAATACTAAAAATTAGATGGATGTATTATAATAAAATGAAACAACAAAATCGTACTGCAATAATCATTTCGTTCAAAACGAATAAGTATCCAGTGATTTATGAATGGAAGCGTACCTAATCGATTTAGTGTAAATCGGAAATTAGTTTGGTACATCTAAATCCTTTTTCATCACCGTTAATATTAAAATGCACATAATGAACATAATGAACATAATGGAAACGTTCTGTGCAATTAAAGCCAAACATATTAATTGAATTAGCGTTTGTTATCAAGTTGAACTGTGCAAAGTTGTTTCTCATACGTGCATTTTTTGTGTACCTCAGTGTTAACGAAGAACGATTGATAGTTGTATTCTTCGCAAATCTACTTACGTTCCGTAGGCTAATAAATCAAACGAGATTCCACAAGATTCGCTCGTTCGCCTTTAATACGGCGCATTAATTAACCGACAAGCGCGGGGTTCGCGTTTCTGCTCAAAAAATCCCGCGAACCAACGAGTTATTATATCGTTCCGTGCAAACGTTGGCACAGGATACACCTGTGCACACAGAAAGAAACGGGGGGAATGCGCGAAAGAAGCGAAATAATTTTGTTTCTGACTCTTCTGCAGGGAAAGAGAGAGAGAGAGAGAGAGAGGCAGAAAGAAAGAAAGACAGAAAAATATACAACATACAGGATGTCCCGCAACCGGGTACAACCAGGTAGAGGGTGGTTCTATGGGGAAAAATAAATTGAAAATGTAAAATAAAATTTGTTCGTTTGAAGCCTCGTTTTTTTCGAGGAAATCGAGTTGGAAAATTTGCCAAGTATATTTGAATTTGGTTAATTTTGGACTGGATAGAAGACCGTTGTGAATATCTTTGCGTAATGTAAAAATGTACGTAAAGCAGAATATGTGAATATTTCTATACTGTCCATCAAAAACATGAATTCCATGGTAATAAATTAAATTACCTTCGTATATCGGAACATTAAGAGATTCTGAAGTCTTAAGTTTGATTAATTTTAGCATGAACAAGAGATAATTGTGTGTAACATATACCTTTGCATTTAAATTGTATCAAAAATATATATAAAATGGAATATGTGGTTATTTTATATTATTCATTGACGAAATAAATTCCATGGAATTGGTTAATAAAATGAATTACCTTCGTTTAGGATAACGAAACATCAATGAAAATTTTAACGTCATTGTTCGCATCGCTTACCTGAAACAGAAAATGAAATCGTTATTAGTTCTTTATCTATAAGCTATCTAATAGCTATTATACACGATAACGAATATATAAAATATCTGATTAACATCATTGTCACTATTCGCAGCGAGAAACGGAAATGAAAGGTATTGTAATAACAGATGAATGATTCTAAGGTGATATTGAAATGGCAATCATAGATTTTTTTAATGCGTTAATTCACGCAACATTGACACTCTTTAAGTATTCAAACTGTAATATGTCGAAAAATTACTCGTCGTATGAGAATATACATTCTACATAGAGCAATGATCTTTCGAACGCAGAAGTTGAACTTGTTTTTAATTCAAGTTGCTGAGACGAAATACATACTGAACGTACAACAAGCAAATCGAGTTGTAAAAGTTTTTCGCTCATTACATATTTGTTATACGTATAATGTAAAAAAGAGAAAGACAAAGAGGGAAACGAAAGGTCGGTCGACAGAAGCGCGAACGGCGAGCATCCAATTGGAAAGCGTGCAAGAAGGGGGTAAATAAACCCCTCGCAGGCGCCCGAGGGGTTTGCGAATCGCGGCCGATGAAAATTGCATTTCATCTCGATACACACGAGAAGTCGCCATTATCGAGTGGCGAGGATTTAATAAAAAATTCGAGTCAGGAGCGTGGAGGATCTCGGCGCGCGACCGACCGCGCTCGACACGGCCGAGCGGGATAAGGCGGGCAGGAGGTAAAGGGGTTGAAGAAGCCAAGCCAGCCGATTCGAGAGGAAGTGAGGGAGGAACGACCGGTTCGTTCGCGAACGGAATATCGAATAAAATCCTTGGCTCGTCGCGCGAGGATTCCGCGCCACGATAAACGCACCCTTCCAGCGAAATACTCTCTCTCTCTCTCTCTCACTCTGCGTTTCAAACTACTTTCGCCTGCCGATTCTCGGAGCTCAGGCGACCGTGCACGATCGAGTGGTCGTTCCGCGGAAATTTGAGTAGACTCGAATGGATCGGAGTAAAGTATTTCGGCAAATTTGCGATCCATCCAGAGAGAGATTCGGTATATCTTCCTCCTCCGTCGTCTATCCTGTCGATACGAAGATTCGTCTCGAGACCCCGGCGTGCAAAACGAATATATAGCAACCGTATAATTTATTACGAGATTCGTTTATTGTAAAGAAAATGTTAAGGAGTGCAAGAATTATTCGTTATATATTTGATTTCTAATCTTTTGCTTCGTGTAATTCCAATTGTACGAAATCTATTAAATTGCTAACGACATTAAATTTCAAATAATGTCCCTCTCGAACTTTCTCGATTTGAAGTTTTGTCTCCTTCGAAGATCAATTACTTTCGAAGTCGAACAATACTAACATCCTGCACTTTTTATATTTCTTTATATCATCTTTACATTGAAACTTTCTTTGGAAACAGAAAATCAGCCAGTGTTTACTTTATTTTGAGATGCCACACAGACATTTGGTGCAGTTCCGTTGAAACATTAATATTTTTGTTGCATTTCCGACTTCTACAGCGGAAGAATGTCTCTCAATTATTTAACTTCTTGTAATAGCCAGATCTTCCTTCAGTTTTTCTAAAGAAGCTTGAAGAGTCCCTGCATAAAATACAGTCGTGATTCAGAATTTATACGACTTCATCCCCAAACGAATTTAGACCAATCATGGTTCTGCACGGCATTGCATTAACAAAGAATTTTCTCAATGTACGAGATGCTTCCACTATCTCGTGCATTAATTCTCTACACGATCGTTCGAGACAGAATCCAAAGTTTAAACTTCCATTAAAGAAGCGTCTTCTCGTTTGAGGTACAACGGCGGGAAATTAATCCCACTGTTGGAGTGAGCACGGTTTCGCCAATCAACCGTAACGCTCGGGGCGTCATCAAGTCCTCTCGTTTAAAAGCAACAAGCAGAAGTGATTCAATCTCCGGGCGAAACGAACCACCATTTTTGAACAAACAGATAAACACGGAAATTAAGTATCCGTTAAAATCAACGATCCGCCGACGAGTCGACCGTCGGGATGATAGCCGACGTTCCAATTATCCGACGACCAGGCCCTCCAAAGTTTCCGAGCCGAGTCCTTGTAAATTCGCTTCCCAGATTGTATACCGATTAGTTTGCTCGTGGACCGAGGCGAGCGTAATTGCAGCCCCGCAGCGCGAGGACCGCGCGCGCGGCGGGGAAAATTAACGTGGCAGCTGGACCAGCCAGCGAACGTGTTCGACAGCTGCCAAATCAGTGCCAACGCGTTCCTCTCGTTCCAGTTTTGCTTGGGTGCCCGTCCAGCCCTCCCCTGTTCCCAAAGTCTGCGGACCATCTGTTTTACGAAGGTGTGTTCGACATGTGTTTCGGCTCGAATATCCGCCGTTTTCCACGCGAAATGTGTCCTTGACCCTCGATACACGCGTTGCTACTGAAACTCGGGCGAGAATGGAAATGAAATTTCCGTTCCACGCTGGAAATTGTAAGTGGAGAACGTAACGATGAGAATACACGGTAATGCTTGAAAAATTTTCCTCCATATTGTCGCGTGGACTACGATCAATCTTGTGAGTACAATGATCGCAGTCGGTGTTAACTCTTTGGAGTCCTGTGTGCACCGATTTTATTCCAGCAAATTTTACACTTAGAACATCAATGACGTATTTACGGATAAATTTATAATAAAAGAGCAGACATTATTTGTAAAAATATATATAATTATGCAATTTGTACAATTATACACTTGGACAATTCGACGTTTATGCAAAAAGCGCTGTAACTCGTCCGATAGCTCGTGTAGAATCCAATTGGCTTCGTCTGTACTCTCAAGTGTCATTTATAGTCTACAAAGTCCTTATTCCTTCTAGGAATCTCGCAGGTCCTAGAAGGTCGGAGGGTCCTCTCTATCAGGAATTTCATTGTACCATCGACTTTCTTTACGCACTATTCTTCAATTCCTTCGATTTAAGCGCAGACTTGTCAAAGTATACTTTGGAAATAAGTAACAAAGTTAGACAAATGGTCGTTAGACTTCTCGAACGAACAAAGATTTAAAGTGCAAATATAGATCACACGTTTGCAGCTGATGAAATCAGAATGATGGACACAGCGTCTACGTGACGTCTTCAGCAACAATCTAATCTCCCGTCTTACATTTATATGTCTCAACGTACATTCCCGACCTCTCATTTGCTTCGTTTTAAAAACTCGATCGAGAGAGGTTGCCGAGGAACCTGGCCACGATTTGCAGCATCAACTATCCAAGCTTCCCTCGAGGAACACCAACAAGCCGGGGTCTTAAACTCGTCTTAAACTTCGGTCGAGAAATACAAAAGGTAAGACGGAGGCAAAGCCCGGGCGAATGCTCCGCGAGTTTGGAAGAGTGGTGGAAAAAGGAGACCCGGGGACAAAGACGAGAGAGAGAGAGAGAGAGGAAGAAAACGGTGGACGACGAGTTCTCGCAGGTAGACAGAGGAGAAGTAGAGAAATTTCAACGAGAAATGACGGATTGTGCTGGTTCATCGGGACGTAGCGCGCGGCACAGGCATTTTCTCTCTCTCCTTTCTCTTTTTCTCTCCCTCTTTGTCTCTGTTTCTCTCTCTCTTTCTTTCTGTGTTCTAACTCTCTCGCGAAAACGTCGCGGTGGCTCGTTGAGCTCGTTTAAAAGAACGACAAGAAAAACAATGGCGACGAAAGCGACGCGACCCGACAGGCCGACCACCAACGCCGCCGCGGATCCTTTTAAACCAAGACACTTCAACTTCCGTTTCCTGCGGTCGCCTGCACTTTGCGTGGTAATCACTTTAATGCGACTGCTTATTATTTTAATGCGCTCGGTCATCGCCAAACCGAAACCCGTCTACCGTCTTTGAAACGGTTTTCCCCTTGCCTGCGCGTTCTCTCTCTCTCTCTCTCTCTCTCTCTTCTATTTCTCTTGGTAATAATTTACATTTTGATACCTCTTTTGATACTGTGACCATCCTTAGGGATGTAATTCGATCTGAAACATTTTACTCGTGAATTTTTCTTCACGGCGTTAACTCTCGCTGCAAACACTTTGAAAAATCGATCGTTCAATATAGTGGAGATTTCAAGCAATGTAAAGTCACTTTTAGAGAACTTTTTTTTTCTAGAAAATTTTGCAGCGTGAAGAAGTTGAACGACTCAAGTGCGGTAATAGTAGTTTGGCCATGGGGAATTAGTGTTTAGTTTAAAGAAGTTTGAAAAAGAAGATAAAATTCAGTAAAAAGTGTCGCAAATTTTAAAAATACGAAATTCAAAGATACGTAATCCGAATCTAACTATACATTCAAACTCAGACGAAAGAGAATGACCATTCAATTCAGTGATAAAATGCAATTCGATAGGAATGAAAACAATAAAAGTCTGGTAAAATTCCAAATAAACTAAATACTAAAAAGGATCTAAATCTGATCCACTTTCCACCAGTTAAAGGCACTACTTATAATCGCTTTGAACGAATCCTCGACAACAAATTGAAGTACGAAAAAAATGTGAAACAGGGACCAAATTATCATCCGTCGTTTTTCTTTTCAACCCTCGTTTGTTGAACGCTGCTTCGCGATCGAGAAATATTAATTCCATCGAATGACGAGGCCGATCGTATAATACGTGTTACTTCAGTTACCGAGCGTCCGGCAAAAAGCGCCGTTGACTCGACTCACGGTAAGAAACTGGCGCAACGACGGTGTGCAATTAGTCTGGTAGATTGTCGATGATAGACAAGCGTAGAATACGCGTATCGAAACATCCGTTGACGTGCTCAATTTCCTCCCGATAAGCCGGTGTTTAATGGCGGCACGTTTCGTTTGACCGGAAATTTCGCGGATGACGCGAGTCAATTAGAAGCCGGATGAAGCACCTTTCGTGGGTTCTTCTGGGCTCTCTAGCGGCAGACTGGCCGGTGCTGGGTAATGGAGAACCCTCTCGATCGGCGCGCGAGACTCGATATTAATTTTCGAGAGCGACAGCCAGTCGCTGAATGCCAATGAACCAGCCGGGCAAAAAACCGGACCGACGGTTTCTGATTCACTCGTCGCTTCCCTACGATGCCGGCATGCCGAACAGACCGCCCGCCCGTGCTTCGTGATTCCACTGATAATGAAACTTCGTGATACCGGTGAATTATCGTGATTCTTACAAATTTCAACGGGCACTCGTGTCGTTTCTATTTTAACTGCAACAGCGCATCCATTCCTTACGCTCTATATATATATATATATAAATATAGATTTTTTCTATTGCCATACCTTTTTACACTTCGGCGTTTTGATTGCACGTGACCAAATTACCGATTAAAGAACGCTTGTTTCTGTTGTCGGTGCCAATTCTTGCATTCTGATTCCACTGATAATTAAATTCGTGATATTCGTGAATTTTCATAGTTTCGTATTATTCGTATTCATATCCGACTTGGAGCGATTAGACTACAATTTACTATGTTACTTTTATATATTAATTTCTTGTAACATTTCATAAAATATGTGTAATGAATTTCCATTTTAGTCGTTCTCTTATTTATCACCTGTTTTATTCTTACGGAAGGAGATATACTTTTGTAACGTTCACTGTTATTATTAATGTTACTATTAATTTACGTTTTGGAAGTTGCTTCGAGTAGACTCATCATATTGTTGCAATGTTCATTTAATAAATTATTTTACTTGTTGTACGCTATGCTGGTCAGTCGTAAATTTAACATAATATAAAGCGTATATCCGAGGAGGAAGTTGTCTCAAATTTTTTAGTTCAATCTTCCACTACTGCATTTCAATGTCATTCGAAATTGCTCTCATCGTTTAGTCAAAGCAATTTCTCTGAATTTCCTCCGCTCTCACAACCTGCGTACTATCGATCAGTCATTCCATCAACCACGACACCGGAAACCAGGTCATCATCCGCTCTCCTGTTCATCCTGCAGGATGAAAAAGCACATCCCAAAGACCGCATTCCGCCATTGAACGACAAGCAAATCCGGTTCGCTAGCGAACGTAACGGTTTCATCGAGCGGATGGAAAAGAAGATAGACCGCGGTCTTTTTCAGCGAGGTAAAGGTATCGGATACTAGAAATTAGATCAAGTATCTCACAAACATATTCGAATCTTTCGTCATTGGATCCGAAATTTCTGTAAATATTTCGAATGCTGATGATACACGAGGTAGCTTCACGAGTACTCATGGAAACGAAGACAATACGAATGCAATCGTTGGGACGTCAATTATCAGATAGTATTTGTCGGAATATTCTGTTATCTGAACTACTTTATAGATACGCATGTTGTCGACACAGTATTTCCTTCTATCAAAATCGTTGAAGGTTCATAGAAGAACATATAATATAACATACCAACTATAATATATTATTTATCATAGAAGAACATTCCACTATAATATATTATTTTAGGGCATTTGAAGCGAACGCAGCAAAGTTAATTAGGAAAACGAAGAACAATGAACATGCAACAAAGTTACGGTACTTAATAAAGCTGTTCTGTTCTGTTAGAACAGCCCAATTCCGACAATCGGAATTCTACGTCCAAGTAGTTTCAAATATTGATGGACGATCAGAGAAAAAGAAAAAGCTCACAGAGCTCTGTTTTCCAAGATTCGAGTGTTGTTCGTGAACGCTAAATACAAACACTGAACTGTTCACAGGTACATTTTCGAAATCTATAGATAGTGGTCGTAGCTTGAACAAAATGAGCCGAAATACTTTCACTTTCGAGCAAACGTACAAGTGGCGGAAACCCGCGAAACGAGACTTGACTCGGATTCGCAAGTACTCGTATCGAACTTGATCCCATCCCTATCGATCGCGGCGGCGAAAAGGGACGCATCCGGCCGATCCTCGATAGCCAATGCGCCGGATTAATCCCAACAAACCGGCGGGTTAGTGAACTAGAACGGCGGCAGCTCGGCCGCGATGTCAAAGCGAATATGCAGTCCGTTCATTTGATTTTTTGCCGGCTTTAATCCCCGCTCGGCCGTGTAACCATCGGCGGAGGTTTTATTCATGCGACGCCCGTATTAAAAAGGCATCCGTATGACGTTAAATCGCGTCAAAGGACGCGGCGCGCGGCAACGCGGCCGCATTATCGATTCCGCGGCTTTTAATCCGCGGGAACACGCGCGTACTCCTCCTCCTCCTCCTCTATCTCCACCATGCGTAGCCTCCGTGCTCTTCTAACGCTCGTGCTCCTACTGTTCCTCTCCCCGTTCTGATTTCGTGCTTTAATAACTGATAACTCACGTGAACGAGCGCGCGCCGATGCAACGAGGGTTCGACGCAGCGACATCCATTTTCTCTGATTTATCGCACGCCGGAGAGCGTGTCGTGACCCTGTTACGCGAGCGACGATTAGTATTTGTCCTGCTCGAAAAACAGGCAATCGCCGATGCTAAACGCTCCTCGACGCTTCTGCCAATGGTACAACAAGGTTGTACGTTCCGTGACGCGACGTAGAAGAGAAATGGACGAACGAGGATGATCACGGGTCGCGGTCGGTTTCGAAAGCATCGCTCTTGATTTCACGCGATGGTGTGAGAGAGAAGGCGGGTAATTAGGCTCGTGTGGGTTTTTTGAAATTATAAATCGGGTCGATCTTTGAAGGTTTGTCGACGTATAAATATATTCGGGACCAGATCAAGGGAAATATTACATGATATAGATGGAACATTAGTCGCAGATTGAAATCTGATTTGTAAAAAAATTATTAATAAGTTTGTAATTATTATTAACTTTATTTTTGAGTGACTTGTTCAATTTTTGCCAACTCTTTAGTTTGTAGTTTTCAATGCCTTTTCAACAGTATCATCGCTATAAACTTGTTGAAATCATTAAGAATTGTTCATTTACTTGTCATCTTCCATTCAATGAACGAATATCTAACGATATCCATTAATTTTTAGAAATCTATTATTCATGGAATTTAAATTAAAAAAAAAAAATTTATCACAGGTTCATTAAATGCTCATAAAAATACAAATTGTAAATGTAACAAGACTTGTAGAAAACATGTGAAATTATTGAATAAAGAGAACGTAGAAATATAATAACGCAGGACAAAACTTTTGTGGATTTCCACTGGAAATCACTATGTAAGTTCCAATGTGAAGCGTGATTACACGTTTCCAAAAATATAATTTTTATCGATACAACTGGCCCAAGATACAACGCAACAATCATCTTTACCGGGTGAACCACTTCCGGCGGAAAGCAGGACGCGCAGCTGGTCGATTGTTCGTCGAAGAAGCAGCGTCTCGATTGAGAACGAGTCTCCGCAACGTAGCTCAAGCGGTTTTGACGATCGTATCGCATCGTTCGGAATTTCTTCGACAGGAATTTATGGCGGTATTGTTTCTTGATGAAAGTGGACCAGCTGGAAAGGCGCGGGATTTTGCGGTTCAAAGAATCGGAATCACGGGGGAGTTTGGAAGAGCGAGCTTCTTTGACGACTGAATCGGCCGTCCTTTCGGTATCTCGAAACGTCGAACAACTGCAGGAATTTCTGCAGTGAACGAGTCTTCCCCCGACATAGATATTAGGAGGGATTCTTGAAATATTGCGAGAGACGATCCTTCTTTATTTTTGCACAGTTCGTTTATTAGACGCAGCAGTCGACACGTGTATCTCTTGACAGTGATTCAAATAATTATTGCAAGTATTGATAAATATTAATTTACGTTCATATTGAATTTTCTAGGTTCAAAGAATCAAGAGAAGAAGAGCTCTTTTATTTTCATGAGTAAAAGAGCTTACTTTCGTGCAGCTCTCGTTGTTCCATTATGCAGCTGATTTTATATTACTCTTTGCAGTGATTTGTTAAATACATGTGAAGAAGTGGAATCTATTAGCAAAAAGTTTACTTCGCTCTTAAGCGTTTTAACACAGTATCTCGCAATTTTCCTGTGAACCACGTACAACTGCAAAGTTGTAAATGCAACATATTATGCATGCAACGAGCCAGTGCGAACCATACATGTTATACATATTGCATATGTAGATGAGAAGAAGATACCTTCTACTATCTTTATATGTCCTCTAATACTGTAAAACAATGTAGAAGATTCTACATCTTTCTTTAAGTAGATGCGTATACGGATTTCGAGCAGCAGCGTGCTACAAAATAATACAACATTTTATGAGAAAAATGTGTCAAATTTTGACGAACAAAGGTCAAGCAAGTACAGGGCAACAGGATCCTGTATTTTCGAGGCTCGCAACGATTCATTTTCCTCGGTTGCACACTGGCTGCCGCTGCTGCCCGCTCACTTACTTATGCTTCATGCTCTACTTATCGAGAACCGGAGTTCCCTCTTGCCTGCGAGCTGCACTCGCCAGTGTCTTTGTTGCGCGTTCCAGTTCGCGCTATTAGTCCGGCGATCGTGTAACGCGATCGTTCCGCGGCCGCTGAATAACGACCGCGATTGCCTCGCTGCCTTTTGCCAACCTTCCTACCGGGGCCAGCTCCGCTATCCTTCGCTAATGCAATGTCACCGCGGTTACGCTTTCTTCCTATTATCCCGCCGCGCGAATCTAACGAACGACGAATCACGAGATTCTAGCAAGTCACGTGCTTCGTAGGGTGGAAGAAGGACGTGATTGATCTTCCTGTGGAAGGATTTTAATTTTACTATCCACGGGACTATGGCTTTTTCACGGAGTAGCGTGTGTGACGTGCACAGTTTGCTGATTTAAGGAATAATTTTAATATTTCGTACTTAACGTAGCTGATCAAATTTTTAAATTACATTATATGATAGAAATACACGGTACTACGGTGAATTTTGTAGAGCTATGTACACACGTACAATATTTATTATTATGAGAAGAACGATTCTTCGTTGGAAGCGAAAAATTTAATTTCAAACTACCCACTCGTCGGAAAAATAATAAACTCGAGCCAACAGTTTAAAAAACTACAACAGCCGATGCACGTGTACATCTATATATTATTTCGAGAGGAAATAAAAAAAAAAAAAAAAAGAAACGATCGAATAAACTAATCAAAAATATCCACAACATCCATCACGAGTATTAGTACATGTTGGGAATATAAAATTTCTCACGTTCATCGGAAATATACAGAGATAGGTATGATGTACGACTGGACATAAAAATATTCAGCCACCTGAACGTTTCACGCATTCAATTTCGAAATTTTCAAAGGATCAGTCTATCACCGCGAAGCGGAATAACAAATATTTGTTGAAAATAGATTTCACGTTTATTTTATCTCCTCTATCAACGTTCATATTGTCAAATTGAATTTACATTAATTTTATATGTACATTATAGATAAATGTTTCTGCGATTTTAGACTTTATTGTCACTCAGTTTATTTAGTTCCAATTCGTGTTCCTCTACCAACTACAATATATTAATATTAATATCGAATAGGTATATATAGACAACGAATCATTTTATTATACAAAATCATATTTCCAATTTGTTAATGTAAGATCAAAATCCTGTTTGAAATTTCACAAAGACTTCTATGGCAATGAGTGTAGAGTATTAATCCTTTGAACACTGTGATGTCCGAATATTTTAAAAGTTTCTTTATAAAAGGAATTTTTAATACTTACGAAAAGAATTATTCGAATACCTCTTAACGCTTACAAAGAGAATCGTTCAAAAATATTTATGAAATTAATTCGCATGGACCTGTCACGAAGCGATACTGGTTCTCGATCGTCGAACAAAAGAAACAAAATTACGAAATAACAGATTTTAACCGTCGTGCAATTAAGAGAATGTATAACGCAGAGAGACGAATGCATACACCAGTCAATAAAGATCTCTCACGTTACTGTTCTTTGATTTGCAAAGATGAACCGCAACGTCACCATGATATTCTTAGACGCGCGAGAAAATAGGTCGCAGTTTGAACTGGATTGAATGAAACCACATTATTAGAAACGAGATGTAACATAGCTGTTTCAGATCGAGATAAGACGAGACGTTAGTACTGTTTGAGTAGATGTCAAATGGAAGTTTCACCCGAGGGTTCGTTCTTTTTCGAGTGCGTTCCAACGTAAGTGTTCTACCGAGTGACTTGGTAGAAGCCTCAATAGCCCGTAACTATTCCGCAGACATTGACAAACTAAATTTACTAACTACTCTATTCGACGATGGAACGAAGCAACTTCTGCGCGTTCGACTCGTTTGTAACAACACTCGAGAGTGATCGAATCGGTGCAGGAGGAACAATGAATTCCAACAATCGCTGCCAATCGTGCGAATAAGACGGTATTCTATCCGCTTCGAATACCGTTCCAATGCATTTCCATCATTTTCTCTCTCTTTTCGATCTTCAAATTTTATTTCATTCTTTCACCACCGTTACGTGATGATCTCATTTCAATTTAGGACATCACTGTATTTATTGTCCAAAAAATGAAACTAGTTTATAACGAACTTTTCATAAAAGAAACTAAACAACACGAAATAATTCATTATATTTACTATTATTGGTAGTTCGCATTATATTCTATGATCGTTAATGACTACAGTCTTTGGTCATTGAATCAGAATCTTTCAAAATTTCATCCAACATTTAATTACGCGTTATATAATGACAATTAAATCTAACAGGGACTATTGTTAATAGCCTGCTAATAAAATATAATTTAAAGTAAAATCTCACTTTTTGAAATGGTTCTTTGCAAAAGATAGAAATTTTGCGCTTTAATCGTCGGTGAATTGAACTATCTTTCATCCTCTACTGTACACCATTCCTACACGTGTGGCTCTGAAACGACCGTCGATAGATAATTTTAATCATCCCCGTAACGCAGCAATGGACACTCGGTTGGCCATATTAGGGACAAGATCAGAATTAAGATCGGAACAGGATCGGAGAACGGGATAATCAGTGTGTGCTAGCTGGAAATCAATAAAGCCTCCCACGCGGCCGGAACGGTCGCCAAGACGTTTAATTGGAGCACGGTTATTAAAATATCTCCTTCGATCGGAGCCAGTTACGTGAGGAATCCGCGCAATCTGAGCCTGTTACCCGTCGACCTCGCTCCGTCGTGGAATTACGCGCAGGAATTCGAGAAGGACCAGCAGAGATCGAGAGGACAGGGCCAACAATTTTATCGTTCCGTGGAATTTATTAAAAAAATTCATTGCTCACGACGGTGGATAACATTTAATTCGTTTCGTTATCACGTCCGAGGACCGTCACGGATAGCGATGGGATCAAGTCAAGATTTCCACGTGTACCAGCGAAATCAAGTCAAATCCACAGCAGAAAGTTCGATTGCCACTCGTCAAAGATGATGTTTAACTGTATTTGCTTATACAGTTAGTCAAATTATACACGCTGGTAATCTTGCCAATCTTGGAACACGCAACTGCACTTGTAAGTACTTTGACATTTGAAAGAATCGAAACTCTTGAAAGTATTGAGTAACCATGAGTTGTCGAGTGCGTCGTTATAAGCTTATTAAAGTTATGTACATTATATAGCCCATTAAAATCGCACGATTATCATAAATGTTAATTGTCTCCACTTTCTATCGAAAACAAATCATTGAACAGAGTAAATAATTTGAGATTCAAATGTCAGAAAATGATAGTCCTCAAATTTCGTTTAGTAAATTCTCGTCCCCCACTTACAATCATTGTATTGAAATCAGTATGGGGAACATTTTTTTCAAAGGTCCAGAGGTATGTTTCACACAGAGCCCTGAACTTTCACGCACATTTTCTTCTCTTGACTACTTGTAAGTTGTCCGGACATTGTTCACGGACGGTGTCAGTCATGCTTAATGCACATTTGAGCCCATCGCTACCAACGGAATTCTTCGCCACCTTTCTCCTTCACTTGGACCCTCCTCCGCCAGAGCGGTTTCCAACATTTTCACGATTTATATTTCCTAACGAGTACTCTTTCCCTTTCTCTGTTCTTTTATTTCACCATTGTTCGTCCGACTCGAAAGAGACGACAAAAAAATGAAAAAAAAAAAAAAAAAAGGAAAAAAAGAAACGAGCGAAAACTCGCGTCCCCCTCCCCCTCCCCCTCCTCCCTCGCGTATTAGCCACTTTGCTCGCGTGCATTGTCCATAGGAAGCCGTCAATAGCACGCGCGCACGGGGGCAGGGAAAAAACCGACGTATTACGCTCGATCGAAAAACACACGCGCGAACGTGCGGTCCCTTCTGGCTACCACCCGTTTTGCGCGATCAAACCGCGTTCCGGCATTATCGGCTACCGAAAATAGCGTGCAAACGCAATTTCGCTGGGTTTTTATATAGCGATTCGCGGAACGCGCCACTCGAAAGTGCTTCAGAAGCGGCACCAATTTATCGGCTAACCGTAACGCGACCGAGGGGTTGATTTTGCACGGTTCATCATTCCTTTTTTTGTTTCATTTCTTTTTTCATTTTATTTTTCTATTTTTATATACGCTCCGCTCGTCGTGCGAAACGCCGGCGAAAAGACTCGAACGCGATACGTTTGAAGAGCCCTCGACGCGATCGTTCTCGGAACATCGGAGAGAGGTGGTTTCCGCGCGTTCGTAAACGCGCTCCCGCAACTTCGGAGCGCGAGTTCGTCCCTTTGAATGAGAAATGTGAGCGAGAAATGGGTCGTTCTCTCGCCTGTTTTTCAAACGATCGTCCGAATAGTTGGAAACAGTGGAATGATTTGTTCTTCGTTGAAGATGAAGAATTGGAAAATAATTTTTACCCGAATTAAGACGTAATTCATCATCTTCTTCTTCGTGAAATTTTGCAAAAATTGCAGAATCGATGATTACTCACAGCGCCTCGGAAACTGAATTTTCAACTCAACTTAAAAATTTGCCGTGACTGACGTTCCTTTACTAATTTATAATTTTTCTAGAGCTGCAAAAGCAGAATGTATTCAGCAGACGAACAGAATTATTTGCAAATTTCATTTCGCAAAAATAACATATCATCACAGAAAACTGAAATATCGATCTCGTGGCAAAACGTGTACAAAAGGATCGAACGTTGCGAGAAAGAAGCAGCGCGAAATTTCAATCGTTCGACTGCGTTGACTGTAATTCCTAGGGGGAAAAAAAATCACTTTGTGCGAGGAGGTCTTTGATCGAAAGAAACGACGAAGAAAATTAGAGCCTCAAAGGAATATTCATAGAGGCACAAGGCGGTATCGAACACGAGATCCACTGTTTTCGTGGTTTCGAGATGGGTATAATGGTACCGATTGTACCTCTGACAATGCGACGTGACAGCAACTCTGTTACCGTGACGAAGTCCCAAGTCACGCACGTACTCCGATAGTGTCCATCCATTCGCGGCATTCCAACCATTTTTCAAACGTAATCGTTCTGGTTGAGCATCGCTGTACTTCTTTATATATGTCGGTTAGACATACGCGTACACATGAGCACATTCGCACGTTTACCACAGACATTTATGTTCGTACGTATTACATAAAATATCTTGAAATTCCATTAGTACTGTAACGATACACGACCATTACACTATGATTATATTGGCAAAATTTCAAAGCAGTTTCAGAGTCCCATTATATTGGCAAAATTTCAGAGTCCCTCGTCGGCTATCGTTGAACGTGTGTTTACATTTACGTTTATTGCAAAAGGAAGACATAAATAGGCAAAAATAAATAAAATAGTGTTTGTTCTAATAATATTTAGTAGGTACAACGAATCTCTGTTATATTACTTGAAACGTTAATTTGTATGAAATGCAAACTATACATACTTTTACGTACAAACGCACTAAAGAAATTTCGAAATGTTTCGCGTACAGTTACAGTGACTGTAAAAAATTCTGATGCACATCTTTCGCCCATTTTCGTATGATACGATATAAATATAGTTAACTGATGCAAAATATAATACCACGATAAATAGAATAACGTGAGAATGGTTAATCCAATTTTGGAATCTTGTCTCAGGCCATCACACAGTGAGTATTTCTTGACAACAACTCTAATTATTATTGGATCGACTTGCATTAGATCAATTTAGATCAACTGATACCATATCACATTTAATTTCATTTAATTTCATTTAATCACGCGTACAATTGATCAAATCTTAATTAATAACAATTAATCAATATCTCGAGGAAAAAAACTCACTTCCTTGAATTTAATTGCTAGAAAGAATGGTAATGGTAACCACTAATTTCAAGGACATTTATAACCGGTTCTTTCCCTTCATGATCGATTTATTTAAATCTACGAGAATCCTGCAAAATGTTCTTCAATGTTTACGACATAATATTTATAATCGAGCAGATCAAATATTTAAACAGCACGTGTCCAAGCACTTGTGAACGATAGTGCATATGTAAAAGTTTCCGAGTAATTTCGTGACTCTGCGTCCTCCAAAGGTTCACCATGATAACGATAATAATCGCCCTGCAAAGAAACACACAAATGTGCATATTACGGCACTTCGGCCGCGCGTAAAAGGTTCCTTGGATCCGGATCGTTGGATCCGCAACATCAATTGACTATCGGCGAAACGCGTTTAATTTGCAACGCGAGCGGAGAACCATTACGAGGTGGATCGAGTTGTAAATACGCGTCTCGTCGCGTTCCTTTTGAAAATACGCGCGCTCCTTCTGCGCTCGCATCCACTTGATCGATCGATCGAGGGAACAATGGCGGCAGCCGACGACTCGTCCGGCGGGCCTCCATGCAAATGAGCACAGGATGCGCGACGCGACGTTGGACGGTGCAAGAATCGCAATTCCACGTTCGCTTGGATTAAGAATGTTGTAGGGTCGATGGTTACCAGGGAAGTTTCTCGATTGTTTCCGGGCTTCAGCTGGTGTTTCGACACCAGAATTAAATGGCAAAACTCGAAGATGAACGACGAATTCGTAGCTTTTCTGACTTCTTATAAAATACGTACTTGCATCAAATATTTTGCGTACACAATACACATTCTTAGATTTCTCTCAAGTTAGTCGCTACATTGTTATATCAGTAAAACATCAAAATATTTTGCAAACACACGATGTATTTACAAAGTGTTGAAACGCTTGAGCATCCGTGCAAGTGGATGAGCAAAAGCGGAAATTCCTCCAACCGTCTGTAATAATCGTTCGCAACATCGTTTCATAATAAATCCCAGCTGGAACGCCGTAAATCACGGCCATAGTCGACCGTTCGAGCCTACTGTTATTTCGTCACCCGAGTGAAAATAGAAGGCAACACGTGTCAGCAATTTGATCAGCAATAGGATCGGGATTCTCGTAGTATCGATACAGCACTGAGCGTGACCATATGGCACACCGTAGGTAGCCACGAAGCTGCGAGTCCATGGTGGGCCATGCAGCAACACCTGGCACCTGGGTCCTGTTCTCTCTCTCTTCGAGAGACGGCGATCGTGTGTCGTCGACAACATTCGTCCGAGAACATTCCAAGCACGTAGCTAGTTCCACGAATGCAAAATGACACGACTGGAGAGAAATAATGAGGTGGTCATGGGAAATGGCGATGCCCGTAAATCCCTCCGAACGTCGCTCACCATTATGTTTTATGGGTTTCAATTTCCTCGAGGTCGACGCGCGATTTCCACCTTTGGCCCGTGTCCCGACTCGAAATTTGGCGACTCGCGACCCCATCCTTTGCCATATTTCATACGCATCTCTCTCTCTCTCTCTCTCTCTCTCTTTCTGCCAGCCATGTTGGGCATCAATTTTAATTACCATGCTCCACTGACTCCAACTCCAACGCAAAACGAACCCTCGATCATTCGGTTTCCCTTTATCATTGTTCGGGATAGTAACGCAGATTTCTCCGACTTTGTGTAAATTAACATGTGTAAATTAACAGTTTCGAAAGGAACTTGCCGTTTCAGTGACGCGAAATTAATCAGGTTTTACAATAAGTTTAGTCACATTTTATGTACGTATTGTATATATTCTTTATTGTGCAGGATATGTTCTGTCCAACGGATGATGTAGTGAACTGTCTTTCTTGCCACAATTTTATCGCGTTAGAAACGGTTCCGCTAAATAACTCGTAATTTCCACGTATGTCGTTCCGAATTTTTCAAACTTGGCCAGTACACGCCTCGTAATAGCACTTACACGGCACAACACGAAGGCGTAACGTACATTCACAAGACGCAAGTGCTGGAACAGCATCGTCAGCTGTACTGTATACAACAGCACGGGACTCTCGAGAGACTCGAATTAGGATCTTCAGTTTACAGAATTCGCCTCCCCGAGCGTCTATATCTCTAACCAGATGCTGGCCGTAAACTCACTCGCCAACGAGCTAAAACCCTGCGCGAAACCCTCGGGTCTAAACCGAAGAATAGCCGAATGGAACAACTTCTAGCGGCATTCCAGGGAATTCAGCGGAAAGCCGCCGGCTCAAAGCAGCACTCTCCGCGAATGAAAGAATTCGCGAGACCAAAGAGGCTGCCAAGCCAGCGGTCCCTTCCATCGCGAGCCAAGAGAGAAAGAGAGAGGATTCCCCCGCCTTTCTTTCCCGAAAAACGCGGAGAAAAATCCGCCGCGATTCCATTACTTTCGACATTGTGGCCTAGACACACCCACTGGGTTCGGGGCAATGATTCTCGCTGCGAACTGCCGGAGAACTTGCCACGCCGAGCCGGGGACACTTGTACTCGGCCCGAAAACACGTAAATAAAGCTGAAACGGTGGTCTTGGGATGGGCGAAGAGAGAAAATTCATGGACGAACGACCAAAACGACGATGCACAGGGACGAAGAATAAGGAGAAGGAAGGAAGGAAGGAAGGAAGGAAGGAAGGAAGGAAGGAAGGAAGACTCGTAGAGTTATTCGCGTGGCGAGCAACACCGCAAAAAGGAGGAACGAGCGTGAACAGGAGATGTCGACGCGCTTTTCACCGGCGAGAGGTCGCTCGACTTTTACGCGTCAAATAAATGTCACTTTTTACGAGAGAGATTTATATTTACTATACATTGTATCAACTATCATTTGCCAAGTATGTACTTGGATAGTTATATTTTTGCCACATCTTCGACTTTTGCGACGAACGAATCTTTCTGTATTTAATAACTAGCTGATATCATATGAAAAATTTATACGTAAAAATTGCACGAATTATTGAATTATGAAAATCGGTACTTTTCTGTTGCAATGAAATATTATTAATTTTGCTACTAAATTGTTTCAACGACACGCGCTCGAAACAGACTTTAGATTGAAAGTTGTCAGCCGAAGGAAGAGACGTTCCCTTTCGGAAAATTTTTCGGCGAACAGAGGGAAACTTTCTGTATCCGGTTCTCTTGCCTCTCCACTGGTCGTTACAATGAAATCAGGTTGCCGCTGCCGGCGCTGTTGAAAGGAACTGTTTCGCTTCCGAGGTAACGAGAAACGAGACTCGATGATGAAATACTCTGTGTATTGTGCGACCGTACTTGCAATTTTCTATCCCTATGCATCTGATACGACACCGTATCTACTCGCGCTTTCGAGGTATCGCGTGTTCGAAGAACTTCTATCGAAGATTCCTGCGTGATACGCGTAGAAGTGTGAGAGGAGTTCTTGGAAATTGAACGTACAATTCGTTTTTATCAAGCGCAGCTTGCGCTAAGAAACGTTTCTTGATTTATCATTCGATTGGTTTCTAGATACCTTCCCCGAGGTAAAAAATATTTTTGAAATGTGTTCTTTCGAAAGTATTTGTGGATATTCGTCGTGGAAGGGCTTGTACAATCTTCTCTATTGTTTGTGTTACACAAAACATCTTTTACGTTTCATTTGTACAACGGAGAAACGATTATTATGACTGTATTGGCAAAATTCAACGTCGATCTGAAAATGTGTATCCGAGTTACAAGATATTTAAGGTAAACATATACTTGATAAAAAAATCAATATATACCTACATTAGTAAAACTTGAAATTAATTTGATTATAATACTCATGTAAGAAATATTGAAAATGAATATCACGAGTATCAAAGATAAATTAATATTATTACGCTGAATATATTAAGGCTTGCTGACATAATGAATAATCGATCGTATAACGTAACAAATATATAGTTTCTACACACAACTGTCCATGCGTTCAATAAAAATTTGTATTATACTTCTAGGAACTCTGTCCTCTGTAACAGCGCCTATCTCTTTAATCAATTTTCCAATTTCCTTATTCATAACCCCCCGTATCCGCACGTACGTATCTGTATCGTGCATCGTTCCCATGGTAGAATCCGGGTTCCATCGATCTCTACGTAAACTCTGCGCAAAACCTGTCCCATTTCACTGGATATATCTCGCAAGAAATAAGCTACGAGGAACCAGACGAGAAACCGATCGCCGGGACCGGGCCGTGCAAGTTGGAAGGGAACACAATACAAAGACGTTCGCCAACCAGTTGTCGCCCCCTCGGCTGAATATGTATCGAAATGGAATACAGTCGGATCACGGTGGCCAGAGTGTTTCGCATAGGGTAACGCGCCGCGAGACCATCGACCGTTCATGACCGGTTCCCTCTCACTCCCTCTCTCACACTCTCGTTCTCTCTCTCTCTCTCTCTGTCTCTCCGTTTCTCTGTTAACTTCGCCTGGCCGCGGTGAATAAATTTCCGAAGGTCCGGCAGCCGGCTTGGTCGCGGTCTCTGCGCTCCTTTTATTTCGAATTTCCCGCCCACTCGAGGGGAACACGCGGATCGCTCGCCGGCCACCGCAACACGCTGAATTTCGTCGAACTCGAATTTCATCGTCCCACACGGCCACCCGAGATAATTCGGGGGAATTCTGGTCGGGAGGACGGAAGATTAATTACGTTTGCTCTTTCTTCTTTGGCTTTCGAAGACGGATCGCTCGTTTCGTGTTGATAATTCTTCGCTTTGTTAATCGAAACTTCTGTCCTTTTCTCTCTCTCTCTCTCTCGACGAAACAACTCTTTTTCATTTGGAAAGTGTATCTTTCAAATTCTGAATGACTGATTTTGGAACTTGACCATCAATGATTAAACAGATCGTTCGATATCGTCAGTTCTAGTACCGATGAAAACAAAGAAAAGAAAATAAATAGAACGCACATATAAGACACAAATGGAAATCCTGCACAAGCATCGGTGAGAGAAAGCTAATGCTTCAAATATCAGTTTCTTTCGTTCGCCAATGAAAAAACAAATTAAGCCAACGCCGCGAGCGCGCAAACACACGAGACAGAAAAAGAGTTACGAAAAAGAGAAAGAAAGAACCGAAGAAGAAAAATCGCCGTTTCGATCAGAGCGCCTCCTCCCCCAGGAGAAGATTCTGCGCCATCAATGGCGAAGGATTTATCGGGAGTTGGAGGACCACGGAGGGAAGTTAATCGCATACGTGGGTCGCTGAAATACGAAATACTCCGCGATTCGCCTTAATTTCACGGGATCGGGAATGTGGGGAGAGGCAGTGGATCAGGGAGGGAACTAAGAGGATCCAGAGAAATCCACCCGAAAACGGAGAAAGGGAGACGGGCGCGGAGTGCACGTCACGATGATAAATCGAGCGCGCGAGAGAGGCAACGAGGTTGGGGTGCGGCGTACGGTCACCCTAGCGAGACACAATCTTTTCCTATTAGCCGCGCATGGAACCTTAAAAACGTTGCCAAAAAAGGGGGAACGGAAAAACGAGGAGAAGCCTCCGACGGCGCGCGGCTCCCCCCGTGAATTATTGCCGCGACGCGGCCGCGCGAATTTAATCGGACGCGCGCGCCACAACGCCAAGCTGAAAAATATTTCATCGAGACCACACCACCGAGGGAAAATCCCCCCTCGAATGCCTTCGTTTCGCTAATTCTAATAACGTTAACACGTCTCCTTCGCGTTGGACGAAAGAAGTCTCATAATGGCGGATATATTGCGTGATTGGATAGCAGCGGTGATAAAGAATAGAGGGGTTATTCGATTCGTTTGGGGAATAATCGATTTTCCTTGAAAATCCTTGATTTTTAATACGACAATAATTGATACGATGAGTGTCGAAATTACCCAGGTGGATGAATAATGGAAACTCTGAAGGGATTTGTTTAATTTCAGGTTATAAAACGATCAGCTGGCGATGGGTAACACGCAGCTCTCTCTGTGTTAATTCACTTAAGGGAGAGGGAGTAGGCCGGCCAACGTAATCGACGGCGAAGCTGTTATATTCGCTCTAATAATAATAAGCGATCGGTCCTCCGAGCGGTTGTCCACCAATTTATTATAGTCATAATCGTGAATATGGTCGACGCTGTCGCGGCCAACGACAATTTATTACCACTATCGTTATTATCGCGGACTCCAGAGATACATATATGTATGCATGTGCCGCGGTGTTGGCCGTATTCCCATAATCATCGTTACGCTCGTCCTCTGGCCAATCGCGATCGCCAAGGAGCCAAGAGACACCGTGCAACGACATTCTTTAAAACGTGCCGTTGTCTCGACGTTAACAATGGTAATTTTCCTTCGTTCCGAGAATATTCCGATTAAGCAATGCTTCTTTTTTGAAAGAAGGACACAAGATGAGACAGACATTTTCTAAACATAGATCGATCATGGGACGAGGCAAGAGCGATCGTAACATTGCGAAGAAAAATGATAAAAAATAGAAGTGAGAAGGTCGGAAGCTCGTTGTCGCGAAAGAATTGACAAAATGTGTAATTATTCGCTCTTAACACACGCAGCTACATTCTTTCGATCGTCTTCGATCCAACAATCTCTTTTTAACGATAACGAATTTTGCTAGGTGTAAAAGAAGTTTTGTGTCATTGATACGAACGATTTTACGTCGGACAACCCAATTGGCATACTAAAGATAAAAGCGAGAGCAAGATAAAATATAAAAATTCAAGGATCACAGCGAGGCCTGAGGAATTTTCTATCATCGATTGGGAAAAGGAAATGACCGAAACGAGAAAGATCGTCGAAGAAAATGTCAAAAGGGTTGAAATTTTCCGAGACGAGACGATCATAACCCTGTCACCTGCTTTTAATCATTTTCAATCTAATAATATTCGTTCAACGATAGCATATATCTTCCGTTCGCATAAAATAGACATAAAACAAGTTTTATTAGATTTCGTCTTTCAAATTCACTTTGAAAACGTTCGTTTTGTTTACTGAAACGAGAGCAAGATGATCGTAAGCACCGTTGAGAAGATGCGCGAGCGTTTCGTTCTCTAAACGCAGATCGACAAACAACAGTTATGGTAACGTTGCGAAGAAAAACTGCGAGAGCATGAAGCAGGAAGGGCCGTTGTCGAAGCGAACGTTAAAAAATTGACAAGACACGCGGGAATCTCGACGTGGAACGAGTTACATCCGGCTTTCCGCTACTTGTCGGGCTTTCACGTCCGTCAAAAAAACAGGCAGATTCGGGATTTGAAGCAGTGGGTCGACGGACAAAGAAGATACGCCGCGAGCTACGGCCGGATGAGCGCGGAGGCCTGGCCGCGCAGGAAAAACTGCAGGAAGAACGCCGACGAAGCGAGAGGGTGCCGTATTCTGACGATGCCACCACCACCGTTGCTCCTCTCTCTCTCTCTCTCTCTCTCTCTGAGCATTGTCTGATCCCAGAGCTTCATGATGAACTGCAGCGCTCGGCACAACGGGACAAATATTTGGCGATTCTTTTTTTAAAGCTGCTGCTTTTCTGGCTGTCGGTTAAGCAACTGAGATTTTCGGCCAGAGATTTTCGCGTCGATGAGAAATTAAAATAAGCACGAAGATGATCGAGTCGAAGATTTTCTTTACATCTCCGCGAAAAACAGAAACGAACTTCATCCGCTGAATACCCGACCAACGACTACGATCCTTGGTTATATTCGATCTTGTTCTCGTTACGTTTGACAAACGTAAACGAATTATATAAATCACGCGTCGATCAAACGGAAGATATTTATTATGATTTATATTGCGGAACGTTGGCAGAGTTAAACATCCTACCTTCGATATTTTCCGCGTGTTTGCGTATCGTGCGTCTAATAATAACCTCGTATCTCCACTGAATATTACGTTAAATGTCCTGTTTCGAATATTTTGCAAGTTTCTGTGTATCGTAATATTCTCCTTGGTCGAGCGAAATTACCGCAAATTTAACAATACATTACAAAACAATCATTCATATTCCACGTTTGTAACACAGTAATGACACGTAAGTGAATGATCATTCATATCGTATATACCCACAACGCGGTAGAATGCAATATTCATCGCGGAATCTCGCAAAATAAATTGCCAGGCGCTTTCCAAAACATCTGGCAAACAGCCAGCAAACAGCTCATCGCCCCTCCGGAGAAGTAACTTCCAAACAATAAAAATCAATCGAAGACGTTAAAAGACAGAGGAGCGTTCCGATAAATCGATCCATTGTCCGCCGGAGTCCGGTGAGGCGGCAGGTCCCGGCGAATCCGAGCGGAAAACCGAAAGTGCCGTTTGGTCGCTCTCGTCTTTTTCTCAACTCGCGAATACGCGGAGCAATCCGCGAGCCCGCAGTCTCGAGGAAACACGAGAAGATCTCGCAGTTTCGCCGGTTGGAACGCGTCCATTTTCCGGAAGGAAGCAGTCTCGCCGCCAGAGTTTCCCGGAAGGCAGCGGTAAAACAACGAGCAGCGAGGCAGAGCGTCGCGACGCCAGCGTCGCTCAGAGAACGAGCCGAGCAATCGGAAGAGGACATCCATTCTCGTTTTCGCTACCGTCGCCCCTCTTCGCGTCGCTCTTTTGCTTTCAATTTGCGCTGCGTGTTTTTAGGTCCGATCCTCGGGGCCAATTGTTCTTTCCACTCCCTTGTTGCCGCTCCGAACGAAGGAAGCGGAGGAGGCGTCGGTCTTCTGGCCGACGCCAAGATTTTTGCGAAACGAACGAACGGTTCGGTCGATCGAAGGAACGCCAGATGGTGGAAGGAAAAGTTATCGAACTCTCTCGTTTTGTTTTTCTCCCGTTAGAAACGTGATTCTCGTATTTTTGGAAACAACGCTGTGCTTCTCGTAACAGAGACCGCGATCTTCTTGAATGAATAATGCGTACACAGTCCGTCGCGAGAGTCTATATTGCACGTCTGAGAATTTTTAAATATTTAAAAAGAAAGACCAGGATTTTTAACGTTTTATATGTATTAGTTCATCTACCAGTCGTAAATAATAATTCATATTCCATTATTAGAATCTATTTATTGTACTCTACATGTAAGAACGTGTCAATATTTGAGAAATGATTTAACTGTAATCAACAAACTTAATCAACTACTGTTCGAAACGCTTTTTTTTTTTGAAATATTTGTTGTTAAAATATTTGTTGAAGAGAGCGGTCGCAACCAAGTCGACATCTTCGTGGAACAAACAGTTGTCATCTGTAGAAGAATACGAGTAAAACCAGCAACTGGAAAGAAACTTGCAGAATTTCAGAGAGCAGATCGTTTGTCTGGCTGTTAGAAAAATGCCACTTTCGCCGAGAGAAACTGAAAAAGACTATGGGAGCATCGTAGCCAAGTCAAGATGCTTTAACGCAATTGCTTTGAGAAAAATGGCAGCAACCCGAAGAAAGTTGTTTTCCCCCTTGTTGGAAACACCATCCCCCCAAATGAATAATATAAATTGTTCTTTATATGAACGAACGATCATAACCAAGTGAAACAAACAATTGTCATCAGCAGAAAAGTACCAATAAAACTGGCTTCGTACGAAGGAAGAAGTTACTGAACTTGAGAGAACAGATCGTTTGTCTGGTTGCTAGAAAAATGCTTCTTTCGCCAAGGAAACGTAAAAGCATCGTAGCCAAGCCAAGATGCAATTGCTTTCAAAAGAATGTCAATGTAACCAGCGACGTGAAGAAAGCTGTTTTCCCGCTGCGGGAAACGAGATCCTTTCAAACGAATAACACACGCTGTACGCTGTTCTTTACATTAATGAAACAAAAAAAGAAGAAGAAGAAGAAGAAGAAGATCGTGAAACACAAACAATCGTCATCAGCAGAAAAATACCAGACTAAAGCCAGCAACTGGGAAAAAAGTGACGAAAACTTTGGAAAACACGTCGTTCGTCCAGATTCTATCTCCTCCCAGTCACACCCTTCGCCGAGAAAGAAAATAACAAAATTACTCGTCGAGATAAAAACCATTTTTCGACCAGACGCGAGCCAGCGTGACTCGGTGTTTCCCTTGGCAAATAAAATAATTGTCATCGAGCGGCACGCGGAACCGCAAGGGGGAGACGAGCACGTGTCTAGGAGTAAACCGTGTGGAATAGGGTGTGTAACCACATTTTCTCGGAGAGAGTCTCATCCCCTGTGGAGCCATACTCGTTGAATATCGCGCGCTCCACTACAAGGGAAAAAGCGTGCTCGATCGCGAGGTCGCGGGTTCTCCACGCGACTTTCACCGACACCACGGTACACGTCGTCGCGAGCAGACACGCGGGGGAGAAGCTTCCTTTTCATCTAGTAACGAGGTTAGGAGCCGCTGGAACCGACGGAAATAATTCTTTCCTGCGGCCAACGCAGGACTCTAAACGAGGGTTGCTCTCGTCTCATCTCCATCCCCTTTTTCGCCATTCGCTGGTGGTTACTTTTTCAACTCTCCCTCTCCCTCACACACACACTCTCTCTCTCTCTTTCCCTTGAGCTGGAAAAAAACTCAACGAGGAGAAACTGATTGCCCCGGCTTTTCGCGAAATCGCGGCGTTATTTATTTTTGTTCCGCGCTAACGTACCGCGAAAAGCTCTTACAAGCCACGATCTACGACGCGGTATTTTCCCTGATGTGTCTCGCTAAATCATCGGCCGTTCAGCTGTATTTATCGTCGAGGGGAGAAAGAGGCGAGTGGGACTGCACGACGCGGTAGCTAGCGAGTAAGGGTAGTCAGGTGAACGTGGTGGCAGCAACTGGGTGTAAATTCGAGAAACTTTAAAAGAGAGCCGTCCTCGCGATAAAGTGGCGGCATTAAGGAGAAGGTGGTTCGAGAGGGTAACCACGACTTTTCAGATCCACCAGCCGCAGACACCTTCCGGGACACGGAAGTGGAAGCTTCTCTTCGGGATTTCCAACGGGTGGTCTGAAGCGCGCGCGCACGTGTTTGTGTGGGACGGGCGAAACGTAATCAGAGAGCGATTTCTATATCCCCCGACAGTATTCCCTCCCTCGGGACACCGAGTAACATCTTCTTGATCGAGGGAAGGACCTCCTCTTAACTGGCTCTTCCCGTTTTTCTTTTTCTCTCTCTTTTTTTTTTTTGTCCCCTAGAGTGTTTACGAAATTTTCACGCGTTCCTTTATTCATGCATCGTTGTCTAGGAAAGTATTTGAATATTTATTTAGGAACTCTCTACGAATATATCGCGCATGCTGTATGAAACGTTTTGAAATTTTATTGACACTGTGATGAAACACGATTGTTGCGATTGTATTGATTGAATTTGAAACAAATTCGAAAGTATATATATAAATTACAAGATACTAGATACAAACGACACGAGGTCATGAAACTGATCAGATGATTTTGCGTATAAAAATAAATATATGTACTATCATCTCGAAAACGGAAAAACGAACGATACTTTTGATTTATTTTGTCTTGTCAATTATTTATCTGTTGTCTAATTCCGAATAATATAGCCAAATTCAAGATGGTTATTCTTTCGACTTATTTATGTACATGTATAAAATGGGACGATTTGCATACTTTCCAGACGATAAATATTTTGTAATATACATTTTCAGATTGATTTCGAATTCCACTAATATAATCATAATAATCGTCTCTCGTTACTGTGTCAAAGAAATTTTAAAATATTTGATTATAACGCTCCTGTTATATGCGTTATACGTGAAAATTCCCTTACGCGGTCAAACATTTTCGCAAATCACTGTATAAATTACATCGGACAGATTTTACCCGGTAATATTCTCTTAGTATAAACACGCGTACTCCAGTTGTTTGGTTGCTAACGTCAAACTCTTGATTACCTCTGAAAAATATTTTTCCAAGAACCACCCTTCAAAGGACACACGTGTGTACACTTTAGGAACGTGGTCCTAACAAACTTCATTTCCAGAAAAAACATTTTTCGCCCTTCGCACGAGTAGTTCATATTTCCCCGCGAAACCTGATTATCCCTGACAAAATTGCCTGCTTTCGAAAACATACTTCAAAGGCTGCAGATACTACACATAATTCGCCGAGTCCAATGTTATGGAGTTAATCAAGCTTCGTATTAGAGAAAAAAAAACAAAAAAAAAATAAAAACAAACATACGTATACGTGGATTTAACGTTTCGATGCTCTTTTCACTTTTCAAAACTTCAATTTTTAGAAACTTCATCGACTCCATTATCAATGTAAACTTGCTAACGACGTTAATCATACACCAAGAAGGAAAAGAAAATACGAAATAATATCCGGAATATTATACAATAGAATTAATTCTTTTTTTTTTCAGAGTTATCATAAAGATTGAAACTTTTTGTAATTTTTGTTGACGGAGATTCCTCACAATGGATAATTAAAAAAACTTTACATTTTATGTAGCTGACACGAATTTGGCCTACGGACTGTCATTATGAGGCCAAGAACTAATAGATACCATTTGTACACTCAACATCTCCACAGATGACCTGGGTTTACTTTCACTCGTGAATTTTTCAAAGCGAATTTACATAAAAAAATTAATTTCACGATGTAGCAAAGACCATATTAACTAATATCAAGTAATCCAATTTTTTTTTACAAAAGCCTAGAGGGATAAAAAAAAATTAAGCGTAGACACGAACGACTCAGCTTTCTTACGAAGAATATGACAATATGCTTGTCCACGGAGGGTTAACGAACACACGCGTATTTAAAAAAAAAGAGAGAGAGAGAAAAGAAAAAATCCATTCTCGCTCTACGCATTCAACGCGACTTACCGCGTCTCTGTGGATGATCGTCCGGCGACCAGCAGAATCTCAACGGGCCAATTGTCCCGAGGAATCTCAAAGCCCTTTCTTTTTTTCCGGAGGGACTGCAGCTTCTCCGCGCTCTCCGTAAAAAAGTAAATTGTCCTACGCGCGAACCGTATCGCTCGCATAGGAGGACGGTTTATTTATCGCGGATTTCGCACGGTTCCGGCCCGCTGCGAGGCTTCGCTTTTATGCACCGTGGAACAAAGCTCCGGCTGCAAGCTCCGACTCGAAAGCTCGGCCGGATGGGGAAGCGGAGAACAAAGAGGAAAAGGGGTGAAAGAAAGAGAGGAAAAGAGATCGTATTTCGCTCTTTGGACGTGGACGCGCGCGTGGTTCGAAGTTTCACCCCTCTCTCGCCGGTGCGTTCAAACACTCTCTCCGCGAAGAGAACGAGAGAGATAGAAATGGAACAAACAGAAAAAAAAAAAAAAAAAAAAAGAAAAACGAGAAAGTTCCTTCGTCTCTGCACGCTGTTTACCCAGATTTATGATCGTTCGGCTCCGTCACAGATGAAATTTCCATGCCGATGCGAGTACGATCAATTTTTCATATCGAGATCCACCCATGCCTGGCTACAGTCGGCCGCGTAACATATTTTTGCAGTCCTTACGAGCAAATGAACGAGCTCCATCTATCATATTTACAACGAGCTCTCGAACCGATGCCGGGAGACGATCCGTCTGAAAATCGTTCCGCGCCGCTTCCCGGCCACATCTGTTTTATTAATCGTGAGATGTTTCCTTTTCAATTGTTCGATGCTCTCAGAGAGCATTTATTGGAGAAGTGTTTTGAATAGTAGATCTTTTCGCTGTAGACTTTTCCTTTCGTTTCGAGCATGTTTTGTACTAATATATTTCGATTAATTGTTGGGGATTTTGATTTTATTTATGAAACATTTTGAAATCTCACTGTACTGTTATTTCATACAATTGTGTATGGAATAATTATTTTAATATACGAAATATTAATTAATTTAAAAATACTGCTATAGACAGATGTATAAAAGAATTTTCTTTCGACCATGGTATCTAAATATTAACGTAACACGCGAACGATTTAAATTTTATATATATATATGGAGGAATAATCAAATATTAATGTAACACGCAGACTTCCCTGACCGACTGTATGTCAAATTTTATCATCACCGAGATGAAAAATCTACTCTGAAAAATTCCCTCACAGACTAGGCAGCAGTTCGCAAAACTTGTCGTGGACACGTTGAGACGTATCCTGTCGGTTCGATAACTTCAATAAACATCACACAGGTCCGATTCGGTTTGCTCTAGACGTCTCTCGTCTAGTTTCTGCTTTCTGAACTCTATGAATAAACAGTCGACGATGGTTTCTCGTCGCTCGAAATTCTCGTCGTATTTCTTAAAGTAGAAACATAGTGAGCAAAGTTTAGGTTGCTGACTAACAAATTAAGGCTAAAAAATTCGTGCAAACGTAGGCAAAGACAGCATACGATTCCCGTTGATTCGTTGGCGAAAAAAAGTGTTAAAAATAACGAAATAATGATTACGTTATGCTGCGTTTACACCAAACAAGCGAATACCCGTTCGTCTACCATTTCAACAAATTCGTACTCGTTTATTATACTAACACTCGTTTAATGGATACAAGCATAAATTTGGTCCAAGTAGCATTCCTTCATTTGGTATCATCAACGTATTTACAATTTAGATCGTGCGTGCATATCTCGAGGGAAAAAAAAATTAACAGACGTTGAAAATGACGCACGTTTTCAATATGCGAGTTCCAATACGAAAGAATATATTTCTACAAATACGTCGTGACGTTTATCGTTTCAACGCTGGTGTAACTCCAATGTAAGTCGATGTGAATAACGAAACAATCAATCAGTTGCCTCCCTGTGCCATCTGTTTCAATTGCTTTGGTTTTTCACTCGATCGAATTAGTCAGGTGCACCGCGACTCAGACCCGACTCACTGTGTTTCTCATCCTTATTAGTCAATTTCGGAAGTAAATTCCAATATATTTCTGAAAGGAAGAATCTGCGATTGTCTGGCGCGGATAGCCGCGATGCCTCTTTGGACTGCGAACGTCAGCGGTTGGGACACGACGATTGGCAAATAATTGACCAATTTAAAGTTACGTGACTGGGACGTGTCTCGTCGAGGCGAGACGGCGTGAGACGAGGAAAGGGGAAAATGTCGTGGGGAAAGAGGACCCCGCTGATGGTCCCATGGCGCCATCGTCTTTCTCTTTTCCTCGTCTCCCACCCTCTCCTCTTTTTCTCTCGCCTCATCGTACGCTCTTTTCCCCCTTTTTTCTGGCTCTTCGATTCGAGCCGATCCTCGCCGACAAGCAGATTACGTTTCTGTCGCACGGTAAATATGACGGATAGGTTTCGTTTGGACCACTGTGAAAGGGGTGTGAAACGAAGGCGTTGAACGATTGGATCGAAAATGGTTACGGAGTTGATCGAATGGCGAAAGAAGTAGGGAGCTTCAACGCGTGAGATGGACTGGTACGAAATAGTAGAGTACGAAATGAATGTATTTTGAATTTGATATGAGTTCTAGTATGAAAGTAATGGATGGCTGGTTAGCCAACGATGGGAAATAAAGAATTTACATTTGAAAAAAAAAATATATATATATATATATATAAAACGTAAGTACTTTTAGGTTCGTATTATGTGATACCGATACTTGAACGTAGGATTTGAAGTAAAATAATCACGGATCTGTAACGTGTACTATGAATCACGAAAATGTTACGACACTTTCTTGAAATTGAATAACTGTCTTATATATTAGTGTTAAAGATGACCTCATTGAATATTATTAATATAATGTATAACTGTTTAAATACTTTTGTGATATCTATGAAATACAAAAGTGTCTGCACGAAATAGCTTGTAATAGATTTTTAGATTTATTTCAAACTCGATCAGTGATAATCATGATAGTTGAATTCCACTGTATAAAAAAAAATTTCGTTTCCATAAAAGTTTCCTATAAACGTTCGAATACTTTTGTCAGCAACAACGATCAACAGACAACGAGACTTGTTAATATAACAATAAATCATAACTGTTCAAATTCACTAAGAATCCTCGTCGCAAGATTAAATTTTTTTAATAAACAGCCAACGTCGTCTTAAAATATTAAAAAAGGAAAAGAAAGAAAGAGAGAAAGAAATCTCCAGAGCAGAGAGCGTGTGGTGTCCCGAGTCAAAGGTTGAGGAAATCCCTTTGTAGACGAAATTCAAAGCGTACCAACATGGGGGCGGGATATTACGTAAAAATCTCGATTTCGCCGGTGGAACGGCCGGGTGACGGTGAAACAGCGAAAGAAAGGAAGGAAGAAAAAGGGTAGGGAAAAACGGAGAAAAAAGGAAACGCCAGCGCGCCCATGTGTTTCCAATTGCGCCACCCTCCGCGCCCGATTCTCGCACCCCGTCCTACGTATGACATACGATTCGCTCCTTTTTTTTGCTCGCGGGCTTGTTTCTTGCGAGAGAGCGCCGCGGCGCTCTTTAATCACCCTTCTCTCTCTCCACCCACCCACCGTCGGGGCTTGCAAACATAAAAATGGCACGCCGCGATTTGCCGCCGGATAAAACGCCGCGCGCGCGAAACTTTCGTGAAAATCTTTCCCCGTCCAGCTTCTCGCACGACGCGCTATTATTCCAGGTGTCGGTTGTATTTTCTTGTCGGGGATCCGACTCGAATGGTTAATTAGATAAGTGGAACGCACAGAGACGCGACAAACCGAGAATGAAAGAATAAACGGTCTCTAGATTTTTATGGGATGCCAACTTGTTTGGGACCAAGCAATGGGGATGATACGCATAACTGTAAGTCTTCGTATTTATAGTTAGATTGGAAATTTACATTTTTGGAAATGTGATTAATCCCGTAGCGATCCTTAAATTTTTATATTTCAATTGGACTCTCAATATGGAAAAATAGAGAGATTTATGATATTTTAAGAAGATGTTTAATATAAAATATAAATTGAAAAGTGTTATGCACACTAATAAAGATTCCATCGTACTTCGTTCGGATTTAAGATATTTTTTCAATTTTAGAGGAAAAGTAGATCGAAAATAACCGAAAGAACGTAGCAAAGTTAAAAAAAAATAAAATATTGTTCGTATTAAATGTTACAGAAGATATTATTTCTATTATTATTCATAATTTAAAGTAGATATTTTTTCATATCTATTTCTTAGATTGCATGTGTTTGTCATGGTACAATATTTTAGAGACTTTGTTTCTTTAGAGAAATATAATACTCGGAATTTTTTAATTTCATAAAATTGTAAAATATAAGTGAACGAGAAGTAAAGTGGAAAGTATTAAGCAAATCATTGGAATTCGCTTGCATAGCCATGCGATATCAAAAGAATCGAATTCAATAACGCAAATTAATTGAAAGAAAGGAATATATAAAAATGAAATTTGCACGAACGCAACGTTAGTCCTTTGTGAGTGAAAGAACGTCAGTTTGAACATTAGTAAGAGTTGAAGTCAATACTTTGTAGAAATCTTCTTCTGTATTTAACTGAATTAAATTTAATTAGGTGGAAACTGACGAACCGCAGTGGAAACGCGTGCACTTTAATACTAAGTAGAAATAAAAATTAAAAGTTGTAAGAATATACTTCGTAGTATTGTCTACATTAATCTCTCGAAAATATTTCATCAAAAACGAATGGAAATTAATTAATTTCAATGTTAAAATTTTGTATTAGACTACAAAAGCACAATTTTTGAAACCAAATATCTTGCTCTTGGCAATACTAACTGTCGTCGTATTTCACACCGAGTGCATGTTCGAGCCAAAATACAGATGGCTGTTGGCATGAACGAGCACTCTCTCCTTTGCTTTTCTTTTACAAAGCCGAGGACTTCTCTTTGTCTTTCTTTTTACACTTTAACTTATTTCCCAATATATGCGTGTACATATGTATGTACCAAGTTAAAATAACTTCATCACTGAAGTTTTAAACTTCACGATTCTCGTAAAATTATTTGAGATTATCGATGCTCACTCAACGTACGAGAAACGAATAAACATTACAAGATACCCAAAGTATACTAAAAAACAAAAATATGTGCAATGTTGAAAAATTATTTATATCGATTTTAATTTTAATGTTTCTATTATATTCGTTCTTTGTGCATGTTACTATTATGTCTTGATAAGAACGGATTTGTACAAAATTTGTGGGCAGTGGTTGAATTATGCTCTTCATTGTTCGTATAAATGCACAAGAAAAGTGTATTCAGCTCACTGTTTCACTAAAACGGTAAAAATTTGCATATTCGTAATTCCGTCGCAAGGAAATTTACTGGAAAAATTCCATCTACACACTCTTTAAATGAGCTTAAATATATCAAATACACTAATTTTCTTTTTACAGAAAATCTATTCTTAATATTAATATCTTAAAAAAGTGACAGATTTACAGAAAATCTGCAGTTGGAGGTTCACTTTTATCAAAGTTTTGCCTCGTCTGTGCTGCATGCCAGTCTTCTGTAAACTCTGTCGACTTTCGAGTTTCGATTTCGCCATGTCAGACGAGACGGAGGCGCATGGATAGATAATAAAACCGCGAAACCGTAACAATTTCCCGCGGACTCGTAAAAAGCGTATTAAAGCTAGCGAGTCGAAAGTTCGCGTTTCCTGGACGTTCGCGAGTAAGAAAGTAGTATTTACGAGGAGAAAAGTTTCTGAGGCAATCGGAACAACCGAGTTTCGCAACTTCTTAAAGACTGTGTAATTTCCGGAAGACGGAAGACGGATAGTTCATTCTCTCTGCCTACAAATCTCGCGCGGTTCGAACACGCTGGGCAATTTTAAAATTGCAATTGCACTCTTCATGCGAAGGTTCGAAAGTTTTAAAAATTATTATTAACACGTTTGAATGTAACGATGGTCACTGGTGATCTATTCTATTTCTATAAACATTTTAGAATAATCACTATGGGATGAATATCATTTGAGATGAAAAATATGCTTTCGTTGTACTTTGGTGCATCATAACATATCTTATGGAAATTAAATGTTTCGTCTCACGTGTAAGTGTAGGGCAAACGTATAAAAAAAATGTATTACAATACTACTAATCTAATCATTATCAGTTTTTGCGGCCTGATACATATGGAATATTGTTATTTGTATAAATAGACATTATATGACATTATAGACATTATCTGAAAAACAGTAGCGAACGAAAATCTGCAAAATGATATTTCTTGCATATTGCATGATATTTGCACAGGATTGGAAGATACGATATTAATAACAATCATCTATTCTAATTTTAAAAACGAAATTAAAACACAAGAATTTGAGACTGAGAAATGTAATTTCTAGATATATAAAAATTTAATCAAATAAACAAAACATAAAATCCATCACAAAAATTTTCAAAAATGAAAACGCGAGGCTCACTAAGAAATGTACGAATATTTCTAAAAATGTTAAAATTTGTACTTTCATAATCGACGTACAATAAATGAAATACATCTTTCATTCTGGATATTTTGTACGTCCAGTGACTCGTATTAATATTTAGTGAATTCAAATAATTCCCATACGGTGGTCTCAGTTTGTCGTGCAATGATTATCTACCCCCTTGACGCTCACGCGTCTTGTCCTATAAATCTCCAACGAAACAATTACTTCGATTATCTCTGTCCGACGACTTTGAAACGCAACCAGTGTTTGGAAGAAGCGAACACGTAAAGGGTTTCTCTGTGCAACCCCACAGAAAGGGAACAAGCGGCGATAAGCGCGCGAATGGCAACCGGTGTACAGGCCAGGCACAGTCGACACGTTAGGATGAAAAAGAGCGTTGTCGTCACGGAACACGGGATCCGTCGCGTATGCTCGTGCCACGCTATTTTAAGCTAATTAGCCGAGGCATTAATCAACCGAAGGGGAAACGAACTTGACATCGAAAGAAAACGACCTACGATAACGAGTTTCCCCAAGTGTCGCCGCATTTCCGATGCACCTAATCTTTCAATTGACCGTCGTCAAGAGAGATAGAATTTTTCCTTCGAACAATGATTGTATTGTTGTTTTAGAAAGGTTGAAATTATCATAACGATGATTTCTCGCCAAGAAATAATGTTGGATTCTGACGATAAATGCTGCTGTATATTTTGCTACGTTTGTTGATAAATATACAATACGTAGATTAATAAAAAAAGATCGTTACATCTACTTTTGATTTTTTGAATAACGTTTTCTGCGTCAGAGGCAAGAAGACAAACATTTCATAAGTAAGAACCCGACATTACTTTCTGGAGAATTTAATTCTTGGAAACAATATCGTTGCTACGTTGAGTTTGGACGTGGTCTGGCTTTGGTGAAGTTATTATAGCTATAAAACTGTTGGTTGTTAAGGAGAAATGGTAAAATACGTCCACAGAATCACGCGATTGAAACATCGAAATTATTAAAGGTGAAACAAAGGACTATTGCAACTTTCTTTTGACTTATTGCGTGGAACTCTCACAATTGTGTATAATACCCGATATTATTTTTTACCGATTATATTCATTCATTGAATGATATAAATACAAGGAAGAGGATATGTAATTTCTAAAAAACGTAAAAAAAAAATGATGTAAGAAATATGAAAACGATTTCAATTTATATATAACTTTGGAAAACTTATAACGAAGATTCGTTCTTTACGGCAGACTTTTCCAACTTAGTTAATTATAGATATAAATTGAAGAAACTGTAAAATGTAACCAGATTAAGTTTCTTTTAATTTCAGTGCACGGGATGGCACATCTAAAATAAGTTTTCTCAAAAGTTCTCGTCGACAGTCAGTATTATAAAATCAAAAACCAAGGAATACATATCATCTCGTGACGATATTTAAGTAATTAAAAATAAAAGAAATTTCTAACAGCTTTCTGAAATTAAATAGTTACCTAGGCTAATCTTTAAATTGATAAAAGCTTTACATCATGTCGCAATAAATTAACTTCCGTTGCGATTATTTTAAATCATTTAAAATTATTTTCATCTTACATCACTTCCAAGAAGGTTGCACGTACACTTTCTCGAACATTTACGTTTGCAACGAACGGATACAACGTCGAGCAATATAAAAAGTAACTTGGTGTTACCGCACACCAGCAATAGTCTACGATGGGAATTCTTTCTAAACGCGGAAATTCTCGGAAGAAAGCACAGACGTAAAAAGAATTTTCAAGAAGTCGTCATCTGAAGCGTATAAATACTCGAGTGAAAAATCGGCTAGTCTCGGAACGAACCAGAGCGAAGAGCAAATATGGATGGCGGTGGCGTACGGACACAAAAATCTGTGACTTTTCGTTGTGGAAGCGTGGTTTTTACAGTCATTAATTCCGGGATATCGCCGGTGTCACGGCAAGGGTGACTTTCGTCCCTTTCACGAGCAGAGATTATGGATCCACGTCCTCCTGACAGACGACGGGTTACCGAAGAAAAACAAAACCCAGGCGACTGTACGTTTTTCGAAGCTTACCCGATGGTCCATCACGGCAAATGAGAAGTTGCATTAGAGGGCTGAGCTGCAGCCAAATTTCTCAATTTTTCCACGCAACGTGCATGGAACGAAAGAGCCGAAATTACAAGCGAATCAAATCGTTGTGCCTTTTGTTAAAATTAAGTTAAAATTAATTCAGGTAACAATACAAACTTGTTTTGTATTTATTGGAACGTGATATTCTGAAGATCAACGCTACAAGTGAAGTGTAAAGCTAAATGAAACAAATATATATATTGCAAATTTGTATTTATGATGTAACCTACGTAAACTAATTTATATCTTTTGATTTATTGACTCCTTAAGTAAGGGAAATTCCAGTTTAATTTTGCAGAGCATATAGCGATTCCGGATTTTTGGCCAACAGTAGTATTTTATAACCAAGAGCGAAGTGTACTTCAAATTCATTATTTGTAACCGAGCCAACAGTCTGTGCAAGAAACTGGACTTCTTTGGCGACTCTTTTTTTTAAAACCAAGATATACACAGTTATTGCCAAATTATATTTTACTCCTGTACTCTGTCTTCGTACCGTTTATCTTTTTTCTATGGCCTTTATGTTTATTATAGACTTGCGTATTTATCAAAAATTGTTTTGGTCGTGTGTAACGAATAAACTGCCGATATTTATTCAGTTATGGAACATTTGAAAGGTGCAGAGTGCACATAACAGCGAACAAATATACGAGATATCCAGACTGATTTTACACACCATGATATTTAATCAGTAAAATCAATCTCTATTTAGCTTGTATTTTTGTAACTCAAAAAAATGTAAAGTTGCACAAATGTTCACAGTCCGACAACATATTAAAATAGTCTGATATTATAGTAAAATAATACAGATACTGAAACTTACAAAATCAGCATAGATCTTACAAACTGTTATTATTACATTATTGTGTATACACATAGTCTCAGATAAAAATCAAATTCAATTATATATCAATGTAAATAACTCCTTGAGATTAAAGAATAATAAAATTATAATTGAACGAGATATAAAACAATGCAGAAAGAAAAATACGTATAAATAAAAATTAAAAGCAACATCACAGATGGCCTACAATACTTGAGGAATAAAATGATACACTCTGATAATTTAACATTCTTTAAACCGCAAAAGCGTCACAGCAAAGCATGGAACTAATGATAACGCAGAAATGGAAACTGGCGCTCTCGATCTCCCGCAGGTTTCCCATAAAAGGATGTTCATAGCCTCTCGGCCAAAGTCACGGTGAAACGACGTTAGGTCACGGTGTTTCCTAGAGAAATACGGTAACGGGAGAAAAATCGAGCAACACTCGCCGCCTTCTCCATTCTTCCTTGGAGAAAAAAGAAAAAAGAAAAAAAACAAAGAATGACGCGCTGGCTCGCGTAACTCTCTCACGATCGATGCGAAACGACGACGACACGCAACGCGCGATTATTCCACGGACATCGAAGCGAAGATAGGCAATCGATTAGAAAGGATTTGCGACAACGCGGAGTGTGGATCGTCGACGAAGGTCAAGTCACGCCTCGACGCTGCGCGCCGGAAGAAGAGAGTTTCCATGAAGTCATCCGGCTCCAGACACGACAGATATTCGCAAGGTCGAAAGTAATTAAAAGTGAATCGAGCTACGAGCCACAGCAGAGAGAGAGTCGAGCCACGGGAACGCGGGTACTTGCGGCCAGAGCATAATTAAAGCGTTACGAGATGAAGGAATTCTCTCATGTACCGGGTGTATCAGCCAAATGAACTCGTTTATACGACGACAAAAATTTGTGTGTAAAACTCGAACGGGAGTGCCTGTCCTCGATCGGGCCTCGTAAAAATTAATTGATAATTCCGGCGATGAATAAAAGTTTCTTGAATCTGTGTTTTGAAAGGCATGTACAACTCAATCCGCGAGTAATACAGATCGGTATTATTTTTTGTTCGTTCCTGCTTTCCATTCGTTTTTATTCACTCTGGCATTATTTGTTTTGCAATTTTCAATGTATCTGTTATTTTCTAATTACGCTTGAAGTTTTGTATTATTAACATATATATAAAGTAAGAAAATTTCACTTTGATCTTTATTTGACATTCTATACCCATGTATGTACGTAACTAGATCACAGATAGATTTTCTGCATTTATAGCGAATATGACATTGTAGAATTGCAGAAAATGTATACGATGTGCAAAAATATAAAAAAATACTCAAAACAGAGTATTGTAAATGAAACAAGTTTCTGGCTAATTTTATAAAAATCGTAAGTTCATTGCATAATTAAAAAAAAATTCTGTCGTTTCTTAAGTATCAAAGAGTACATAGGTTCTGCTGTCTTAAAGAAACCATTCGACAAAGTAAAGATAACTATTTGGAAAGTAAAACAATATTTTTCTACGTGCATATCTGCAATTATGATACAAAAAGAACCTATTTTCTAAAACTACAATACACTTTAAAATGTTCCAAATTTCACGCACATTAAAGGCTCAAAGATCAATTTCCAGGAACTACGTAAGACCGCGGACACCTACAGCGATCAACCTGTTTCACACGATGACTCTTATTTCCATCTAACAGGATCGAAGATCCGAGCAACTTGGCACGCAGCACGCATGCGTCAGAGCGAACGACACACGGTTGAATAAATTGCGTTGCAATCTCAATAAAAAAAAAAAAAAAAAAAAAAACAGAAAAAAAAGAAAGAAAAAAAGAAAAAATGCATAACTCGTCCGTGTAATTGCTTCGAACGCATATCGGCATTGTCCCGACTGTCATCTAAAATACTAAAAAAATCCCGTAATTGCGGCAATGAGCGTTTAACCCGTTATTCGATAGCCGGCGACGCTGCAAGGCCATCGATACGTAACAATCTAATTCTACGAAACAATAACACGCCTTGCATCGCCTCCACGTTTCCCTATGGTTCGAGAATAAGGCTATTGTTGCGTTGGATGCGTGATTGAAACGACTAGACAGCTCGGATTAATCGTCCGAAATAGACAGTTATACTGGCTGCGTGTTCCATTTGCACGGTGTATGTTTTCTCTGACGCGTGTCGTATAAAATCGACAAACTTGCTATTTTGTGGATAATTCTTCATTAAGAATTTTCTCAATCAATCAGAAGAGAACTATAGTTCATTTATGGATCTATGGCTTCTAATGGAATCAGATACATTTAATAAGGGGCTGAACTTTCGAAATTGAAACTGCAGGTGTGCTCCAATTAAATCTACCCGTGAAAGTGAATATTTATCAAACGTACGAGTCCTCAGTTGCAATGGATCGGAATTTGAACGAATATAAGTATCCGAATATTTATCTTTCATAGAATAAAAGAAATTTTATCTATGTACAAGTTATACTTGTTCGATTGATTGTGGTTGTTCAAATGATCTCTGCGAGACTTGTATTAAATATTTTGTAATTTCTACAGGTATGCTTTCAAATTTCGCCAATACAATCATCGTGTTCGTCCCTCGCGACAAATGCCAATGAAATTTCAAAACGTTTCATACAACACACACAATGCTGGAAGAAATTCATAGAAATTTCCGAATACTTTCGCGATCAACTACACGTCCGGTACATGAGACGATCTAGTCGTTCGAATACGCATTCAGTGTAACGCCTAAGAAAGAAAGAAAAAGAGAGAGAAGGAAAGAAGGACATTGACGATACCGTTACTACCGCGATGAAATTCCACGATCGATCGAAGTTGCGTCACAGTAGCGTTGAATTGCGTTGCGTGCACGCCGTGGTGGTAACCGGAGACTTCGCGCGCGTTGGAACTCGAGCGAGGAAGATGAACACGCACGACCATCGGCCGGTGACGACCGGTGAAAATGTTTCTCTTACCGTTCGCGGTCGTACTTCAAGGCTCGCGTTGCGTAAATATCGTCGTGTCGAACGGCGTAAAACGAGCAGCCGAGTTGCGCGCAGAATTTCAGCGAGGAAACGAGGGAAACGAGATTCCGGGAACTTGAGCCAATAGAAAAATAAATTCCAACTTTCGGCCGAGTCAACAGCGGGGAGCCAGCCAGTCCCGGTGGTTTCTCAAACACGGTTTTCGCTAATAGTTTTCGACGAACTGGACACACAGCTGGCGCGCGTATACGCGACCGATTCGAGACCGGAATCGGCGATCGAAATATTCGGTACGCTATTCGCGCGCGCTGCGTACGATTTAAGAACCGGGGAAATTTCCCCGGCTACAAATTATTCCGACCGCGAAGCACGGAGAGGCAGAGCAGGCCTCGGGGAGAAGAAGTTAACAGTTGGCGGGAAACTAGATTTCACCGAGCGAACATAATCGAGTTGAATTTTTAACCGACTACTGTTGCCACCGTCGTCGTAGCCGGTTCCTAAAAGACGACCGAACTAATCGAATTAAAAACGCTCATGAATTTTAATACTTCCGCCGAACGGCGAAATGAGCACGGAGCAGTCCTTGAATCCAATTCGTTTCTCCACGGCACGATCCAGTCCACCTAGTCAACTGAATTTTCGATTGCTTGTGCAACCGCTCGATTCCAATATGCCTGCGTTTCCTTCTCTTTTACTATTTTTATTTTTCGTTCCATTTGGCGACTCTTAGATACATGACCGATTCGATTATGTATTTTCCGAGTAGGAAAAAGTTACAAGGTTCGACAAGATTGATAAACACTAATAGATAACTACTGCCAATATGTTGAAAAATATAATATTTAGTAAATTATCAATATTTATAGTACTACTGTACTTTCTGTTGCCCACCACTGTATATACTAAAATTCAAAAATCGATACAAAATTAAATGGATGAATTTCGCTTCAGAAAGACTCCTATATTCAAATGCAGATACACTGTTCAAAACTAAACCTTAAAATCCATCGCCTGATAAAACTAAACAATTTACGTATAACAGAGTTGATTAATTTGGTTGCTGAGATATTCGTATTAATTAGTCGTAATCGGAAGAAATAGGACATCACAAAATACTCGTTTGTTTGCTCGTTTTATCTCTCCGCGCGCCAAGATGAACGCGACGCGATTATGCAATCTTCTTGAACAAAACAGGCCAAGTGTTTCGGATGAAAGAAAATGTCCAACTATGTAGTTGGATCCAACGATCTCTGTTACAACGTCTAAAATCCAAGAAGAGACAAGACCGAAAAGCGTACGAAAGCGGAACAAGCCAATATTGCCCGTGATGTCACCGTTGAAAAGCGTAATCAGCTAAGCGCAATCACCCTCGTCATTCGGATCGTTAGTTTCCCCTGAGAAAACTACGACACATCGCTGCCATTTACTTCTAACCGACCAAACAAATTCATCAGCGAACTGTGTCAATACAATAAACTTGGCCCGTAAAAGGTTCGGGTACGGACCTTCGATAAGACCTCGGGGGAAGGGAAACTTCGGCGAAAGAAGGGAGGGAAAGAAAAAGGAGGAAAACGAGCAAGAAGAGCAACCCGTGGAGAGTCCGATTGTGGGTCACTCGACGTCCCACTTTCTCCTCTTTCCGTGTTTCCTCGACGCACACGAGTCTACGGACCACGTCGCTCTTTCATCTTTTACTTGAGAATATGTTCACCGAAGAATAAAAGTGATATCGGGCCGCAGGTCCAGTCGGGAATTTTTCTCGAGATCAGGTCGAATTCTTGAAGATATGTCGCGAGATAGGAGATCTCGAGAATCTGAACCACGATTCAGGACGAGGCTTGTTGTTCGTTTGCACGACTGTGAGTCGGAAGATTTTGCGAAGCATCCTCGAATTCGATCGTTGTGAAATTTTACGAACGAGGCAGACTTGTTTTGTTACAGAAAGATCAAATTAACGTGACTCATTTATTTGAAATTCCGTGTTATAATATTTGTAACTTTACAACTTCGTCGAGTACAACTGTTCCATGATTTATACCGAGTAAGCGATATTTTGTTAAATAAAGATCAAAAACCAAAAATTTTGGAGTATTTTTTTGCTTTCCTGGAAGATACCAAACACAGACGAGAGTCGTTCTCATTACAAGGCCTTATTTTAAAATAGACATCAAGATATATTGATCACGTATATTACACATTAGACATATTGTCCATGTAATAACGTTATAAACGTTGGAAATTTCGGTCATTCTAAGCATAACCAACTAATACACCGACGCGATGTAAACAGCTTATGAAAATAGTTGCAATAAGAAGAACTATTATCAAAGAATTTAGGAAAATTACATACTCCAACACGAAATATGACGTCACCTGTTTAACATGTTATTTACATTTTATGACTGTACAACGTGTAGAGTTTGGAAATTGCCGCCGTTGATTGGTATGGCGATGTACGTTTCTATTTCTGTCAATATTTTAGAACAACGGAATGTTGACTTTCCGACAGTGACGTATTATACAAAAAACGGGCGAAACGTATAAATTTCGCCTGACAATCTCACGTGTCGAAGAATCCCAGCTCCCTATTACATTCCGGGAAATTTATTCAGGCCAATGACATCCGGCTTCTCGAAATCTCGGAAATGCCAATATTCTTACGTCGTACACGAGACGCTCAAAATTTCAGCATCTTGCACGATAATATCTCACGGTAACGCAGAGAGGAGATCCAAAGACCTTGTCGATCGATGGCGAGCAATGCGCGAGCATCGGGTGGGTGAAAGGGCGGAATCGCTCCATCAAACGCGGACGGTGTGCGTCGATCCTCCGTTGGAGATTTAGCGACGGTGTCGGGGAACGGAAATGGCCGCGGGACTTGGCGGATCCGGCGCGCAAAGGGATCTGCACGCGGAAAGAAATACGCTCGATGCAAATTCCCCGGTTTCCCCGGTCGCAACATAATTACCCCCGTGGAACGGGTCGGTTTAAATCTGGTCGCGGACGAGGGTTCGAGCGTGTGTGTGCGTGAGAGAGAGAGAGAGAGAGAAAGAGAGATGAGGAGGGGACGCGAAAAAGGCCGACTACAAAGCGATAATGCCGGAAACGAGCGGAGATGCAAATGAGAGTCGCTGTTACCCGTGGACACGGACGAGGACCCGTTTCCCCGCCCAGCCCGTTGGCTGGCTCGCAGGTGTACGCTGTAATCGATTCTCGGCGATCGAAACCGGCGAAACGGAGAAACGAAGCTTTGCCGAGGGATTAGCACGATTATCCGAATAATTAGCCTGGAGTTGGGGGAAGGGGCCGAGGGGGTGGGGATGGCACACGGCAAATAAAGCTTCACCACCCCGGCCGACTCGAATTCCATCGGTGTATATTTGCTCGCATAGCTGGCGCGCGTCGCGAGGTGAACGGGCGATTGTTCCCTCTGAAACCGGGCAAAAACCCGCCGCGCCGCAGAGGAGATCGAAATCGGTGCACGCGTTCCGCTCGCAACGTGCGTTGATTAATTTCGCGAGGAATCGCCGCGTTCCGCAACATCGAGCCGAGTGATCGATGATCGTGATCTCGCGGGTCTTTGTTATCTAAGGGGATATCTCAAGGATCGAGTATCGAGAGGGTTGCGCGGTGCCTCTATCACAGAATCAAATCACGTGGAAAACATAGCGCGTCCTACGTTCTAATAGACTACACTGTCATTCTGTCTAATTTTTGTTACTCTTATTGTGGTGTTTCATCTGTGATGCGCGCTGATGCGCTACCATTAGTAGATTAGACAGAGTTTAACATGAAACGATAACATAATTGATCTAAATTGCAAGAAGACTATTATTAATTGATTAGAATTTCCGATAAATATCGATACTATGTATATAAAGTAGAAATTAAAACTATTTCTAAAAGTATCATGTTTTAACCCTATAGCTTTCCAATTTGAACTTTATTGTAGGAATTTAAAGCGACGTTAACTACAGGGTAGTTAATAAGAAATTTGTTCAAGATCTAAGTCTGTACTAAAATCCTGTAAGGATTGAATAACGACGAAATTGAACGAAACAAACAATCGAAAGATTCCGTAGACGAATGAATAGATACTAGAAAAAGTTAATTTTATTGACACGACGAGAACATTGACGAGCAAATTGACAAGAATATTATTATAATATTATAAAAATCGAGAAACTCGAGAGGCTTGCTCATACGTTACGAACTAAATGTTAAACCAACTTTGTTTCTTTTTTATTAATAAGCTATCATTCTTTACTGACTGAATCACGGTTATTATTCACAAGCGGAAGATGTACGTATTTGTGCGCGTCACCTAACTCGAATCATGACCCGTGCGTATAATTCGCTTCGATGTAATCTCCCTGATGAAGGCAACGATTTCACGGAGGCGCACGATTTACAGATCAAACAGAAATGTAAAGAAGAACGATAAACCGTGAAAAAAAAATATCGTGACTCACCGAGCGCCTTGCAGCTTCCGCCGTGCAGGGAGTCACCGGCGAGCTGAATGATGGCCATGAGCAGATCACCGAGCATCAGGCAGGTGACATGATGAGTCTGGCAACGCCAGTGAAGAACGTGATGAGAGGCTGGCAGCAACCAACCGGCGGCCAACGTGGCTGCCAGGAACACCGCGCTAATGATGAAGCCCACGGGATACAAGGTGAACCTGATGTCGGCTGCCTGCATTATTGGCCTGAAAGTTTACCAAGGAAACCATTTTGACTTCTTGCTTCTTGTTCTCTCTGTGAATTCGTTTCGACTTTTCAATATCACGAGATTAGAATTTGACACTGAACAACACGTGGCTCCAATTAGAATTTTTTTCTTAATCTTCGAATTTATTTAAATCCCGAACGTGTACACGTCTTGGAGTGTTAAGGAAATTTTTCTTTCCATTTATCAAGATTGAAATAAGAAAATAAGTAATACCGAGGTGGATGTGATATTTGAAATTATTATAATTTAAATTGACGACGATTGTATACGTGTATATCAATATTATATACCGAAAACTATTAGAAAATCATAGAAAATATAGTATTTTCTATTACATGTGCATATAGACAAACATACAACAACTGTCTTACATTATATATATATCGGAGTGTGAAAAAAAAAAAAACAAGCGAACATGAAACGCAAAATAGAACTCTCGGTTGGTAATTAAAAATCATAGTCATCAATTGAACTCGAATTTTCAATTACACAATTGATGGTTGTTTCAAAAGCGTAGTTGTTCGAGAGATAGCTATACTCTTTTGCGCGCGGTGCCAGAGGGTTGATTTTATTGCGTTACATCGTAACAGATTCTGAGCTCGCTACCGTGTCATTACAAACACCGATCGCCCCTCTGTGACATTCCTGTCGACAGTTTCGATTCCAGGAACACCCTGCCCTTTCCACGAAACGCGTATCCTAGATCCCGACACTCGAATTTCGATCCACGCTCCGCTCTCTGTTACAGCCGTGCCAGTGAAAGTCCCGGTGAAACTCGTTTCACCGAGTTTCATCGAGACGATCTCACGAGCTTAGAAACGTCGTTCAAAGTTTCTCTGTTGGAGAATCGTGTCTCTAACGGCAGTTGGGTCAGAAAAAGAGAAGACGTATGACCGTTTCCTAGCTAATCAGCGCGTATAGTATCTAATCATGCACAACGAACGTTCGCATTCGCGCGTCATTCACGGCATATGTACGATACTTGTGGCACTTTCTACGCCTAGGTATTCGCTTTCTTCTGTCGATCCCCCTCAGATCGAGGTTTCTCTACCAATTGTGCAAACAGACGGCCAAAACCTTCCATTCCAAGTAAAACGTCACACTGAATTTTACCCGCGAAAACGAGCTACCCTCCCAGCTCGGCCACATGTAAACGGTCCCGTTAATTGAGTTTCGAGTGTTGTTTTGCAAATTGCACGCGACACCCGCGTTGCGCGTTTCCCGTGTACAATTCCCGAGACTCTCGTGCCGGGCGAGCTCTATTACCCACGTTTTTCGAATGAAACCTTTAATCAATGCAGTTTGAGCGACGCAATCGTGGTGAAAAAGATCGGTAACACGGGACTTACGGCACGTCAGGGGAAGTTTCGTTGGTCCGTGTGGACTGCAGATTTCTATGCATTTGTAATAAAACTTCGAAATACAGAAATACACAGAGCAAACGTGAATGAAGCATTTCAATTATGCTATTTCTCATAATATTCAAGGAGGACATCAAAGTGTCCTGAGCTTCTTCCCTGTCATCGATACTGTCCTCTTTCACGAATTATCTCGAACGGGAACACGTTCACGGATGACGCGGCGCATCGCGATCGCACGAACGTGACCTAGAAATTCTTCGTGAGACGAAGTGAAAGTGAGGGAACCGACTTTTTTCTCTCCAGCTGTCGAGGCGGAGAGAGAAGCGGCCAGCGCCGAACCTCGACTCATACCAGTCGAAGATGCAATTAAGTCGTACGATAAATCCAGATCTAGACAGCCGATGCTCGAACGAGCAAAAAGTCGATTCGTGCGTCGAGCTTTCAAGTAGGGCGTCGCGAACCAGCTGACCCTCTTGGAGAGAGCGTGAATCGACCGATTGTCGATCGATTAAAACTAAATTGCCAAAGGAAGGAAGGGAGGATTACGAATCTTGAACGTCGTACGTGTTCATTTGAGAGTGAAACTGAAAGTGTTTCTCGTAAGTGGACCCTGAAAAGAATCGTTCAGCTGTCTGAGAGTGATCGCAAAACGAGAAGCAAAGAATAATGATCTCAAATTGAAACGCGAACAGGTTTCGTGTTCCGAGAGCAGCTATCACGAGAGTTGTTTCGAGAGAGCATCTCGAAAAGAATATTCTGATGACCAAACGTTCGATTTAATTGCTTCGTATAATGTCGATTGCAGAAACGGCGAAAAAAAAAGGAATAAAATATTTAATAAAAGTGAAGTGAAATTTGAATTCTCCATAAAAGAAATTCAATATCTGTCTAGGGTGAATCCTAGACTTTTTTTTCTATGTTGCTTCTTCTTCTTGGTATCATGGCGATGTCGTCATTGGACATAACGATTTAGGATTTTAAATTACTCAGTCTTGGAATATTTAACTTGAATTAATTCTAACTTCAATTACGACGAATGTAAAATTTTGTAATATGAAATAAATTACTCCAATCATTTATTACCTAATCATATTACAATGACCGAAGCTCTAAGTTTCTGCACGTTCCTGTGATTATGCACGTTCGTATGATTATCACTTCGTTCATACCTTAAAAGAAATCGACAGAAATTGTAGTAATAGAGAGTAGGTGCATAATTTAAATTTAATTTACAGATTAATTTCCAACGGACATGATTCTAAAAATTTTATCGAATAGCAAACTCTCATTAAGTTTTCTGTCATCTATCGAAGTTGCATTCAAGTCAACAAAATTGACGCGCAATTTGAGTGTAATTGTCAAACTTCAAATGGACACGTACCTTTCATCGTGTCGTGTAACTTTGAAATCACGTACTGATATATCAATATTTTTTTGGTATAATTTCTTAGAAAGATTATCTCCACATCGAAATTGTCAATTTTTTCTTCATATAACACAACATTTAACATTTTCAATTATTTGCACTAATTTTTCTACATCTCCCAAAGAATCCGGAATCGATAAGTTCCCGACAGTGTTTGCCAATTCGGACAGGAATCACGCACTTTTCGTTCGCTTTCCTTTGACCGGTGAAATTCAGAGACGCGTTACAGACGCGTTCCGTTCGTTACTTTAATTTCGTTTAACGAAGAAACGCGCTCCGTCGAGTAGAACGCCGGTTGCGCTCGTTTGAGGAGGCGTGCGGAGAAACGACGTTAACGAGAGGGAATCGCACTGCCGTGTCGAGAAACAAGTGGAAAAATAGTAAAAGATCGGTGCGTATGGTTACGTAAGCAGGATGTATGAGGTTGCTAACGTCGGAAAATCGCATCTTTTGCTTTATGGCGAACTGCTGTTGCGATTTGGAGTTCGGTATGCGGATAGTAACGACGTACGACGGTGTGCGCAATACTCGAGGTTATATTCGACTTTGCAACTTTTACCAATGTTCCGTTTCTTTGCGCCTGCACCTTGCTTTCGGTCACGCGAGGCGTGAATTTTAAAAAGTTATTAACGTTTTCACGATTACTTTGATCTCTTTCGAAATTTTAATTATCGTCTGCGAAGCTTTGGAATATCGCGCACGTTTGGAATCGATGTAAACCTGGTACCTTCTAGATAATTGAGAATTGAATTTTTTTTCTTACAATTTTGCAACGAAATGATCTACAGTTTGCGGAACAGTTTCACTTGATTTGTTCCAATTTTTGATTTTACGCAATGCAAATAGACACATTGAGAGTCAACGTTAAATCTCGTTCGCAGTTATTCCTTTCAGTCAACTTATATCATTTTTTTTTACGGAACATTGCCCTTTAAAGCACATAAAAATCCGTAATTTAGCTAAGAAAAATCATTTCTTGGTCCTCAATGAGCTCGAAACATTAGTCGAATGTATTAGCGCGATCGTGAATTCTGGTTAACAGAAGTTGTCAGAACTTACCTCTGCGGTGCGTGCTCGGAACAAGCGAACACTTTGGCCACGTGGTTCAGTTCCTTGACCCTCTCAACGCAAAACTGACCAGTGGGTAACGTGACGCCGTCGATTACCAAACCACCATCTTGCTGTAACACGGCGTCCTTAGCATCGCCCAGAAACGTAAGATTGTCGAAACGAAGGCAAGTTGGGAAACCGGGTACGATCTCAGCGGCAGCAGAAGCATTTGGTAACAAAGGCGTGGGATTGGCTGACTCTTCCGAAAGAACGCACGTTTGTCTGAAACACATGAAATTTTCAGCGATTATTGATTTGTTTCGAAAGCATTGATGAATCAACATTAATAGGGGATATAATAGAAGAAGAAGAAAAACGTCAGGACACGTTAAAGATCCTAAGATTAATGGTGTATGGTGGAAACGTTTCAAGTAATTATGAAATGGAGGTGAAAGGATTAGGTAGCAGATATGTATAATGGTCGGGTGTTAAAGAGAGGTGATTCAGAAATTTATCTTTATTGGGTAACGTATTGAGCAAGAAAAGTCCGAGTAAGTTGGATTATATACATATATATTGTTTTGGAGTAATGTAAGAATTCTCTTTTAGTCAAGATAGTTAATACATTGACGACGCGATAAAATGAATTCAGAATGATCACTCTGAAAATAATTGTATCTTGAATCTTAACATTACTTGAATTTTTATAAAAGTATTACAAAATGCTTGGTGTTATTCGTTAAAATAAAATTCAGCAACAATGTTGACGATTTACACAAAATCGTCACATAAAAAGCAAGCGAATGTAATGCAAGCATTATGCAAAAATTAAATTAACGTTATGATGTTAGATTTCAGTCTATCGTTGCAGTTAATGCAAAAGTTCGAACAGGTAAGAACAAATTTCTGAATTTTGTCTTTTCCAATATTCTTTAATATATACAGTTCCAATTTTCATGATATTAAAATTTTTGCATAGGAGAGATATGTGCCAGGTTCGCATACATGTACATGTATGCAGTAAACAAATTTTCGAATTCAATTATATGGAAAACGAAGCACCCTATGAAATATGTAATTTCGTTTTACATTTCCGATTTATTTCTTCGCACATCTGCACTGTAAAACTCCTTTTCTTAGCTGCACTATAAAAACTAAAACTGAGGACTCTGTACATAAGACGTCTCATTCGAGAGATTTACCTGGAAAACCAAACGACAACACTGAGACACGAGAGAACCACAGTTCGTAAAACCGACATTCTGAGTTTTCCAGGACATCTTACCCTGAGTTCTACGAGAACGAATGGAACCCAAGCGGGAGAAAGAGAGAGCAGATACTGCCAGAAGCGGAAAAAGAGAAAGAAAGAAAGGTGTACGTATCGTATCGCAAGAATTTATCTGGGAAATGCGCTGGCCAGTCACACAGAATTCCAACAAAGTCCACGGAACGCCCAAGCCTGTGCGATTGGAAGCGCGATTAAAACGGAGCTCTGCATTTTTTGTTTACTCGAGCGTCACGCTTGCATCGCAAACACCGCATTTCCGAGGGAAGTCTCGCGCAACTTTTCCAACATTTATTTTTTTTTCTCTTTCTCTCTCTCTCTCTCTCGCTCACACACACACACACACACACACACACACACACACACACACACACACACACACACACACTCTGTCTACCTCCCGCCAGTGGACGGCTGGCGTCAAACGACAACCGGCGGCTCTCAATAAAAATACATCGGCCCGCGCGGGTAAACCGATAAATTTTGCGTAACCGGCTGAACGATTACAGTTATTCCCAAAGCTGGCCGGCGTTTGCCACTAAAACGCGAATCGTCGGGATATTCGTAAGAAACACCGATACTTTCTAACTTGTCTGAATTGTGCGGCTACTTTTGTACGCTGAGCAGTATTAAATTTGATTCGCCTTCTTGTTTTTACGTTTGGCTGCGTGCAGCGGTTTCCTCAGCGATGCTGGATTTTACGTGGCTATAGTATAAATATTGACTCTCTCTCTCTCTCTTTTTCTCTCTCAAAACAGAATATACAGTGTCCAATCGTAGAATTCGGATTATTTTTCACAATTAGTAAAATAGAAACGTCTGAGCAGAATTTAATTACTAACTGATAGAACTCTGCTCAGGTAGACTCTAAACAAAATTTTAATCAATGCTCGATTGAGGAAAATAGTTTCATAGATTGAAGGTAAAGATAAGCGGACAGAAAAAAGGAGAGACCAGAATGATTTCGTTCACGTAAAATGGAAGAAACGAAAGAATTGAAGGGCCGAGTTGTATTATTTCAAGTCATTTCAAAAAATTCGTCGCGAAAGTCGAGAAAGATTTAACTGGAATTTGACTCTTTGTTATTTATAACTTTGAGAATCTTTTTTTGGCGAATTCTTCCTTCTTTTTTTTTCTTTTTAGCATACCATTTGTTTGAGCTTGTCGGGGAACAAACAATTTATATATAGTGACAAACTGGAGTCGCATAATACCGAGTTTGCCAACTTTCCCTCTTATCATTTTTCATTCGCGTAACAAGAGTCCGAGTTCAGATAAGTGAATTCAATCGGCAGAGTTAATAGTTCATTAAGTAAAATTTTGTTCCACTAAACGAAATTCTACTATAACGAGTCCCTTTAAATAGCTTTTAACTTCTACGGGCTTCTGGAGTATTTAAATCTCTGTCTGTCTTTCGAGTAGGTTTCACCGAGATTACAACAGATAATAACGAGATTATATCATGTTTGGCAAATGAGAAATTTTAGGCAACATTCTAAATTTCTTAAATTTCAACACTGTCTTACTGAATGAAAGATACCTGTTTCATTGATGAATTTTTTCTTAGTATTCAAGTAGTATATCTATGAACAATTTTGAAGAATATTTATTTCTTAAACGAAAATTCTTGGTGTTCAAGTAAAAACAATATTTGTTCAAAGATTTCATTATATGAAAGAAATTTACGATGGGAACGTCGAAGTTACTTTACTCGATACGTTCTACCCTGTCAAACTATGGCGAAAGACAGGAACTGGAAAAAAGTGTAAAAACAAGTTCCTTTGTAGCTTGAACCACTTCCAAGTAATGAAACAAAGCAACTTTCCGACGTCACTCAGGTCTATTGTAAATGAAACTATACGTTCTATTCTAAAAATCATGACGAACATTCTCTTTTCTTTTCAAATTTGAATGGATTACAGTTCGAACATATCGTTATGTTGCCGCCGTCACTTTGAAATAAGATTAAGTTCGTCTCGAAAGGATAAACTGGCCATGACCATTTTGAAATTCAAGACGAGCTACAACGTCCAACAAAATATTCAATAATATAATCGTACATATTGCCTTTCAACAAAACGTATGGTACGCGGTAATACTAAAGCTGCAAAGTTCATGTCGATACGCCACGGATTGACATACATATTTACTTTACTTTACAACACTGCTTGCCAGCATTGAATAAGCGTTCGTAAACAAAATACAAATTACCAAGTCACCAAACTATCCTCTGTTTTTATTCCCTTCCTGTTATTTATATTCTGGGTTGTCGAGCAAATTTCTCGAACCGAACGTCAACATAATCGGTCGAAACGCGAAAAAAAATCCTCCGTTTTCATTCTCTTCCTATTATTTATATTCTGGGTTGTCGAGCAAATTTCTCGAATCGAACGTCGACATAATCGGTCGAAACGCAAAAGGAAAATTGTAAGCTGTACAAAGACATACTCCTCTTCGTAGAACGTGGCATTTTCTCCGCAACATTTCTTCACGCGTGGTCTCATGATGACAGCCGCATTGCCCGGCAGTCTGTTCTTCATGCACACGAGAAGTGCGTTCGAATCGGCGCAGTACGTGTCCGGCTCGAATCTCTCGTTCACGTGGACGTCGATGATCACACGACCGTCGTCCATGAGCACAAACGGATTGGTGATTCGGTACGGCACGTAGGTCAATGCAAAATTCTGCTCGCAAACGGGCTTCCTGCCTTCGACGATGTCCCATTCCGCTGGCGGTTTCTCCAACATATCTGCCTTGGACGGCGAATAGATGATGGGCTTCCACTCGCTCTTAGTCGCCTTACAGTGAGTCCTCGCGTCCGCCTCGTTGTCGGATTCTTTCACCAGTTCCTCGTTATACCGGCAACACTTCAGGATCGTCAGTCTGGTTTTCGTGGGTTCGTTCACCGGCTCGCACAACACCGGAATCACGACAGTCCAGAGAATCACGTAGTAATAAATCGACATCGCAGCGAGAGTTATTCAGTGAGAACGGACGATGAATCGAGGTAAAATCAAGCAAACATCACACGGAAATTCTACTCAATCCCGATCCGTCTTTCGGAAATCCGGCGTTTCGGCACGAGTACCACAAGTCGCTGTTATCAAAGTTACGCGAACACGCCAAACGTTGAATCGGCAAGGTGGAATTTAGAAGACTCGCTGGCTGCTCGCCGAATATTCTATCGCAATATTGCCGAACAACGAGAGAACCGCCGACCCAGAATTTCGGAGTAGTTCGGGGATCACGCGTCTCTGTCGCGTGTTTATAAACAACATACAACGAACGGCGTTCAATGTTCACTGAATAATTATCGTTGAAACACGAGAGAAAAATCGTGTGTTTACGTATCGCCTCGATCTGCAGCTCGCGATGCAACACCGTTGAATGGAACGAAATATATGCGAAACGATCGGACAGAGAATTTTGGCGCGTCTCGGTACAGAGTCGGGCTCGAAATCGGACGTGACTCACTCGCTCGAAGGTATCGGAGTTACTGAAGCGGGCCGACCACGCGGCTAGCTCTCAAGCCACCGGCGGCAGCGTGGCCCGCGGTTGCGCGCGCAGCTACTCGCTGCTCCCGCCCTTATTCAACCACCTAACCTTCTTCTTTCTTCAGGACGGACCTTCTCCACTATCGTGGGGTGAGTTCATGCGACCACGTGCTCGCTTACAGCACGCTTCCTTCCCGGAAGGGGAACGGGACCCACCGCGAATCCCCACCAACTCTCTCTCTCTCTCTCTCTCTCTCTCTCTCGGATTTGTACCTGAGAAGTGTCATAATTTCCCTTATACCACAATAATGCTTTGTACTTCTATTTCTAAAGAATACTTATATAAAAAATTATGAAGCAGTAATTAGATCAAGAATTAAGGACGGAAAATTATAAGAATAATATTTGAACATTCTATTCCTTTTTCCAGGTATACGTGCAAGTATCCAAATATTTTTCAGTTCTTTTGAAAAACTTCTCCACAGAGTTCTATGGCTTTTGAAATACATGTGCGACATCTGTGAATGTGTGGTTATTACCGCAGATGAAAGTACTTTTTGCTTTTGAAAGATTTGAAAGGTTTATTTTGTTTGAAGCGAGCGCATGGACGCATGAATTGGTTTTCACAGTAAAGATGAGAATTGGTTTTTAAACGATTCCAAACGTTTTGTAGAGAAATAAAAATACGTGCATTTTTGTAACAATCACTCCTCTGACACGATATTCTTATAACGTGTTTTGATTTTTTTTTTTTTTTTTTTTTTTTTATTCAAATAAATAGGATACGTATGACTTTGTATCTCGTAACAACAGTTTTATAGGAAACACATTTCCCGGCATTGTATTATTTCTGAATTTCGTTCGACACGATTTCGACACAACGCAGAATAAACAAACCATGTTACAATTCCATAAAATAGAATTATAATTATAAAGATGAACGCGAAAAGGTACGGTATATTACATCTTGGAATAAAATGTTGATAAAGAAAGATCAAACATATCTTGATTTTAAACTTTCCATTGCTCATCACCCTACACGAAGACGAGGACGAATCTTGAGTGTGTCTCGTGCTCGATTAAAAACTACATTACAGACACGCAAAACAACCGCGAGAATCTAGAAATTTCGCACGGTCATTGGCAGGTTAAACGAGCCGAGAACCCGGCGAGGATCGCTCGCGTAGACCTACGAGTCGACCGCGTACTTCCGGGGAAGATATAATACAATGCCCGAACGGAATCTATGAGAAAATACACATCACCGCCCTTACGTTCGTTATTATCGACAAAATAAATACGGTGCCGGACCTGGTATTGCGAAATCACCATCTCCGCCAATGTGTTTTCAACGTGCAAACTTTCTGGGCCACAACGATACCGGGGATTTCTGATCGCGTGCAGGTCGAGAACGATAATGACCGAGAATCAAGGTAACAGTACGTAAGATCAAGTCCATAAACTATCCTCCGAGGCTGCCTACGAAGACCCCGATGCCGGGAAGCATACTTTCCACGTAGCGCTCGCTCGCCCGCTCGTTCGGGTAATTTATGATCGCGTTACGTTTCGCGCGAGATTAACAGTGCACCGCTCGATCCCGTTCAACGAGGCCAGATCGGGACAGCAGACCGGGTGTTCTGTGAACCGTCTTTCGATCTCTCAAAGCCTGCTATTTCGCCGATTTTCCACGAATCTAAGGATAAGTTCATACCAAGAAAAAACATCGAAGCAAGACGTAGTGTTTGAAAATAAGAATACATTGGAATATTTTCCATCTAACTGCTAAGTAGATCAGCGGTCTCATCTGATTTTAAATTAATAATTGTATTAGGTGTTGGTGTTATTAAGATACTCTATCGTCTCGATGTTTCTGACGCGACAAAATTCCCATTTATAAATTAAACACTAAAACTAACTAAATATAAGTCAAACTAAGATTGAAAGTCAGAAGTGAGAAACTTTAGAACTGAGAAATGCACGCTACGATGATAATATTGTAAATTGTAAAAAAAGTCAATTTCATTTGTATGAGATTTATGCTTCATATTTATTAATATACTTGCTACTGTCTAATCAAGTTTGGATTTTTCGTTCTGAACGTACAAAAAAAAGAACAACTGAATTTAACTTTTATTCAATACCTATTCAAAGTACCCTCCGTTAAAAATTTTAAGATAAATTTGTCTCGAAATTGAAAAAATAAAATAATGCTCTATACAATAGAAAAATCTGCGTTGATATTTTAACAGACAATTTTTACCAAATCTAGGAATCACATTTCGCAAATTCTTAATAGAACAATCCTAGTGAAAATTATTGTGTGGAGTTTAACAATTGCGTTGTGAAGTAGCCACCGATAATCCAAAATAAATACCAGGTCCCGAGACTTACTAGGAATAACGTTCGTAACAGTATAATAATATAATCACTTACCAACAACGACAACCATCTTCCAATCCCCTGCGACGACCAAATAATCCATTGCAAAAAAGTAACAAAAAATGAATGGAACAATACATGGAGAACAACTAAAAGCACCCAACTACACAAAAGTATCCAAGACTTTCACCAGCAAACACCGAAATTTAACAACAGGAAAGAAGGAATAACTACCACACACGTCTAAGAACCGGACATACCAGGCTAACACATGAACACAAAATCAAAAAAACTACATCACCCACTTGCACTCATTGCAATAACCATCCATTAACAATAACACACATACTGCACGAATGCCACACCACAGAAATGCCACACCCAAAGACAGAAATATGGAATCAACGCAAACATAAACCTTACTTCTCGAAACGACATACAAAGAGTATTATTATATCTAAAAAGCATAAACTACTACTCACACATCTAATGGTGCCGTCGTCGCTAATGACCTCGCTGTCGATGCGACAATAAAATCATTAAAAAAAAAACAGTATAATAAACATTAACCATCTGCGAGACCTCTTTCCTGTACCAATCGTAAAAGTTTCAACGTCCGTGGCAGTTAAGAGCAAAACCAAGAGCGCCGAAGCGTAGCTACCGTGTACGAAAGCAGTATTGCGAAAGTATGCTTTTTATTTGGAATTCCGGCGTGTCGCGTCAATCCGGCTGACAGTCGATCGTGACGCAAATACCACCGCTGCCGGAGAAGTTTCCACGGTGTAACGCACCGGTCGAAAATTGATTCGAACGACGGCTAGCTGCCGGGAAGCGGAAGCTTTCACGGTAAAAACCGCTTCGGAAGGCTCCTTTTTGCCTCCGTTAAGGGACGAACAAGACGCTGCTCCGAGCCGACAAGCGGAAACGCTTTAAAAGTTTCGGACGGCGCCAATTAAACTTCTTCGCCATTTCTGCGTGGCGAAAATTGGAAATTTATGTCGCGGCACGGCCCGGCGGTGGTGGTGGCGGCGGTGTGTCTGCGAAATTTTGTCAATTAAAGTGTCCTTAGCGTTCGGGAAGCCGGCTGGCGCGAACCGCGGAAAAAAAGCGTTTGAAACAGGGTGGAAAAAGGGTTGGAACGAACGAGACGGCAGGGAGGAGGCGAATTGTTTGTCGCCGTGGCGGCGCGATTTGTCCGGCTCTTTTTCCCCTCCGCGCCTTAATGCGAAGCTTATAGCGAAATTAGGAGCGGAGATGTATGCCGCAATTACGCGGCTGTCCCCTGACTGGCTGAAATATCGCGCGAACGTTGCTCCTGGCTCGTGCTCGTGGCTTCCAATCGGGGTCTCGCTCGATAAAATCGTTTTTCAAAATTTCGTACCAACGCACGGAGCGGAGCGCGCCGCTCCGATTCTCTGCGCTGCACGTCGGTCAGTGGGAAGCTTTGGAATTCGGAAACTCGCTCTGGCTAGAGATGGGATCGAGTATCTCACAAGTAAGTTCGAGTAATAGCCGTTGGATTCAAACCCTTTCTTCGCAGGTGTTTCTAATGGTATACTTCCAAGTATACAGAGATATACGTTTCAGTTGTTCCATAAGCTCTGAATGAAAATTATATTTTCAAGTAGAATTCGAATACCATAGATGACGACAGAGATGAGATTGAATATCTCGCAAGTAGATTTGAACTTTTGGTCGAATTGAGAACTGAAATGAAACAAATTTCGTTTGAAACACAACGTGGATTAATGAAAGAAACGACATGTTCTTTCTGATTTTCAATTAGAAATTTTCGATAGTAATTTAAACGTGCCTGACCGAGAACATCTGAAAATTCGAAGAACCTGAGTAATTAATATCAAAGAAAAATCCTTCAAATCGGAATGATCGCAAAACAAGCTGAACAAATCGGCGAGTTTATTTAAAAAAGGTCAAATATAAAATATATTATTCTCGTTGTCTTGTCTAGTTTTTACAACAAATTGAAAAGTATCGAGTTTACGATGTTACGAAAATATAGAATCATTTTCAATAAAAAATAGAGTGAAGGCACAAAAAAAGTGTTCAAACTTGAAAATTGGAATTCTTCTTCCAGAAATTCTCTCAAAAACTGAAGATTCAGCGTATTCGAATTCAGCATAAGACGAGAAGTACTATTAAAAATCACGTATTAAAGCTATAAAAGCGATGAAAGAGACAAAAGTAAAATACTTAAATAGAGCGATTATTTTCCAACGTTACGCCATTTTATTCCAAGCGAGAACTCGACTCGCTATTTCGTACGAGAACTGATCCAAGTTGATCCAGAAAAACTCTGCCAAGTGCGAAAGGTTAAACGTCGAACTCGACTCGGATTCGTAAGTACTCGCATTGTGCTTGATCCCATCCCTAGCGACGGTATGCGTAAATCACGAGAGAGGATCCAGGAACGATCCTGCCGCTCCGTCTGCTATCTTCGTCCCTGTTTCGCGCGTGTGCGTACGGCCGATGCAACGCATTCACGCACGTTAATAGGTTTGCAACGGGAGCGCGCGCACGCGCGTTCAGCCGCGTCGTCCCTAAACGTAATACAGATTTTATCTACCCCCCTGGATGTGTAGGTTGCCGGTGGTTGTCTACAGTCGCCGGTTGAAGGGGAAAAGGCCAGACGGTTTCATCCAAAAGCGTTGTTACTCTCGCGGACGATTTCGAAATCCGGCGAGATCATTGCTCGATCGAGCGTTACTCGTTAAGGGAATCGAGGCTGCATCGGCGATCCTATCGCGAGAATAACGCGCTCCGGGGCTGCGCGATAATGCATCGTCCGGCACACCCTCCTCGTTCACCCTCCTCTCTATCTGATTTATAAATTGCAAAAGTGGTCGCAAAATCGTTCGCCGAACGCGCGAACGGTTACGTTTTTTACTAATTGAACGGCGAAATAACGAAACGAAGCGGGGAAAGATACGCGGCAACGGAGGGGTTGGGTCGCGGCGCCGAGTGAAATATTTAGGAGTCTCGTGTGAAGCGTCGACGATGATTACCGGCGGTTTATGTGGCGCCACCGGGCTCGTCGAGTTTCCGCTAATGTACGAAATACGCCAAGTGCTCGCGCCACGCCACGCCACGCCACGATGGAGAATGGCCTTTGAACGACACGCGTGATTTTAATTTCTCCCCTTTGGTCTCAAAAAGCCTCGCGCCGTCGTACAAACATACTCCCGTTAGTGAACGATAGTGTCATTTCCTGATACGTCCCAGCGTTACGTGTACGTACGTACGTAAGTCGAAATAGAGAACGAAACGCGACGTTAAGTCGAAAAAAAGGGTAAACCCGAGGCAATAAAGTTACTCATGCGGCAGGCTCGATGATAACGGCGTCGTTCGATTACGCGCGTCGCTCAACGTCGTAAAAGTCGTCCTTCTCGTCGCAAAGATTACCGCCGGGGTCTCGCGAACTAATCTCCAGTCCCATAAATACGGGACGGAGAAACCCCCATGGGAGTAACCGTCGTCGATCATAGACGATCTCGAAACAGGGGGCCAACCGGGGGAAATTAACACGCTTCTTGTGTGTCGAAGGATGTCGACTACCGGTCTGGAGATAATCGTTCGTCGGCCCGCAGAATTTACACAAAACTGCCGGATCCTGTCCCGTTTATCCACGGCCATCTATATTACGCGTTCTGCCTAATTGCACGGAACGTCAGCTTAATTGCTTACGCGAATCGCTCTTGATAAACGCTTTCTCTGCCAGCAATTTTCCTCCGACCGTCAACTTATCGTAAAACGCGAAAAAATTAAAGATGATATCTCCGTAATATCGACACATAATTTTCTGAAAAAAACCGTCGTCGCTGTTGGACCGGTTAATTCTCGCTAGAACGCGATACTCTTGACGCGGTAAAATTTATCGCGGCGCGACGAAAGAGCGAATGGGTGGACGGAGAGGTTTTTCCAAGAAGAGCGCGATTATTAAGGTAGCTGAAGCAGGATTCATGGTTGATCGGGGATGATTAAAATAAGCTTCGTTAATTAAAGATCCTTGCCGGGGGAGCGGGGCCGCCTTTGCGATTACTACAAATTCGCTTAATTCGTCGCTGATGATCCTGTTAGCTGGAAATTTTCATTACGCCGAGTCGTCGAGAAGAGCCGCCCGGTGAAAGTGGAAATTACACGTAGGCGCAATTAAACGCGGAAACGTTCTATCTTGCTGGGAAAGAGGGCAACTACCGATTTACGAGTGTCTCTGTCCCCTTTTTCTAAACTCTTTTAATGTCGTTTCGTGGCAACGATTATGCGCGTGTATTTCGAACCTGCGATCGTGTCGATAATTATGACCGTGTACAGATCTATTTCTATGCGATTACACGCAGATCACGGTTTCGGAGGTGTACTAAAATACACGTGACACGTGAAACGTCTATTAAGGAATTAAGACTTAATGAACGTGTATACGTAACACGTGAACTGTGTATTAATCTTCTATAATGTCTGATCTCGTGTAACCTGATAGTTTGCATCAGACTGCACTTTGTACATTTCATATATACTGTATTTCAACAGTATGCCAGTATAAAAATATCAAATTATTTAAAAAAATCATCAGTTCTAAAATTTTTAGTTGGAGTAAATAACTAATAGACAATTGACAATAATATGACAACAATAACATGATTACGCATAATTGTTGAAAAAATTGCTACTTAAAAAACCACTTTGAATTCGCTGTACAGCCGTGACAGGGTTACGTATAAATAAACTTTAACTCTCTCGTTTGAGATTGAATTATCAATGGCACAGGGAGACAGGAGAAAATATTGGGGCTAGGAACGGGAGCACCGTTTCCTCGTGAAAACTCAATCGTAATAGCCTATAAACGCCCTCCATAAAGATCATAACGGTACATTAAGCCTGAGTATCGTCGACGCCGCGCCACCGCGAAACTTTCGCGCGCTCTAATCTCTTCCCGCAGAGCTACGTCCCGCCTTCTCCCTTTCGTCTTCTTCGTTCTTGTTTAGAGGCGTCTGAAGGAAATTTAAGGCCGTGCTTCGTAGTCGGGGCCGGCCGTACATATCGGAAGCACGCTCGAGCTAGACCGCCACCACCGATGCATGGTATCACTGAAAATTTATGGGCCGATTGCGCTGTCTGTTCGTTCTATGCGCTCGTCGGTCAGCCTGTGTACAGTCTTTCCGTGATATCGTGCGCGTGCTTCCTGTTTTCTGCAATAATGTACTGCTGCTGGCGCTCAAAACGCTTGGATCATTTTTGAGTAAAATGCTACAAGGCCTCCTTATAACCTTATTATTGCATATTCGAAAGTTTCAACAAATTTTACAGGCCAACTAACCTTTTCTTTAATTTTTTTAAGTATTTGTTCAATATTCTCTCAATATTTGTTCAATTGACACGAAACAACGAGTGAAATATAAAATAAAAGAAAACAGCTCCATTTAATGATGAAGGAACAACCCCGAGTTTTAAATTTTTTCTCAAAATCCGATTTGTAATTTAAACTTTTGTTAAACTGTGAGGAAATTAATGAGATTATGCGTTGAAAAAAGTACAACTTACTTGAACATAAACTCACAAACAATACTGCAATACGATAATACATAGTGTTACATAATCCTGAAGAAAAAAATTGGTAACATTAAGTATCAAAAAGAAATTAAGATTAATCGATTGAGAATATCTTTCTCTGTAAAGAAAGAATCAAGACATCATTTGCGCCCGAATATTTTTGTTGCAAACGTGAAAATCACGGGGGTCCTGAATTACCATCAGCAGGCCATAATACTACAATTTCTTCACGCAATTTGTCCTCGGCGATTTTTCTCTACTTTGGCCGCCGCTAGCAAGTTTTCTCGCAACGACGATCGCGATTTTTATCGAACGTAATTTTACAACCGACAACAACCCTTCGAAATGAAAATTATAAATGGGCAGAGATAAAGCGGCGCATAGTACACGCTTTAATCGCGCAATAATTGGGATTTAAAGTGAGCAGGAGCACGCGAGTCGAGTCTTGTGAAAGACCACCCGGCAATGGGCTTGCTCGACGTGCAACACGGCTTAGGTTTCAAAGGGTGGAACAAAAGGTTCGAGTCAAAGGTGACTTTGAAAAGGAACGGGCCGACTAATTGCGATTCGCAGGCTTTACGCCGTCAGGCGAATTGGTTTCACCGGGCAGAGAGCCGTGGAATTTCTGAACAGGCAATAATTGACGCAGGTATACGCACTTGGACTGAAACAGGCCGTTAAGTCTACATTGCCGAGGTATGATGACCTGCAGCAGCGAGGATCGTAAAGCATGAACCTTAACCCTAGGTACGGAGCAACGTGTATCGCAACGATACATCTCCTCGTTCCCCGATCTTGTTACGCGACCTTTTTCGCTTGCAGATATCAATTTCGAAAATCGGCGATTTTCTATCGAAATTCTTGGATATAATTATCATTGTAATCGTAACGAAAAATATTCCATCCATTCTATAAAATATTATAATATAAAATAATATAATATAAAAATAATGAAGATAGTGAAGAACAATGTCATTAGTAAGTCCAACATTTCTGTAAATACCGAATATCAAATTTTTCCGTCAAGATTGATTGTGTACATACTTTTGTAGTACATTTCTACTTAAAAATCGAGAAAAGCGTATTACAAATATATATTTTTGAGAGTCATTTACAAACAGAATTAGCATTTATGATGATTGCAAGTTCCTTTACACAAACAAAGTGTCACATACAAAGTTTCCTACAGATATAATCTTTTTCACGACTTTTAAATAGAACTTTCAAAATTAATGCAGAAAATAGAATATTTTATGATGCATTCTTTCGATTAGTAATTTTGTGAATATTTTAAGATTGGCTAATTTCTTTGTTCTTCCCGAAAAATTTGATGTTTGTCGTGTTTTCTACAAGTATTCTTCAATGATGATGATTCATGATGATGAAAGGACTACTAAGCGGAAAATAACGTAACGCGTAATGGTGTGTTTAGATGAAACGATGCCCCTTCGTTTCTCATCTCGACCAAACTCATTTGTCATTTGTTGCATTAATATTCGTTTAGTGTAATGAACGGTGCAAGTACGGGCATGAATTTGATCGAAATGGGGAATGAACGAGCGTTCGTCTGTTTGATCTAAATGTGATTTAAATCACGTCGTTATCTAAATTACGTTAAATCAGAAGTTATAAATTTTCTACCATTTCACTTTTATGATTGGTAGTTACAGTTTATAATCCTCCAACACCGACAACTAATTTAGGCGTTTTGAAGAAGATAAATAACTTAAGAAGACCTTGTTCAGTGCCACATGAACCAGTTCTCAAAACCAGTTTTTCTTTTACAACGTATCTAAAAAAAGACTTATCCCTTTATACGGCAGAATGGCGATAATACGTCTGCGACTTATATTCCTACGAATTCTACCATTCATCGTTGGATTGTTAACGACGGTAGAAATTGATTTTACAAAAACAGTCGCAGATAATTCTCCAAGTTGAATTATTCATGAATTTTTGTATTTTTAGATGACTCTTGACATACTATGTTATAAGTACAGAGACAAGGAAATTACGATAATAATAATTTAGTGTATTACGTTTGAAGTGATATTACATACGTAGGTATAATACTCTTTGTAATCTAAAATATTTAGTGTGAAAATTTTATTTCTTTAATTATCTTCGTGAAGATATAAAATTGTAATCTACTTGTAAGTACCGACAGGCTTGCAACTCCATGAAAAACTGTCCTCACATTGAAGTGATGGAAAACGGTACTTTCAAGAATAAGTCGGGGTGGGTTAAACCGTACTTTTAAACATCGGACAGAGTTAAAGGTGCAAAAATGCCTAAGTTCAGAGCAGAACTCCAAAGCGTGAATTTGCAAACGGGCCACAGGGATGGTATCGTGCGAGTGACGTTTGTAAGAGCCTTTTGCTCGACGATGGAATCTTTGTAAACTCAATTTTCTGACTGGCGCGAGATAAGGGCTGGTCTCTTCCGCCAGCACCATAACCGGGAACACCGACGGCCGCCTGCCACCCTCGTCACTTTGATATCGATGAGGGTAATTTACGCGAACATTGTTGGCAAAGAAGATTGATGCGTCGAGTGCGTGCAAGGGTACCTACAGGGCCCCACGGCCGTTTTTCTTCCTCCCTTCCCCTCTCCTCGTCCCTTCTTCTTCTTTTCACTGTTCCTCGTGCCCTATGTTTCTCCGTCTTTCCCTCTTTTCTCATACTGTCTCTCTCTCTCTCTCTCTCTGTTCAATCTGTTCGCGTATTCGCCATCTATTCTTCAGGGGCGAGCTACATGATGAATTGCGTTTCGACACTCGACAAGCTCGTACGATTGTCCTCTGAGACTGCCCCGTCATTCGATCATATTATCACGCGCGTGAAACTGGCGCCTGGCACCACTTTTGACTTCGTTATGAGTTCACCCCGTACTCGCTGTGTAATTTCGTCTTTCGTTTTTCCCGACGACGAACAGATAACTCATTTGTAGAAATTCAACGTGTGTCAATTCGCACTACGCCGGAAAATCAATCTTTGATCGATCGAACGCCGGGTGTCCGGTATTTACTCTGTTAATTGTCATCGAAAATTACAGTACCTTATCTGTATGTTTTCATATCGTTTAATTTTTAATTTTAATGTCATTCGCTATTTCTATTTTTTATTGTTTTAGTAACAGCTTCTAGATTTGAGGCTCTAACGATGGAAATCTTGAGAAGAAATTTTAATGATTCCTCGGATTATCATTGCGTTTTATCAGGGGCTAGAAGACACTGACTTTCGACATTTCGTCAACGTTGCAATTCACTTCTTCAAGGTGAGCCCTGAGTTTTCCAATCTCCTTTCATTCTAAAATATAAATACCTTTTCCGGATTATTTTGCATACATTCCGATTTTTTAAGGGTCCAAATGGATTACTCTGATACTCTATTCGTTAATTAATTCGTTAATAAATTTAACCACTCTCGCAACAAATACAAAGTAGCAATAAGTAATAGGATGTCACGTAATATTAACAATAAGATGATAAGTAATATAGTTAATAAATTGTAATTAAATTTCGTTCGATTTACACTTCGACTTCCATTAAAAATATGTAACACGTTGAAAATTTTGAGTGTTCTTGATTCAATGGCCGGGTGATCTTTCGACTTTCTCGAAATATATTTACAGAAGGAATTCCGTTCGATTTTGATCGAATTTATAGATGCAAAGGGCTGTAATTTCTGCAACATTTTCCAGGCTTCCTGAATCGACAAGTTCCCGGAAATGGATGTTTCATTGGGTGATATTCGCGTGGGCCACGTGCACCCGCGTGAAAATGGCGAAAACATCGAGCGACGACGCTTTCAACGAAGCATCATTCGCTTCGTGGAAGCGTTCCTTACCCAAGGAATTTCGTTTACGTCAGCGTTTCGTATTAAAGAACATGATAAATGAAGGTTCGATGAATTATTAACGAGCGACAAATTGATCGTTCCTCGTACAAGATTCCTTCTTTTCTTTAACACCAAGATCTTACTACGGGTACAGCGAGGAGCACAACTAAACCATTATCTTCCAGTTTAGTATTGTATTATCATCGTTAATATTAGAAACATTTTGTGTAGGTAATTAAAACCAATATATTATATCGTGAGTCATAAAAAATATATTGATATAATTCTTTAATATTAATGGCATGCTTTTTATAAATTGCTTATATACATATGTACATAATTAGAAATATTCATTGTTTCAATTTCGCAAACTATTTCTCGCAATGAAATTTTTCATATTTTTCTTAAGATGACATCCATGTATTTTCGCATACGTTTTTTTAACTTTTTTTTTCGAGTATTCAGAATTCCATATTTTTAAGCATTTATAGAAATCTTATATTTTCGATTGCAAAAATCGCCACAGATTCTCAGATTGAATTTAGATTCTTAAGTTTGTGTAAACCACATTGGAACAACAAATTAGTGCAAAAAAACGACTGTTTCTTGGTTTAAATCACTTGCAAACAACTTATTTTTCACCAAAGAAGTTTACTTATATTTATTGTTATTTTAGAACAAACTTGCTTTCCATCCTTTGCTTGTTAGTTTCATTCCAAACAAAAGAGTGGCTAACCTTAACCCTTCAATTATATTCCTCGCTGTAACCAGGGAAAAGGTTGGTTCAACCTCCTTAACGATCTCGTCGAAAAATTTTTAATGAAATTCCTTCGACGCTCCACACGTTGGAACGTAAAAATGTTTGCTCGTGTAAGGGACCATTTATTATCCTTCAATGTTCCATCGTCGTATTAAACACATCGATCGAGAGGATTCTAGACGCTCGGGAAGCTTCAAGAAGCTTCACGCGCAAGATAAATCACAGATATCACGGTGAATCACAGCGACGACGAGTCAGTCCCTTCTATCGTCGGTGTTCGTCCTTTTCGTTGTTGATCGTTCACAGCGAAGACGGAACAGACGCTAGTAAGCGAGTTCCGGGCGTAAACCATCGCGTTTGTATGTATAATGAACGGTGGAAAACGAACGACCGTGGAGTTCCCCCCGTCGCGAGATCGTGACAGGCCTTATCTATGATCGTGATTGCGTCGAATGAGCTATATAGGGACGCGCACTTAATACACCCTCGTGCACATTGCGCACAATGCACCCTTGCTCGTGCACGATCCTCAGATACTGAATTATCAGATGCGCGCCGCGACTTGAAAATTTCCGAAATATCCGGCCGATATCCCCGCGCCAGGCACCATTAAAATACCTCGCGATCTTTCGCGAATATCGTTAGCTTCAGGGATGGGATCGACGTTCGATATAATCTATTCTGACGAGTATTAAGGCTTCGAACATTTATGGAAATTCAGGAATTATGAAGGATAGACTTCGCTATGTAAGATTCGATCGTTACTAGCAGATATATATATATATTAGTCGTATGAAGTTATGTTTCGTTAATTAATCAATCTCAATTTCATTTCCTGTATATCAATTTTTAACCAGCGTCATTGGATACTAATTGAATTTTATCGACAGAATTAAATATCTTAAAATTTTGTACGTAAGAGAAATTACTAAAATTATCCACAGTCTACAACCCAACGATGTTATTTAAGGATTATAGAAGGATAGAATTATACCAGCAATTTTCATATCAGTTTCCATGGGCCATAACTGGTTTCGTATCAGTTTCCATGGACTATAACTGGTTTCATATCAGTTACCTAAAAAAAGAGTGATCTTAGGAAAGAAAATCGAAAATGTAGAACAACATTTTTTCACGTGATGTTATTTGGATATTTGAATTAAACTATAATCATTGACAGCAGGTAATTCTGTCGTAATAATTGACAGAAGATTGTTCTACAATACATAAATCAAAAATCAAAACCGTAAAATAAAATTTTTTCACAAGAAACAAAATTGCCACGTAGATACATACCAAAACAATTTTCAACGAAACACAATGAAAGCCTGTTTTCTTGAAAGCAGTCTCGAACGAAACAAATTTTTGTCCATGCCTTTCGCTTATTTTTCCACGTGGAACAAGAGATTCAGATATTTTTAATGTCATTCAATTCAACTAAATTACCTAACTATAAAAGTGGGTTTAATTAAGTTTACAAAGGACAAATTTCGTTTTACGTACAGATTGTGTCGTAAAACATCAAAAGTTGCCATAAATATACACGCGTGAGCACTCCCTTGAAAGAGTTCAAATCCATCTAACTCGAGACTTTACAATTTGTTCGAACTCACTTGCAATGTAAGTCCACTTAATTCCATCGCTGGTTCAAGGAGCACTAAAACAGCGCCTCCACCGCGATCTTACTGCAATCTCCGAGATTCCGGAACAGTTTTATCGCGAAATCAAAGGGGAAAGAAGTTTATCAATGGCCGTTGGAGTTTTGTAGAATCGAAGAAATTCTTCGAATGAACAGCGGATCGCCGTCAGGCAGAAATTTAATCTTGAAAATCAAGCACGAAATTCACCCAAGGAGTTTTACAACAAAACGATCACGGCACTCCTCACTGTGTTCGGGGGGGGACTTCGAAACTTGCGGAACATCGAATCCTGCTACGAGTCGCGTTAATATTAATAGCGTCGTTTTTCTGGCGTGTCTTGCCGGCAAGAAGGTACGCAGTCACGGGGAACGAAGTTGGCGTTTCGACTCGTTACAAGATGCATAGAAATATGAAAGTTTAACCAGTCGACAAAGGAACCGAGCGGAGAAATCCATGACCGCGATTTTCGCGAAGGAGAGATCGTAAAACGTGAACGCGCGTTGATTTACGACACGGGAAAATATTCGCCAGCCCGAGCGATGCTATCGGCTCACGGATGACCGAGACAGTTTACGCCAAATTGAGTACAATTTTGACTTTGATTCGGCGTTTTTTGGTAAAAAAAAAAGAGAGAGAGAAAAAAATTGGAATTGATTATGGAAAGGTGAAAATAAATCAAAAAATGCATGTAACAGCGAGACTCAGCTCAATCATCTTCAAATAAAGTTAAGAGCAACGATCCTTTGTTATTATCTCCTCTCGTCGTTCTACGAAACGACAAAAATCAAAGACGAGCAAGCTGCGAGTCGCCGAATGAAAATTAAAGATATCGATCAAAATTGTCGCGTCGAGGGTCGCAGAAAGAAACGACTGTCGGGGGATTGTGACGAAGAGGTTTTCATCCTCCTCCGCTCGGTTCCGGCTGCGTAGACACCCCAATCGAGTTCATCTAACGTGATCCACCGTTACCCGCCGGAATACTCCTTTACCTTCTCCCTTTCTCTCCCATCTCTTTTGTCCCCCGTCTTGGAGGCAACCCTCGCGACGTCCGTCCCGTCGCGAACGCGCAACCACCCTCGTGTTTCGTGGGCCACATCGAATTCACCAGCAGCTTGCCCAGCCAGCGAAACGAGCTTCGACACGGTAGAACAGAGCTCGGCAGCTGTCTACCATGCTCGCGGTGCACCATGCTGGTCTTGATGGATGCTTTCATGCTTCTCTCCTCTCCTTTGCCGTGTAACACGTGCTTATGCGGGGTGAACGAAAGTTGCGCAACCACCCCTCACCACTGACCCGTGTGAGCAACATCTTTTCTGATTTTTAACTCGATCGTCTTTTCTAGATGTCTCCCATCTCGTGGATATTAAAATATACGGGTACGTATACAATTATTGCATCCGTATTTTAATTCGTGTGATTGTTGGTCCATGTGGTCATCCATCTTCAATCGTTCTTATACACATGCTCATGCTTCCTCTGATTTTTCATGAAATTTTCCGGTATAAACACACAAACGTGTCGAACGAATCCCCGTGTGCTAAACACACAGATATCTACAGAAGTTGGACAAAATAAGGGGAACACTGCTTGTAAGTAGACCACGAATCTATATTATATATAGAAGTTCCATTGTACTCTAGATATTTTACGTATCCAAATTTTATAATTATATTATACTTTGGATATTTTATACATATGTATATTTAAATTTTCTATAAATACACGTATTGTATTTATACATATATTGTATCGAAGTTATACATCATATAATTGTAAGTTATCTTTGTCAACACAGTCGCTAGATCTTAGCAAATTATGTACGGTCTGTTCTGGGAAAATAGAACCAGATAATCTCCTCCAGCTTCTCTAAAAGCATTTGAACGTGCCTACGGTACCTGATATTAATAAAGAATTTCCTGTACCACATGTTTCCATTATAACTGTCCAACCCCTGTACATTCGTGTAATAATTATTACAGTAATGCTAAATTTGTAATAACAATTACACAGATATTTTCAATTCACTAATGCATATTACACAAATTTCTTTCAGTACACGTGTCTTGCCGACACACGTTGAAAATCAGCCTCTAATTTTCACTATACCACTCTCTTTTTCTCTCCTCTCTTCCGGGGTTTTCGAGCCAGAGGCTCCTTCGTAGGCTCCACGACGATGACAGTGTCCCTTCTTCCACTTGTTTCTCTGATAAAGAGTCGCAGCGTGGGGAAGCTGCCACGAGTCTCATAGGCGAAACGATCTTTTCGATATTTTCTTTTCTCTTTCATCTCGATGATATTGTTCGAGGGATCCGAATCGAGTCGCCCGTAATAGGGCTTCGGGGGTAATGACGGCCGAGGGGCGAGTAAGACCGAACAAAATATCGTGTACGCGGGGCTCCTCTGTGGCGTTGCTCGGGGAATGGATCGATCGTATCCTACGATACGATGACAGAGATGCATCGGCCGTGTAATATGAATTATTAATGGAACGAAACTTCTTCCATCCGAGGAGACATCGATTAAAGTACGGAGAACAAAGAGCAAGTGGACAGATTAGCGGGACGAGCAATTTCTTAATATCATGCTAGACAGTTACGCCGCGTTCACACTGCTGTACGTGAAAACAATTCGTTCGAAAGATGATACAACAATATTAGCATTTCGTCCCTTTAAAATAGTCTCTGATCGGATAAACAGATAGTCAGCTAATCTTACAACATCATTTGTCTACAGGGAATAAAATAAAATACTGCAGAAATCTATATGAAATTTAGATGTAATATAGCACAATATTATCAATATATGATATAGTAACATATAAAACTCTCAGAAATTAATCCTATTGCCATTCGACGGAACATTTTAATTGTTACAGTATAATTATTATGACATTATAACTAAATTGTTCCACGGATTGAAGATTCTGATAAGGGAAATACGTTTGTACGATACAGGTCACTTTTAGTGGAAAATGACTTGTACTGATTAGCTTCTGAGCCCTCTATATGAAGAAATAGGATTTATTGAACAAAAATCGACCGAGAATGAGTTTGACGTGCAACGGTTCTCTTACGTCGAAATTCATTATTGTTGTAGAAAAATCTGTTCCCACGATATCACTGTGTTGCTCGCTTAAAAAATAATAAGCAGCAAGTGTTTGAAATTAATTTCTCAGTCAATAATACATGTGCGTGTGTGTGAAACCAGGACGGAACAACGATTATATTCTGTCTAAACACAAAAAAATGGATGAGATTTCTAACCTAAATCGCACAATTTTTCACAATTCAGCGTAAACGTAGCATTAGCTCGAGTAGAACGAATCGTTCTCGAGAGGGATCATCCCCAATGTTACGCAGCACGACGATAGCGACCGAAGTGGTTAAAATTCATGGCAAGGACACGCCGAAAGCTGGCACATCGACATCTACATACATTACAATTTTATAAAAGTCTACGCTGGATTTGCATGGTACGATCGCGCGATCCTTAGGCGCGAGCCTCGAGTTCCAGGCGCGGATACTTGGTGGCGGAGGGTTGCCGAACGCACGGAACGAACCGTTTAATTATTTTTATGTAAATAGGAAACGGCGCCGGCTCGGGGATTACTCTTGCAATTCCGTGGGATGAACGATTCGTGGGGCACGCGTAATGTTGCGAGCCACGGGGGTTACTGGCGATGGCCTCGTGGGGCTGTTTACCCCTCGGTCGGCCGCGCGTCGATCGCACAGAAACAGATGGCAACGCGTTTCCCAACGAGAGACTCTCGTCCGGCAAACGCTTCTTTCCTCGTGGTCGAAGCGTCTCGTGAAAGGGACGGG